>VZTZ01010062.1:1257742-1419871 GCA_013400955.1 Drymodes brunneopygia | reverse complement strand
GAAGGGTTACGAAGTTGATAAGGGGACTGAAGCACATTCCCTACGAGGACAGGCTGGGAATGTTTGGGGCTGTTCAGCCTGAAAAGGAAAAGATTCTGTGGAGACTCCATATTGTTCAAAGCCAGGTTGGATAAGGCCTTTGAGCATCCTGATTTAGTGGGAGTTGTCCTTTCCCAGGGCAGCAGGAGTTGTAACTAGGTGATCTTTAAGGTTCTTTCCAGCACTTAACAGTCTGTGATTCTACAATTATATCTCCTCTAGAGACCGGGGGAAAGAGTGCCATTAATGGTCGTCTCCCTGGTTTGAGGTATCACTGTACCCAGTGTGTGTTTGTGCTTTTCTGTAGGACCCAGCACGAACTATGAGCTGATGTACTTTTATGCTAATGACTACACTTGGGTGATGCTTTAGGGGCTTTACACTGTCTTCCACATCCAGTTTTTATGTTCAGTTCCGTCCTGCAGCATATTATATCTGCTCTGTAGGGATGAAAATCTTTGTGCAAGACTCTTGAGTGGCAGTGTTCCAACTCAGGAGAGCAGGACACAGAACTTGACAGAACCTCACTCACTAGTACCTACCCTTGAGCCTTCACCATGAAGATATGTGACCATCGTGTTCTCCATTTACCTTAGAAATGCAAATGATGTTTAAGGTGCTAAATGGAAAAAATAAAGTTATGTCATAATTTCTTAGTTTCCCTTAACCTTTTGATGCTTATTGCTAATTCAGGGCCCTTTTCCTAATCATGTTTAATAAAAAAGTGGGGTACAAAATGACCTGTGTTTGGCCTCATCCAATATCAAAGCTTTTATGATAATACTGCTTGTGATCAGATTAGTCTTTTGAAGCCTTTTCTTTAGGCCTCTTATAGGAAAATATAGATTACTTCTTAAGAGTAAGTCTAAAGTGAGGTTTTTGTTCCTTGAAATTGGAAATATGCACATTTCTCATAGGACTGTTTAACTTCCTGCTCTCATTTTTATTAAGGTATTTATGTAGCATGAAGGTCTAGCACATCCTTGGAAGAAAATATTTTTGTCTTGGCTTTTCTTCAGTTATTAACGATGAGTCTATGCTTCTCTAGGAGACATTTTGGAAAGCCAGAAGAGACTAAGATAGCCATTCATGTATTTCTGAGTCAACAGCTGAGCAAGAAGTTTTCGTAAAAAACCTACCTGGCTTTTATCAAATGACATAAGGTAGCAAACCCAACTATTCCCCCGTCCCTTACTTTGGAGATTACTTCCTGAGTGCTCTTAAAAGTCTTGGTGCTGCTATGTTTGCTACTGCCTTTTGTGCCATGTGTTGAACAAGAGCTTACTGTCAGTGCAAACTAATGAATTTTCTTCTCAAGGCTGGGTGGCAGAAACCTTTCCCATAGATCTGTGGCTCTATTTACGTTTGTGTTCTGTTACACAGAGCATTGTATTATGCACATGCTGGGTATCGTGTATCCGCCGCGGGTCTTGCCTTTCAGTTCTAGCTTGTGTACATTTTGGAGACTGACCTTTTAAATACTGGAGCTGAACTGGTTTACAAAATTAATTAAATGCTGGTACAATAGCACTTAGTATCACAGGTAAACTGCTACTGATGTGAGTGCTTGCCACTACATTTGATCACTTTTTTTTTCTAGTTTCATTGTGACTTTCATCATGGTCACTTCCAACTATAACTGTGCTTGAAGATGTTTGAGAAATGACTACTGTTAGCATGATAGAGTTTCCTTGTTTGTTTTTTCCTTGTTTCCTTCTCATTCATTTCTTCATTGTAAATAATCCTTTTACAGGAATTACACACATTTATAAAGGAGCCCCCAAGCTGGATTTATGTGTTCTACAATTAGCTTTTAGTCACTGTCCAGTGTCAACCTTTCCAATAACCTCAGTGGTCTGAATATAATACCATTGTACAAAAATTTTGGGGGATTTTTTGTTTGTTTGGGTTTGTTGGGAGTTTTTGTGTGGGAAGGGGAATATCTTGGTTTGTGTGATTTGTTTGGGATGGGTTTTTTTGTGGGGGTTTTGTTTGTGGATTATTTCTTTGCATGAGCATCACACATTTTATTCATTGTTCATTTGGACTTGTGCATACTAAGCATCCTAGATGCAGTTATCTCTGAGCAAGAAGTGAAACATGGTCACTTTCTAGCATGTAAGATAACTTTCCAGCACACAATTCAGTGAAAAGTGAGAGGAAACTTCATTCAGGAGGAGCCTTGGTGATACCTCTCCAGCTATTAGAGTTTTAATAATAACTTGCCTAGTTCACATCTCAATGAAGATAAGATCCCTTTGAGGTTATAGGCAGAGAACATTCATCACAGCTGACTTACCTATGACTGCACTTTTTTTTTTTTTTTTTTTTTAATTAGGGACTACTGCTTTTGGCACTTTCAGACTTGGAAGGCAGATATATGTGCAGATTGGTTTGTGGTGTCCTCAGAATTATGGGGCAAGAGTTTTAGTAAGCTAATGTGAAAGGTTCTGCTGTGGGTACTGGTCAAAACAAATAAAAAAGAATATGTAGTTCCTAAGGAAAATTATTTAATTTTTGAAGTATCTTTGTTGTTATTTCTTCTTATTGGCCAAACAGATAAAACAATAGGCACAAGCAGTATGGGGAAGGCAGAAGGAACATGGAGTGAATCGTGAGCCACAATTCAACCGGTCGGCAAACAAAGGGCATGATGCCAGACAAGTTTGACCATAAAAGAGCCTTGTCTTGGGGGCAGGCTGTGCTTGTTTGTGGACAGATGGCTGCTTACCAGTTCGTAAAAATAACTTCTGGATACCTTCTCTTCAACTGTGTTGTATTTACCTCAATTATGCCTCAGAAAAGAAAAGGTTGAGTTCTCTAGTGTTGAACAGGTTTTCTACATTTGAAAGGGATGCAGCTTTGAATTCTGAGACCTTATATCTTGTGTGGATAAAAGCAAAACGTTTTTTACGTTGAGAAGGATGAGAGTGAGAGAGGGTTGGTAGCTTTGTGCTGCAAGATCCAGAACTTGCTTCTAGCCCTAGAATCTGGTTGGCCATCTGCNGAGGGGGGGGGGGGTTGAGGTTTGAATTGCTTCTTGGAAGCTTGATGGAGCAGGTAAAGAGATTTCAAAAGTGGACCCCCTGGTTTGTCAAATTGGTACACATTCCTACAGAGTAGCTTTTTGTATGAGAAGCAATGACAGCATTTATGTACAGCATATCTTGTTTCATGTTTGAGAAGATGGAACTTTACCACAGACGGACAACTCTTCCTTCTAGCAGCTAAGAAGGATGCGGAGACCATCAGAGAGAGGCCTCTGCCTGCAGATCCCTTGCCACTGACTTGAGTTGATGTCTAGGCCCAACATTCTGGTTTCCACATTTCCTGATTGGATTTCCACTTTCTGTCATGCTTTACATCCTATCTGTCCTGTATGCATATTCTGCCTTTTTGTTTTGCTTTGGTCTTTAAAGCCCCGTAACACATTACAGTAATATTTGAGTAGGATATTAAAAATAGCATTGCAATACTTACTTAAGAGAAAACCAGCTACTGCTCTGAATGAATCCCTTGGGGAAGAGGGAAGTGGAACTTCCTTTTATTTGTTCCCATGGGGAAATAGAGATATGAGTTACTGGTAATCAGTTTGGCCACTTCCCCCCAGCCTTTTCTACATGTTAAATATATGTATAAATGTACACGTTTGTTAAATATTTAGGTAAAATGCGAACAATAATGACCATGCAACACAGAAAGCTGGTGTACATGCAAGGTGATGCCTCTGCATCTGAGTCTGAGGGTTTCCCTACAGGCAGCTTCCAGCATGCACTTAAGCTCTACATGTGTAGTGGATTCTGTATCACATGCACAGAGGCTGGATTTGTGCACCATGGATTTATGCACGTGATTTAAAGTCCTCTGGCTAATTGAGATGTGGTGCCTGGCATCTCCAGGATCCTTGAAGCGGCCGTACGTGCACGTGCAGGCAGACACTACACAGATGGTCAGAGTGAAAGGATATTAAAGTGGCTAAGTTAAGCACTCAAAAGTCACAAAATGCCAGAACTGGGAAAATGCTTACGCAATTTTAATTCCATCCATACATCTATATATTGCTTTGTAATAATCTTAAAATAGATTACATACCTTTCCCCCAAGCTCCAGAGGATGATTGGGTTGTATTTGGTGCATTACGTGGGTCTGCTCTGGGGATGAATTAGAGTACATGCTGAAGGAGAGAGAGTGTTGTCTGTTGAACTCTTACCCTCCTGTGTTCCTGTGAATGTAAGAAGGGGAGACATAATCTCATTGTTAAGGCAGCTGAACGTTGCTTTGGAGAAGTTGATCCTCTGCCAAGGAGTGTGATGCTGGGTAAGCCATTTACATCAATCTTTTAATAGTGGCCAGGTCAGCACTACTAATTTGTACATAAATAGCTACAGTTGTCAGGTGGGTGATGAGTTGTGACTTGTGATTATCACAGCTTTTTGATCCAAATCTCCTAGTGTGCAGGATACTTTGTTCTCCCACTTGAAAACGTAGAAGAGGAGATGGGGAAATAAATGTCTGTGGTTGCTAAAGTGTTCCTGTTGTAGCTCTTGCATCGTTCCTCATTTTATGGGTTCTCTTAGGACTACACATGTGCATCTGCACCAAAGGCTGCTGGAAGCTGTATCCTTTGAACACTCACAGAATATGCAGTGCTTAATACTAGCAAGACCTGGATTTTAGGTACTTTGAGACTCTTCAGATCTTAATTTATGACTGCCTCAGTTTACAGATGGTAAAATGGAATTAATATATTCCTTCAGTGCACAGAACTGATGGAAACACATTACTTGCGGACTGTCATTATGTTCTTGGTGCAAGCACCACAGAAAAAGCACCACAAATCTCTTCATTTGGCTCTTTGTCTGCCTTTTCTCTATTGAATTTAGTACTTTAGTACTTTGTCAGCTTTTCTTTTCTTTGAATTTTATTTCACTCCTTTTTACAGCTGGCAATGTAAGGTTGCTTGTCGTTGCCATGTTGTTGAGCATTTACTGCAGTTTGCTCAGTTGTCCTGAATCTGTTGAGATGTAGGATTGTGGAACAGTAACCCCTGAGACACAGAAGCTTGAACAAAATCCTCAGAAGTACACAAGCTTGAACAAAAAATGTCAAATTGATATGAACTTCTGATTTTTTTCCAGTGTAAGTTGCTGCATAAACGGTAGTTTTGCACAAATGTGAACTGGTTTTGTTGAGTTAGTAATTTAAACTATTTCATTAAATTGAAGTAAGAGGCTTTTACATGGAGAGAAAAGCTCTATGAGGAAGAAGGGGAACAGGAGTGTCTTAGTGAAAGGAAGAGGTGGTGGAGAGAAGCACTCCATCCTTCCTCCTCTTCTTCTTACTCTGTGCTCATATGAAAGTCTGTCTTTCTTCCTCCCTTGTCTCCCTCAGCCTTATGAAGGGTATAATGCTTACTTTGAGTTGTGAGGAAGATTGGGCTTGTGGGACTAACACACTCAAATTTGTGATCAGAGGGCAATGTTGATGGGCAAGGGGAGATCCTCTCCGTGGCCAAAAGAGGGATAGGACAGTGCTGGAGCAGGGGAAGAAAAGATGACTGCTTTGCCAGCATTTCATTGGTGAAAACTGGCATGGGAATAGGGAAAGAATTGAGAGGGGAAAGTGGAGGGTGGGACTGGAATGAGTACAGAAGCAGGTAGGTTGTGAGAAGGGAGAAGGACTGGGGAACAGGGCAGGGAGTAGCTAGATGGAAAGGGGCAAGGGCTGGTTTTGCTGTAGAAGTTGAGCCTGGTGATTTTGTGGGAGGAAGGGAAGAGGCAGCACCGGTTTTGGTGCTCCGGGGTGGACCGGAGGCTCTAGAGTCTCCCAGTTCAGCCAGTACCATTCCATAAATTTGTTATTTGCATGTCTGCTTTTCCTGTCTGCACATCAGCTGTCTGGGCAGAGCCTGTCTTCCAGGGCTTAATTTGCAAAGAGAGAAAGTACATATAGCTCTGAGATGAGATGTTGCATGCTGAAGCCCATCCTCATCGGCAGTATTTGATGCTCCTCCCAAGCACAGGACACACTCAGTTTTCCTGTTGGAAAAAACACCCAGCTCAGTTGCCCAGAGCTGATTCCAGCCAATGAATAGCATGGAAAAGTGGTGAATCAGGCCTTGAGTTTTGGCTCCAGTGCTGGCAGGGTCTGTGCTGCTGGCATCCAATTTACTAGTCAAAGATTAGCCATCATTTTCCCTCATAAGTGACCATAAATTTCAGATGTTTGAAACATCATTTGTATTATAGCCAAGTAGAATTAATTTTGAGTATGGTGAAAGCTGTGTTTCTAATGAAAGGCCATGTTTATAACTAATCAAGTAACACACATGGTGATGGCTCCTACCAAAAGGGCAGAAGCAGCAAGTTACTGTAGTCACAAGGAGAGTTATCAGATAATTTGGTGTTTAGCAATAGCATAGAAAAGGCCTGATCCTATGAAGTGCTGGATGCTCTCAAGTGCTTTTGATTTTTGACCAGTTTCTGAGGTACCCCCACAACACACAGAGTCAACACCATGAAATCATTAAGCAAAGAGCAGAGTGTAGGAAATAAAGTATGAGAACAACTTGCTTGTTCTTAGGAATAGCTTTTATTGCCCAAAAACTTGGGTATAATTTCCTTCTTGTTTGTGATAGACAGTTGGAGTAGTAGCTCCAGTACTGATCTCTGTTTTTATTGAATTTTGTAGTATGTGTTGGCTTTGGATGTGCAGTTTCAGTCTTCTGCTGATGTGAGATGGAATTTGTGCTCTGTTTGGTTCATGCCATGTCTTCTGTCAGTTCAGTGCCTGTATAAGCAGGGTTGATGGTATGTAGTAGCTTGGTGTGAGAGGCTAAGATAAAACCCCAGCTGTTTCTGAAGATATCGCCTGCTGCTATCAAGAGGCTCAGGTTAGTAATTTTAAGTGTTACAAGGACCTATGTTTTTGAACTGCTTTCCTGAAGAGAAGGTAGAAATGTACTCGCCTGGCTATTTTAGGAATCATTCTTTCTTGAGTGTGCTTATACTTTATGAAATGCAGGCTCAGGGAATATGGGTAATAAAGCTGAATTATCATTGTTGAGTGTTTGTAGATTAAGGATATTGTGTACAAGTGAGTCATGGTAAAAGCTGACTTAGGTTTAAGATACCAGCAACAACAACAACAACAATAGAGAATGGATAGCCCAATCAAGTGTCGGTCATATCACTGTATTTCTTAAGGGATTTGGGTACAGCTGAAGACTTGCCTTCTTCACTGACGTGGATGCAATGCACCAGCAGCCAGCCAGCTTCCACAATCCCTCCTGCTGACCAGTCCATGAAGAAACAGCTATCTGCCAAACAAGCTGTTTGTTTTATTTCAAAGCCCCAGTGGGCCCAGCCCTTCCTGCCTAGCAGCTGCAGCAGGCTCCGTTCCTGCTCAATGCCTGGCCTGGGAAGAGATTGCTCATTGGCCCAGGAGAGTGGTTCTCCATAATTGGCTTGTGAGGAATGCTGTGTGAGAGGATTTGGCCTTTTTCTTTAATTGTTTGTTTTATTAAAGTTTGTTTATTAAAGCAAATATCTGGTCACAATAGAAACATGTTTTTTGAAGCCTGTGTATTGCCAAGAGAGCAGGATAGAGCACTATCAGGTTATTGCTTCCCCAGGATCAGAAGTACACAGGCAGCTCAAATCCTTGTGGGCAGCGTCCCGGTGCCTTCTTTCTTCCCTCTTCCAGCTGAAGTCTGACAGATCTGCTTCAGTGATCACTCCCTGCATTTCTACAAGGGGGCAGGGATGTGGGAGTTGCTCCACCTGTGGCATTTCTGATAAACAGAGGTTAGATTTGTACTGCAGATTGGAGAGATACGAAACCTAGCTTTGCACAAGCCAGTCTGAGTGCCTCTGACTGTCTAGCTGATGAAGTAGGGGGATCTGGATTTGCTCATTTATACCACTAAAAAGTATGATTGTTTACCCTTGGAAGGTAAATTAATCCGAGCTGGTAAATTTATGCAGAAAGCCAAGTCTGCCTCTAGTACTCAAGGCAGTTTAGCCAGCTTTGCACCATGCATGTACCCAGTCAGTTGTGTTCATTAATTAAAAGTTTTGAAACTGTCGGTAAATTAAAAATATGTTTGTCATATTGAGTTCCTATATCATTCTCTTATCAGTTGACAGGAGAATATGAAGCCTGCAGCTGTCACAAAAAGTGTGGGCAACAGCCCTAGTAGCCCATTCTAATAAGTGTGTGCCTCACATATGGTTACATAAACTGTAATATGTCAACTTGCCTATCTGGGCCATGAGATGGTGCATCTTGTGAACCTGGGAAGATAAATTTTAAACCCAAGATAATCTTGTTTAGAATTTATGGCTTTTGGAACTGGAACATCTCATCACTACATTATTATACCTTTGTATGTTGTAGTTTCTCTGCATGGAACATAACACAAATAATCTCAAGCTTTCTTAGCAAACCATTCAGGATGAGGGAATTGTCTGGATGAGGGAATGGCATGGGAACACTGTTATGGACCAGTGAGTCAAAGACTGGAATTCCCTCTATAAACCAGTAATCTGTCTGGTGAGTTAACGTGCGCAGAGCTGCAGTGGTTTGGGTTTGTTGACACACTTCTCAGTGAGACTGGTGTTGTTCAGTTTTTTGGCTAGGACTGACTTTGGACAGCCGAGTGAAACAAATGTTCCTCGGGAAAAGTATGAACTGAAGGCTTGAGGTTAAAGCAAAATGTCCTTTGCCGGCCTTGGAAGAGAATAGCAAGAGTGGTGAATTTTAAATCTTGCCTATGAGATCAGTGTTAAAAGCCTTGAGCAATGTGGTTAGGTCTGTGTCTACAGTGTGTGTAGGTGCTTGTCCTCATAGTCACAGCAGGGATTTCTGCTTGGTTTGTGACTTAGCTCAGTCTTTAAATGGACACCCTCTGAACTGCTCTTTATTCTGTAGCTGTCTGTATTCTGCTCTTGTCAGAACCCAGACTTGGCACCCTACTGTGATCCAGTAGCTCAGCTGGATAAACTGAAATTTTGTGAGAGGAGGGGTTTAGGATGGACATCTCCACTGCGGGGAATCCATCAGTCTCCGGTTGCTCATTGTCCTGTGTGCTGCAGGTTGCTGTGCTGCAGAAGCCTTCCTGCAGGGCTCTTCCACTGGCAACCCTCAGACCACAGGTGGAGGTCCCCACCAGCAGCCAGGGGCCTCCCAGTGCCCGGGTGTTTCCTCCTCAGCCATTTATGTTGCCAATGGGGAGAGAATTTCTCACCTCTTCGGTGGCAGACCCTTTTTGGGACAGTAAGGATTTGTGAGATAAACAGGATGGGTTGCTAAGGGATTCTGAGTTGGCTGATTGTCACCGCATTAACTGATGTGACCCAGAATGGCAGTGGCTGAAGCCTGCTGGATGTCACCACCTGCTCTTTGCCACCCGTTCTTTTCTGGCTTGCCTTCTCCTATCTTGCTTCCAGTCTGCCAGCTTCAAAATGAAAAAAACTAGCTGAAGAGACCTGCACTACTGGTTATTTGATGTAGATTTTGCTAAAATGGACTGACATATACATACAGTTCTGGCTGGTGGTAGCTGTGCATGAATAAACATAATTACCCGTGGCTGTGATGTGGCATCTAGCTACTGTAGATGAAAAGCATAAATTTAATAACTGTGTATGGTGAAATGGTTATAAATGCACGACTGTGCAGTGTAGACAGGACCTGATATATCACTCATTTGTACATTTGTAATTAATTGTAGGAACAAGATTGTTCTTTGCATGCGTTCTTTCTTTGCTGCCACGCACGACAGAGGGCTATAACGATCTTATACCTTAAGCTTGTAATAAAATATTGTTGGTAACCTAGCAAAGAAATTTCTTAATTAAGTTTGCTACACAAAATCCCATCATGCTTTTAAGATTTTTTTTTTTTTGCTAGGACTCCTTAATGACTTTTACCTCTGATATAATCAACAACAAAATTTCTGATAGTTAAGAAACATTTTCTGCATACTTTTTCCATCTGGATATAATGGAGCATAATTTAAGACTATGGGCAGAAGAGGGGGTAAATGATGCATGTAATGATTGTTTTAACATTTACAAGAAAATAATTTATTTAAATTGGATTAAGCCTTAATATTATCACACTTTTCTACCTGATTTAACATGGGGGGGAGGGTGGGGGAAAGGGAAGAAAACGATTTCATGGTGAAGTGTTTTAAGTATTTAGTATTTTCGTTGCTTTTTGATCATCCAGGCATCCTGCCCCACAGCCATGTAAATTTTCTTACATACAAATGTTCATTGCCATCTTTTACATTCCTCTGCTGATAATGAAGAGGTCATGCTAAATCAAAGTGATGGAGAAACTGGACATCATTTTTACCCTGAATGCCCAGATTAATTCTACCAGAACAGAGGTGGCGTAACAGCAAAGAATAATTTGCTTTTATGTATTACTGCTTTTAAGAACTCTGTTCATCATATTGCTTACTCTGGTGTACATATTCAGAGTGAGACAAAGAAATAAGTACCTGCTTAGGTAGGACATGAGACCTTAGGGGTCTGTGGCTTTTTTCTGTCCCCAGCAGTTTTCCTACCAGCCTAATTATTTCTGCTGAGAATGGGTCTCCAAGTCCAAACTTTATCATCTTTGTCTAATTCTTTTCCCCACTCCAGGAGAGAGGAATCAAGTGGGATAAATTCTGAATCTGTATGCTACTCCAGCTTTGAGTCTACTGATTGAAGTGTTTTGTTTATAATAGATGCTGTTTTGACGAGGGAAAAAAATCTCCTACAGTCAAAGGAGCTCCATTAGCGGCAGAACCAGCAAAGCCTGGTTTTCTGTAGGTTGGTGCCTCATGGTTTCATAGTGAATTACAATTGTATCTTTTTTCCTACAGTGGGGTCATTTGTTAGGTCTCTCTCCCATGTGGATTCTTTAATGCTTCATAAGGTTTAAATTCACATTACAGCTTTTTTTCCCCCTTGCAGCTATGATACTTTTAGAATTGCTTTCTTCTCCTAACTATTTATTTTTTACAAAGAATGTGGAAATTTGAGTGTTATGTGTATCTGTTGCATTTTGTTAAAACAGAAAAAAAAAAAAAAAGACCTGGAAACTCAGTGTGTGACTTCACAAACTTCAGTGTCATAGCAAGCCAAGCAATAATGGTAGTATCTTGCTAAGTACATTGCCCAGTTTGGGTCTGTGTTTAAGTTCATGTCTTCTGGGAGATGTAAGTTTGGCTTTCTAGTTAGTCCTGCTCATCCAGTAGAGCTACTGTCATCAATGGAAGATGTTCTGGCTTTATGAAGCATCAAATAATTATTATGAAAATTCCTATTAAAATGACAGATTTCCTTCCAGTCCCATGTTCATTAGAGCCAAATGTAAGTTCCTCATCACCTTCAAGAGGAATTCGATTTCTTTTACAACTGTAAAAGAATTCAGAGGTTGGGGCATTTTTATTGTCACCAGCATCCTATTAATCACTTATATGTAAACCAGAAAATATTTCTTCCCAAATCCAGTTTCAGTACACAAAGCTGGATGGTGTGCTCTGTGAAATCTCATATTTGTAAATTGAACAATTTTTGTTCAATTTGTGTTGTGGTTGTATAATACACATGGAATTCCATTATACTTCTTTTTTTTCTGTAAGGAATTTACTTTTAAAACTTAAAAGTACACTTCCGATAAATGGAAGGTTAAATTCTATTGATGCACACATTCTTTATATGTGCATAAGCTTCTGTTTACTTGGGAAGTATAATATCAGTAGAGTACTTCTCACTTTAAAGTTTATTAATTTCTTTCTTCTCCTTTCTTTGAGGTGTCAGTACTGAGAAAGATGAATCATTTATTAGTGGGAGGCCTGACACATGATGAAATCACCATCTGACACTTCAATGACTTCCAATGTTGTTCTGTGAACATTCAGCAAAGTGCAGATGATGTGAGGTTGCAGTTCTGTGGGTAGTGTTTTCTCCTTTTTTTTCGCAAATGGATGAAATGCTTTATCATCACAGTGTGTGAGAACTTCCCCATTTGGGATGAATAGCCTTTCCTTATTATTTAGAGTGATTCATAATCTGATGTAGGAAAAAAATAGAACACATCTGCAACTGGCAGAGATCTTTGTATTTCTCCTGAGAATCAGTGAAAATGCAGAACTCTATCCATGGGGTTTTTTTCAAGGGTAGGGTTGTGGGGGAGGGCACAGATAACATTCTTGGCTGAGTGTTGGAATAGTTTGGAGTCTTCCTCTTAAGACAGAGCATGCAAATCTCCATTATGTTACAAATGAAGTGCACCTAAGGGACAGTTCTCTGCTGGCCTCTGGATTACCTCCGGAAAAGGGCAGTGATCTCAACCCAAAGACATTTAGGATGTAAATTGGCATCTGACAATCAAGCAATTGGCAATAAACAAGTGAGTGACAATAAACTGAACAGTTTTACTTACTTAAAAAATAAGTAAATTTTAATTCTAGTGTGCTAATCCAGTAAACAGTTCTGTAACCATATAGGTTAGAATGTTTGCCTTACTGAACTTACCTTCTTTCCCTTCCCTGTAGAAATGTTTTCTACTCACTTCCCTCCCCATCCCCCCCCCCGAAAGTGTTGCAGTAGTTTCAGACTATTAAGATATTTCCCTGCATCATACAATTTGAAATCCGAGCAATATTACTCCTGCTTCTTTCCCAAGCTACAATCACTCACCCATTCAGATGCCCCGCTCTAAGTAAAATGTCACAGGCTGGGAAGTTGTAGTATAAACTTGCTTCCCAGTACCAAGTCTGGCATCTAAAAGGTGGCTTCAGGGTTTTCTTCTAACTTAACTGGTTCCTCCTTTTGTTTCCTCAGAAGCTCACGGTCTTTTTCCAGTCCATCCTCTCTCATTCCTTGAAGTTAGGGGCTTTTTCTCTCTTGATGACTTTGTATAGTCCTCATTGCTCTGCTGTCTGAGCATCTTCAGTTCCTACTATCACCACGATACTTTGCAGAAGGTACACTTCACAGATGTGTGCGGGTACAGCAGAACTAAATATTTATCAAACTAAGGTGGTGAGGGAAGACCATGAAAGAGTTGGCAATTAAACTCACCTTTCAAGTAAAGACACGATATATCTTGTGGAATATTCACCCTCTCTAGCGGCTAATTTTTGTATCCTTGATTTTGCCCTCCGGGGTTTTGGCTCTGAACTGTTCTACAGCTACTACTGTAAAGAAGCAGGTGACCTCTGGAGATAGTAAAACTGTCTTAATTATGTGCTTGTTGTTTGCTATTGCATGTTCCTCACCAGTATGCACACATCAGATGTTATTATGTGTGCAAAAAGTGAGGAGCTTGAAACCACTTTGTTTACTGCCTTACTACACAGGATCTGATAAAAAAAATGTTAAGCTTCAGAAAAGGGAAGTATATCAATTTCCAATCCAGAGAGACTTCGGTGTATCTCTACCATCTTTCCTTGACATCTCTACATTCAGATCATCTGTCACATTAGACGTGGATCCTGGTGGTTCATCACAGCTGCCCAGAGTGCCCAGGCTGGTGGAGTCTTGGGACGCTGGCTTTGACCCTGAGATAAGCTTCTCCTGACTTAACACAGAGGGCTGCTCATCAGTGCCCGTCCTGCCACAGGAATGCAGGAGCTCCCTGCGGGCTTCACGGGATCACACAAGGCCAGTTCCACAAAATCTTGTGCGTGGGTGTGTCTCAGGAAAGGGCTGCCGATAGCAAGGAGAGGCTGCCCACCCCTTCTGACCGGATGAGGAAGCTCTTTTGGGGACTACTCACACACTTGGACCAGGCAGAAACAACCAGATCATCACAAGCAGTTTAAATAGCAGGCACTGGGTGTCTCCGCCTGGAGTGCAGTTCCAAGATGGTCTAAGCTGCTCCAAACCAGAGCAGTTGCAGCCTGGCTTTGAATCATGTATATCCCCACCCCATGGATTGCACCAGCGCTGGTGCTTGTTTGACTCCACAGGGAGCTGAACTAACAGGGCAGTGTTAAGATTTTTTTTGAAGTTAGCTCTGTCTTTTCTGAAGCAGTTCAGTGTGAAACCAGACAAGCATCCTCGTTGGCACAGGAAAGGGCAGCAGCTGGGGAAGGAGGGACTGTGGCAGCCCCAGCTTACATCGGATTAGACTGTCATGGAACCACGGCTACATTTGGAGAAGGCACATGAGCATCTCTGGGTGATTTGAGGGGACAATACCCCCAGGCAGGAGGAGGGGCATTGCGATAGTAATCTCTCCCAGCAGGACAGCTGATCCAGAGAGAATATTTGTCTACAGTACAAAATAAATTATAGAAGAACTCTCCAAACACATTGAAAAGACCTAGAAGTTTGCTGTCAGTGTTCTGTAAAACAAGTTAATTTAACATAAGCTTAAAAGATGTTTGTTTTGCTCCTATCCCTCTCCCCGGCAGCCCGCCCCATCCTCTTTTTGTAAGGCGTAAGATATCCTCCTGCCCCGGCCCTCTTAGGTCATGGTATGACGGGCACCCTGCCAAACGAGGCTGATCTTATAAGCTGCTACTGCCCTGGTTGTTGCTGGGACTGTTTGCATGATTTTTAATTCACTTCTGTGCTGCCCTCATTTTTTCTCCAGCCGGAGCTTGAAGTGGGAGTGTGCTTAGTTAGCTGTGAACTACACTGCTTCAAATTCATGGTCTATTAGCACCTTTTCAAAGCTCCCCTTTCTGTTCTCTGAAGAATTAGAATACAGCTATTAAAAAAAAAACCACAAAAAACCGACACTCAAGGCTATTGCACAGTGTTATTGTTTAAGGCTTTGTTTTTAAAATGATTGCTAAGATAGGTTTGTTTGTGTGCTTCTTTGCTTTCTCCATAATGTATTTAGAGTTGAAAACAACAGAATGGATAATAAGATGCTGATGAACCCAAGATAGATGTGACAGCGTAATGCGGATAGTGGGCCCAGAATTTGTCAAAGCAGGCGAAATAACCCCACCTTGGGCAATTCTCAAAAGAAATACGCTACAGTACTTGTCAGGTCTGGGTAACTGCTACATAAACGTACTACCTTCTGGCATCCAAATATCACTTTGTGTAAGGCAGTCACATCATAAAAGAAAAGGGAGAGGCAGGGCAAAGACCCTGATCTTGCACAGTCTTACAACAAGCCGAGATCTCAAAAATGCAAACAGAAATCAGCCTTCTTTAGGGATAACTACATTTATCTCTAAACCATCCACGTGTTTCATTTGTATTTGCATTCTGATAAAATAAACAATGCCGTAATATTTATCAGTGTATTTTGGAGAATATATCCCCTGCCATCAGCAGGAATACAAAATTAGGCTAGAAATAGGCTCTTTCTCATTAACAGATTACTAAAAATTTCAGAATTACTGCCACAGGATACACACTTTGGCAGAAATATCTTGCAGCATGAAATAAGTAGAGAACTTCAGAATTGAAATATCCAGTTACCACGTGGTATCATTGCAGGTATAATTTTTGTGTTAAATAATTTTTTTCAAAATACATACAAGGATCTCATAATTTATCTTTCATTGAAACAGGTAACAAAGGAGTGGTACAAAAGAGTGGTAGAGAGCAGCTGAATTGTGCTAAGAAGTTGACCCATATATGTATGTATATTTTTTCTTTGCTAGGATGTGAAAAAGAAAACCATGACTTACATTACAAAAACAGTATGATAGCTTTCAACATAACCTTTATGTGTTTGTAATACCAATTTACACACACATTTGTATACAGAGATATGAAAATCACATCTTGGAAATCAAAGGGGGCAGATGTAATGAAAAGTATTGAAATTATAGCCAAAGCATACAGTAAACTGTAAACTACAGTTTGTTTACCTCTACAGTTTTTCTTTCTTTGCTATTTCACTGATAGGTTCCTGGTACATGGGTACATGGGTGTGCTTAGATCATGAATGCACCACCTCTGTCATTTACACTGTAGGAGTCTGGGGGTTTTTGCTACAAAAGGCAGAATTATCTACTGAAATGGGGGATTAATGTAAGAACATCTCGTGTTTCCCTAGATTTTGTATGTTAATTCTAAGAATATATTGATTTAACTTGATTGAAGTCTCCTTGGAAGACGAGCCACCCATGCAGCCAACCCTCCCAAGGAAACGACGACTTAAGGGATTCATTTGTTACCTTAGAGTTGTTAGCACAATTGCAGTGCTTGAACATGAGCACCTTGCCTTTGTCTCCCCCTGAATCTTTGGGACTCCCTTAGCCAGAGGGATAAAAGCCCAGGAAGTCACAAAGACAACGGAATTTGGCAGGATTGGAAATGTTTCCTTTCACAACATAAAATTGCTGATGTAATTTCCAATTGTTGCGGCAATGGAACCTTTCTTTTGAGAAGGCTGTACATCAGCATATGCTGTAATGACCG
This sequence comes from Drymodes brunneopygia, assembly GCA_013400955.1. NCBI lineage: Eukaryota > Metazoa > Chordata > Aves > Passeriformes > Petroicidae > Drymodes > Drymodes brunneopygia. The sequence continues at coordinate 1,403,435 of VZTZ01010062.1, read as the reverse complement.
AGAAGAAGGAAAAACTTGACTTTGAGAAGGGTTTTCAGTTTGAGCTGGGGAAAAGCACACTCTGGTTGTCTATTGTTACATTCTGTAACACAACAACTGCTAAAAATTGAACCATTTCCACACTTGGCATGCCTCATAATTTTAATACATGAAATGCAGCCTCCAGTTGCCCACCTGGCAAGATAGTGTAAAGCCAGAAGAACAGTAAGCCTGTCACCCTTTGTCTCCAGAACGTTTTGATGGGAAATCATCCTATTAGAAAATTTCTGTCAGTGCTTCTGGTTGCAGAATCCAGACACAGGACTGGAAGTTGACCAGTCAAGTTTTCTTCCTTCTACTTCTTTTCATGGATATACCTGCTTATGAAAAGTTGTATACCCTTTTCCCTTGCTTCTAATCAATTTCTGGGGTGTAATGCCATAATGTGGTATCCACTAGCATGTAGAGAGTGAATTCTCTGAGAGAGAGAGAGAATTCTAAAAATCTCAGTAAGAGAAATCTGTATCACTTTTGTCCACTTCCAAAGAACCTCTTTTTTTCCTTAATAGCTTCTTAAGTTTGGAATCTGAAAGTCGTGGTATAGAGGTTCATGTTACAAACAGAATTCTCCAATGTGTTCCCATATTCCCACATTAGGTCTCTGCCTTCTTCACCATCAGCTGGAAATTTCTAACAGGTCAATAATCCCTGAAAGAGAACATGCATTAAAATGAGGACTCACTGCCATGAAATACTGGCTTTTCTTTGCAAAACAAAAGCAAATACAGATCTTTCTAAACAAAGTAACTTCCAGTTGCCAAAGAGGAATACTTCCATCTCTACCACAATGTTGAAACATGCCATTAAAACAAAGAAACATGGTTGATATCCCCAGAAAAAATTTATACTGACAAATAGGTAAGAGTCAGTCTTTCAGTTTAGGTACTGCAAACTGTTGTTGATCATAAATACAGTATTTATTCCAGAACGGTACAAAGAAAACCTGCACTCTGACACTTTCTTTATATGGGCAAAAGTAATTTCTGAGAATCCTGTAGAAGGCTTAGGATCAATAGCAGAAGCATAGGGCAGCAAGGAAGGTCAGTGTGATTAACAATTTTCTTCATTAGCCAAAGTTCCGTAAAATTGTCCAGATGGCCTTAGACAGCAGACTGTTCTGTGCCACAGAGGAAGGAACAAGGGCTTGTGCATTGTGCCACTCTGAAGAGAGGCCTAATTCACTGGTGATCCCAGGAGAATATGAATGCTGTCTTAAACAAGTTCTTTTCTGTGTGTCTGTATTTTCATTGGCCAAGAAGATCATATTATAGTCTAGGCTGGAAGGGGCCTTCAAGGGTCAGGTAGTCCAGTCCCCCTGCAATAAGCAGGGACAACTTCAACTGGATCATGTTGCTCAGCACCCCATCCAACCTGGCCATGTTTCCAGAGACTGGGCATCCACCACCTCTCTGGGAAACTTATCCCAGTGTTTCACAATGCTCATTGTAAAAAAAAAATCTTCCTTATTTCTAATCTAAATCTTTCAGCTTAAAAACATCACCCCAAACTTGACTTGTTGCAACAGGCCATGCTAAAAAGTTTTTTCCCATTCTTTTCTATAAGCTTCCTTTAGGTACTGAAAGACCACAATAATGTCTCCCTGGAGCCTTTTCTTCTTCTGCCTGAACAATCCCACCTCTCTCAGCCTTTCCTCATAGGAAGCATTCCAACCGTCCTATCATCTTTTTGGCCCTTCTCAATGTTGCACCCCTTTATTGATGGGGGCAGTGGAATGGATATATTTATTGGAAAATATGATCTGTGACCAAATTTGCTGATGCCGATGTCTGAGGATTGCAGTTCATTCATTAACAACAGTTGTGGAAAATGAGGAGATACCTGAGAGATTCTTGTTCTAAACAGCAAAGTCTAATACAGGGGGAGAAAATAAATGACTGGCTGCAAAGCCTAAGCACAAAGCCACTCTTGTTGCATTAAATTAAGTGGATTTTCATTTAATGTCTTCGATCTTGCTGTTGCTGGGCTCCATACCGAATCAGGATAGTTCTTACAGTAATGCTAGGATTTGGAATGTTGATCGAGTCAAGGATAAAGTGACAAAGAAAATGGGCACCAGTTTAAGTGCCATGGTTCAAATAATTGTCGAAGAAATGCCCTTGTCTAAAGCCCCCCGGCCATGGTGATTAGCAGCTGTCTGTCCTTCACTGTTTGAAATGTTTCTATCAGGACAGATAATTGTTCGTGGTCACATGATGATTATAGCCATGATTCACCAGCACTGTGTTGGTGTCAAGAAAAAGTGCAAAGTAATTTGATGTCTCTTGAGTCAAAGTACTCTGGAAAATTGGGATGCTTTTTTAGTTTCTAAGATACTATTTCTTTTTAATGTATGACAACAGCATTTCTAATACAAGTTACTTCCATAAGTCATTAATGTTTGCACAGCCTTATTGACAGATACAAGGATTCTTTTGATTCTCAGTTCCAATAGCTTTAATGCATTTTTCTTGGGGAAAAAAATCGACTCCAGGACAAAATGAATTTGCCTCCCAAACAATAAAATAGCTCAACCCAGTACCTGGCTAACATAAGTCTATTAAGCAATTTACAGTCCGTTGAATATTGGGCTGTAAATTTACTAAGATTCAGGAAGTGATTGGCTTGTAAACCTTAATAAAACAATAAAGCCTGGCTTTCTGTTAATATAAATTTAAAATTCTGCCCGGCTAAGTTTAGAACATACCTAAATGGTGGAACTAATTGACATCGCTATTATGGGACAAACAAACAATTTTACAAAAAAATGTTTTGTATGGATATTTTATTTTACAATAGAGATTATGTTTAAATCCTGTAACAGGTACTCTGTTTTATGAAGTGAGTGGTGATTCCAGAATAAATGTACTTTCAAAGAAACTGTAGAACTTGGTAATGCCAGTCAGAGAACAAATTATATTCTGTGAGAAAGCTTAAACAGAGTCCAGGCTAACTTTCAGTAATGCATAATGTAAATCAGGTTAAAAACAAAGCAACACCAAAACATACAGTAAAAAGTTGTCTTTATCTCGCCCAATTTTTAGCAAGATAAACCATTGTAAACTTCCTGTTATTGTTTCATGGGAGTTTCCTACGTGCATCAAAGGAAGAATATCCCTTTAAATGCTTGCTATTGATTTGCATTCAGAAGCCAAATTGATTGCTTTTGTGGGAGTTCCCGATGAGAATCAATGAGAGTATCAAGTTAATAAATAATTCACTTAACAAAACTGCATAAAGATAATGCTAAAGGTTTGCAAAAATCCTGTAAAGGAAAGCTTTCTCACATTCCTTGCTAACTGCTGAAAGTGAATGGAGCTCCAGAAACGCTGCAGCATCATCTTAAAAAAAAAAAAAGCTACCACTCCTTTCCTGTTAACTTCTCAGTGAGGTAGCTGAGTAGGTGTTAATAGATTTTTTTTTCCTTTTAGTTTCATGATTGGAAGATTGAGGCTGGAAGTGGTCTCTGATAGTCATCTTGTCTAAACCACCTGTTCAAGCAGGGTCACCTGGAGCAGATTGCCCAGGATTATGTCCAGATGGCTTTTAATCTTCTTTGCCCTGGAGACAGATACACATAACTTGGCACTGATCTGCTAGCAAGAAAACTTTAACACATCAATATTGGAAGCTCATGTCCACTGCTCCCATTTTAATAGAGGAGTGTTTGAGCATTGCACAGATTTCTGGAGTTTGGTTTTTCATAACCCTCTTCTGTCCTCCCAGGTTATGGCTCCTACAGGTCTTGGCAGATGCTTTCACAGCTGAGCACAGCTTTGGGGCTGTACATTCACATTGATAACAACTTCTCACTTTGCTTACTGATTGTCTCTCCATTCACAGACTGCAGAAGAAAACGAATTGGGGAGTTAACCTGGATGCATTTTACCTCTTAACCAAAATGTCCTTGGGGATTAATTTGAATACTGAGGCCCTAAAGTTGTGTATTCCTGTTAGTATTATGTGACTTTTGGAGAGATAAACACGTTTCTGCAGACTAAACACTTCTAAAGAATAAGCCATCATTTATAGAATCCTAACTAAGATTTTCCAGATGAACTAGTTAGAAGTTTTATGCCTGAAATTTGTGTGCAGAGGGTTAAGAATTTTCCCTTTTATAGCCTGATAAACGTATTTTAAAATTTTATTTTAACTCTCTAGAAATAGAAAAAGATAAAGTACTGATAACCAACCTAGGAGACTTAACTCTGCTGCTTCACTTAAACTACTGTAGTCTTGGACAGTCGTCTAAATGACACATAAATGACTGTCTCCTCAGGACCTTTAGCAAGGCTCAATGCTTTGTATTTGAGTTACAAGAAGCTTTTAATGACTTCTATGAAGTCACAGGACAGAGCCAAAGATATATAGTTATACATTCAGAAGACTCTATTAAAAGCCTTTTCAGCTTTGCTATGAATTTACAATTTGAGAATTTCCAAGAGAGTATATTTTTGAGACAAATTTCATTGCCTTAGGATAATTTTCTTTTTTTTTTTTTTCTTTAATGTGATTTGTCATGGTAGAATCTAGACATTTTCCGTGCGGGTTTACTCTGTGAGTTCTGTGGCCTGCAAGGAATTAGTTTTAATTAATATGACTGGCAAATGCATTGTTGAAATAGTCGTTGTGGCAGGCACGCCTTTGTGTTAACAGTTGGGTTAAACAGCCCCTTTATCAGAGCTATTAGCACCTAATATTACTGTCTGATTAAAGATCATTCCGTGGATTAGCCAGTCCCAATGCTTCCACAGACCCCCAGACAGGTGCTGAAATAAGAAACCACGTGAAGTAAATTAACACTCCTATTGCATCGTTCATGACTTTGTCTTGGCTGCAGGAAAGGAAAAAGTTTTTTGGCTCTTTGTTTTTTGTTGTGGATTTTTACGTGGTTTGGGGTTTTTTTATGTGTGTGTCTTAAGCTTCGGGTTAACTGGTACAATCCCCAAATATTTACTCCGCACAAAAGGCCAGATCAGCACTAAAGCCTTTGTCCTATAGTTGACCTGACCTTCCCATCTCATGTAGGAATACTCCGCCTTTCCTGCACACGTTTGTTAGGAGAATAGGTGTGTGTGCTTTTACACTAAATACATTATATTTCTGTGAGGGTTTTTTTTGACATTGGAAGCATCATGTAATGTAGGCAGACTATCCTATGTCCGGAGAAATGCATTTATTTTAAATTCGTACATTTAATGGGACTCTAGGCAAACTGGAAACACGTAACTTAAGAAGGCAGGAAATCCCACAAGAGTTCACAGAGCATAGCTTAACTGACAGTTCAGTTTTTAATGGGTGAAATGAAGCCTTGACATTAATAAGCACAGGCCCCCTGACTTCAGTGGAATTTTGCATCCTTATACAAGTCAGATTTCAGGCTCAATTGTGCCAGATAGCAATTTATAGTACCTTTCATGTCCCCCTGAAAAGCTATGTGTCCTGTGTAGCCTGGGGACTGTTTCTGACAACAAGGCTGCAGAGCAGAAAATAGTGGGCTGATGACAGACAAGACCCCAAAGTTTTTGTGTGCCTTGAAACATGAGCAGTGTGTCTTGTCCCTGTTGATTTCTGTTAATTTTGAAAGGGCCAAGAGTTTAATTTAAGTAGCTGGAATGTGAACTAGCCCATAGCTAGGGCTAGCATTACTGTAAGAACTATCTGAGCAGTGCTCTTAGTAGAATAAGGGATTTGCTTGAGCTTCTATGAAAGAATAAAATAAGCATTATTTATTGTTGATGTGTTATTCTTTTTTTGCTGCTGCTCTCTTTGGAGAAGGTGTCAAAAGGACATGCTAGTGTCAAGTGGATTTGAACCTGTGTTGCTGCACATTGCTTAAAAATGTGAGCTAAAAAAAAATCTCAGACTGTCTGCTTACATGGAGGCAAGTGTCTAAGATGCCTAGGGACCCTGATAAAAAAAAAGTGATAGTTCAGTCTTGCTTGAAATAGACTGCCTCTTAGGTTAGAAGGTGGTGACATGTAGAGGGAGCTTTAGAGATGCAGCAAAACATTATGAGACAAAATCCTTCTCCCCCACAACCGCCAAGCCCCTGAAGCATCACACTCTGTGAAAGATGCATTAGATTTATCAATAGACCTTTCTTTACTCAACTGTGCTGCAATTCCTTTTGGGAAAAACTGTTTTTTCATCAAAGACACAGAAGACTATGAAATTGGAAGCAGATGTGAAGTTGGATTGGATAGCTATATAGCTGTTTCTTTTGTGGAAGCACTTTTGAACAAACCCAGCCTTATGTGCTCCTTGCTGTCTTGCCCCATGTAACTCACTTGCCTGCTTTTTACATTTTCCAGGGAATCCGGAGGTGCAGTGGTACTAACTGATCTAAGTGTGAACTTCATCCCTATCACATCATTTATCTCTTGATTTTCCAGTGGTTTCCATATTCTTTGGAAGATATATTTAAACAATAATATCAATATTTTGCATTGTTAACAAAGTACAAAAAATTACAGGCAATGCTCCTCACACAACGGCTGAATTTACTGCTGGTAACTAGCACTTTTGCTGGCCTGGATGAAGTTTACAGCTGGCCCCAACAGGATACCCTAATTTATTGGCATGCTTTAATTTATTGAAAACAGACTTAGATCTCATCTACTTCAAGAAAGCTCTGTCTGATGGTATATTGAGTGTGTTATTAGTGTAATTGATGAACAGAGAGGAGTACAATTTTAAAGATTATTACCCTTTTTTTGAGTACATTTTTATTCAGAGACTGGGGCACCACACGCATTGTGCTGCAATGAAAAGAGGAGCCAAACAACAGGATTTATGATGTTGTTTATCCATTGGTGATGCTTCTTCATTTTTGATTTACAGCAGAACTGAGCCCGAGCCCGGTGAGGTATGGTTTCAAATCCACAGCTTGCCCAGAATTCACGAGGGCTTACCCAGCTTGATCCAAGACTTTGTAATGCTTAGCTGTACATTTTCTATCTGCTGTATGTGGAAAGGCAGTCTCTTAGGAGTTGATTTTTTCCCATTGCAGGGATAGCACCTGATGAAGAGTGCCCCAGGTGCTATTGCATTTGCTCCCAAGGGCAGCCTGGCAGCTGTTCCTTAGCTGCACTGATAATTTGATGCTGAAATGTTCTGAGTCTGCAGGACGGAGGGAACAGCCCAGGGAGTGGAGGAACTGTGTTACTCAACTTAGCACAGGGCAGGTTCTCCACTTCAGAGGTCCAAGAATGGACATTTTGGCTCATCCTTCACCTTCTTTGGCCTCCCACTACACAGCTATACATGCTTTTACTTCCTTGCTTTTCACCCCACACTGGCCTCCACATGTTCACTGCCAACTATCCTTCACTCTCTAAAGACCTGCTCAACTCCATCCTCAATCCTCCTATCCTCTATGTGCTGTGTCTGCCCCTTCTGTCTTTTATGAGGTCCACCTCTTCCACAGGGTCAGCCTTCACTTTGGCTCACTTCTGGTGCTAAGCAGAGGTGATGAGACAGGAAGAAAGAAAGTAGCAGGCACTGCTGAATCTGAACACCTCTCCTGCTAAGCTCGGAGCAGCACTGCAGTGATTTTAAACAAGACAAGTAATTAACATGCCTTCCAGTTGGAGATCAAAGTGAGGATTCAGACCCTGAGATTTAACTATGGAAAATCACAGGCAGGAGAGTGAAATGGCAAGTTTTCAATAAAAAAGTTACTTAAAATATTCCTTTTGCAAAGACAAATCAATATTTTCCTGCAGAAGGGACGTGTAAAGTGTGTATGTTTTGTGAAAAGTAATTGTGTCAGACTAGGAGATTAGAATTCAGCCATTACAAGAGATCTGATTCAACCCATGAATGAAGCTGCTTGTGCAAGGCTGAGCCCATCAGTGACAAGTGCACAGCTCATACCAATCTCCCAGCTGTGAGGTCACTCCTTGAGTCTGCACAGCTCACCACGCGTTACACACTCCCCAAAATTCTGTAAAACAGATCAGGATTCAGATTCTGTTCTTAACCCCGCCTGCAGTTTCTGTCTCATAAAACAGATAAAAATTGGGCTGTAGTTGTACTTTTCCAGAAATACAGGGTTACCATGAATCTCTGGCTGTTTTCTGAATGATTAACAATGAATCACTGTTTTTTTTTACAAGTCTCAATGCATTCACCATATGCCAGGTGTCGCAAGAACATGAGAACATCTACCAATTTGAAACTGGCTAAACAGCTTCACACTGGCATCTCTAGTTTGTAGTAGGAGTCTCGAGAAGGAACTACTTGAGTTCAGCATTCCTAGTATGGATCAGATACTCTCATCTTCTTGAGCATAATTATCCACCCCCGCCATCTCATCCTTTCTATATTTCCCAGTAGGAGGATCAAAAGAAAGTTAGTTAACTGCAGCATTCATCAGATAATCCAAAGGAGGCATTAATCAGGAGGACAGTATTTCCAAATAATTAAATCAGGGGTTAATTCCATACTTATTTATCTGATTTTCCTGTGATTGTGAGTGTGGCATTTCTCAGCTTAAATTGTGACTTAAAAAAAGACTCCCTGCTTGAGGAAAGTGGTTCTGGAAGGCAAAAAAGAGGAAGGAAGGAAATGTATGTCTTCTTCAGGACACTTGCTGCCTACTGATAAGTTTTAATAGAAATTATTATTCTTGGCATTAAGATAATACTTGGCGAGTTGCTGAAAAATCAGTAAGCAGAAACTATCCTAATTTTGTATGTACATATGTAGTTATGTGAGAAAGACACTGAGGCTTGCTTCCTCACTGTATAATTATTACATTTGTTTTCTATTCCTCGTGTCATCTCCATCTTTCTTTTGTCCCAAGTGACCACCAACAGGTCACTAGGAAACAGTCTGTCCTTTCATCACGGCATTTCTATCTCTTCTGCTCTGGCAGTATCAGTGCTATCAGTGGGTACGTACAAAACGCAAACCGACTACGCAGGGGAGAATCCCCATGGAAAGAAATCAGTCAGGGAGTGGGAAGAGGTAAGCAGGTGGAAAGAGGCAGATAACACAATGATTTAAGCTTCATGATGCACGAAACTAAGCTGAAGATGGCTGCTGGTGATTACCATTAATGAAAGTTCATCCAGAATGCAGCAATGAGATGTCAAAGATGCAGTGACAATAGCAATGCATCCAGGATCTGTGGCAGTGGCCTCTTCCTCCCACTTCCCCACTTTATTTACAATTCTAGCAACTTTCAGTATCTATTTATTAAAAATTGTAATTGCTGGCCAAGCTGGACCCACTGTTCAAAGTCCATTTAATTCCTTGCAGGAGGCTGAGATTGATGTGTGTTGAATCCTAGCTCTCTTTCTGCATCTTTACAAACCTGGGCATCCTATGGAAGCATGGAAATGCTTCTTTTTCACAGACTTCCACAGGCTATTCACTCTGTCTGGGAGATAGTTATAGTAAGAAATGGCATAATAGTTGTACTCTGTTACCCAGCTTCTGGACATCTTGCAGCTGACAGTTTTATCTTCAGAAATACACCATCTTTTTTTTAGTAGAAATGGTAAGGATATGTCTTATTTTGTATGTGGTATCTAGCTGCTCTACGTAGGTTGGAGATACACACATCTGAGTCTATTGGTATTCAAGGAAATGTGTGCTGAAAGTTGTGGTAGGGATTAGGTGTCTAGAAAAGAAATGGTACCTCACTACCCCTGAGCACCTTAGCCCAGAATTACATTTTATTTGCAATTTGTTGTGATTTTTGTTGAAATCTAAGTTGTGATATACTGTAGAGTGCAATGTAAGACAGCGAGTAAATAGCGAGAAATTTAATTATGAAGGAGGGCAACATTTTAAAATTAGACTGATAAATCATATTCTTCTAGACAACTGAGCACCTGACAATGACTCCAAGTCAATTGGACCTGCAGATGCTGCTCCCAAAGGAAGGTTGTCCAGTGGAAGTTACTGGTGTGAAAATAACCTTAAGCACCTAAGTCTGAAAATGTTTATTAACATTTTTATCCTTTAGGATATTGTTTTCCAATATATTGATCTCAGATTCAGAAATTTTGCAAAGGTGTTTCAAGAAGCTCAAGTGAACATTTATTTAAGTTCTAGGATGCAGATTCTGGATGGTGTGGCAGAGCTGTGTAGAGGCATGTCAGATGAAATACTGTATGTTTGCAAGTGTTAGTCAAACCCCTAGTGCCCTTTAGCTCACCTAATAAAGTTGCTATCCAAGTGTCTCTGCTTAAGAGAACTCAGCATTTAAACATCCATTTAAAAATTGATTTGGTTGAATATTGCTGATCATCTTGTCTGGGGCCCAACATGTCCTAGAGGAGAATAAAAGGAGTGTTTCCCTTCTAAGTGTTGTCACACCAGAAAGAATGATTATTCCTCAGTTTTGCATATGTCAGCATAATAGAAGCTTAGTCATGCAAATCCTTATTACTTGGCAGTTCTGCAGCAGGGAAAAACAGAGCATTACCATATTTTATCAGTGTTTGTAGTTAAAAGCCTTTCATTGTGCTTTTTAAGAACAGATGTCAAGGCAATCTTGAAAACATAAATATGTGCTGAAAAATATTTTTCTGATTTAAAAAAGGGCAAAACCACCCCCTAGTTAGTTGAATTTGTTAGTTTTCATTTCCATACAAAGACATGAACTGTTTATATGCTTCCTTCCGCTTCCAGGGGGGGAAATAAAACAATTATTCAGTTAATTACAGATTTTATTTTACTATTATTTAGTGATTCTGCTAAGTGGAGTAGTATACGACAGAGTTTCAAATCATCAAGGATTTCTTCGCCCTTTGTGGGACAACAATACATTGTAGTATGTTGAGTAAATGAGCTGTGATAGAGCAATGATTTACTCATGTAGTCCATAGACACACATAAAAACCAAGTTTGAGAAAAGCTGGCTGTAGAAACACTAGCACAGTAAGACAAAGGGGAATGCAGATGTCAGTCACATTTTAAGGTGCTCTTTACAATTACACAGAGCCAAGTTTATTGGGGACAAGGCCTTTTCCATTTTTCTCTTTTCCTTTATGGAATTCTGTCAACCATGAGAAGACAGGTCTGGTAGTTACTACTGGCCATATCAGGACAGATGTAGCCATGACTCACCAGGGTAAGAGCTGGCTGGGTCACAGTCACGTATTTCTTCCAAGCTAGCTAGGAGTGGTTTATTTGCAAGTGAAGTTTTCATTTCTGGCTTCCTTATGCGGTAATAATTCACCAGCTTACTGGTTCCTATGTAGGAATGTCAAGAAGGGGGTTCAGGTACTCATTTGTGCTTTAGATGCTCATTTGTGCCCCTGTGCTTTATTCAGGTACTCTGCTGAGGCTGTGAACAGTGATTGCATGATAAAAATCATTTGATGCCTGTTTGTTTCAAATCATCAGAGGAATTAATGAGACATCTTAGCACACCCTCAGTCTTTTGTGCAGGTATGCAGAGAGTTGTTGGGCTGCCGGCCTCATCTGGATTACCAGGACTCATTTCAGGAGATATCAATTACAGGTGAAGCTGTGAATGCCACCTAGAGTTAAGCTTGCTTGACACTTTTCATCACAAGACCCTGTTTTCAGTTGCTTATAGATTTGTGAAAGGTATATTATTTGGACTGAAAATGTACAGACTGGGAGACTTCATCTGGAGGAATATCTAAAGCTTCCGAAAAAATGTATGGGGTTTTTTTCCCCTGAGAACAAGTATAAGAGAAATGTGTTGCTTTTTTGCTTGTCTTAAAAATAAACATATAACCAATGATTTGGAGAAAGAATTCAATACTTGGGAGGTAGAAGCAATGTCTCCCAATGTTGTCAGGGTCCAGGCTTTCCAAATGTCCTAATGCACATACAAGAAGATTTTGAGAACTGTTTAAAGATAGAAGGGATGTGGTGAAAAGTTATTCAGTTGGAGAGAGTTAAAGGAAACTACTTAATAACAATGTATTTTCCAGGTTGTCATGATATGACCTTTTCTCCTGTGAAAATGAAGGGAAGCTCATCCCATTCACAGAATCTCATACGGGCGATTTCTTGCTTGCAAAACACTCGAGTAGTACAAGGATGGCATGGTAGAAAAGTCAACAGGCATTCAGCAGTCTGCCTTTGTAGCAAGTCTTGAGTACAGCTCAGTAAATATCTGTATTTCTGATGTTTCATGGAGAGAAGTAAGAATAAAAAAAAAACAACAAACTCTGAATATATGTAATAATTAGCATCTAGTCTGTTCACTGAATGCAGAAATGGCTATGGGAAAAAATAGTCATGCCATCCGTAGTCCTGCATGCAATGTGTACACCAAGGGGCCTGAAATGCAATTGTCTGGGAAATCTTGTAAGGTTGTAAGTTTTGAGTGATTGACTTTGTATCTGTAATGTTCTTCTAATACGGTTATTGGCGTATTTGCTACTTGGTATTATCTGTAACTCAAGCAGTAGAGGAGATAGACAAATGCATGAAAACGAAGTAATTCTACACTGAAGGAAAGAATCAGAAAATTCTTTTTTTAAAGCCTTGGGTAACTTCTGTTTTGTCTGCAAAATAATTTTTTTTTCCTTGGAAAAAGGTGTTAGACATAGCAATTTCACTTGGATATGGACACCATCACATCAATAGCATGCTGTGAATTATTCTTTCTGCAGCTTAATCAATATCCAGCCAGGAATAAAAACCAGAAGAAATCCCTCAAAAAACAGCTGTAAATTCAATGCCTCTTTTAATTGGTGATATATTGGAATTTACTCATAGATACATATTACTTTTAAAAGAGTGAGAAAATAAACCTTGCTTTAAACTAACTGTCATAACTATTCACATACCAATATTAATTATCTGTTGATGAAATTCTTGAATTATACATTTCCTTTTTTTAACTAGCCGAAGAACAGTGGATCTTTATTCATAACAACAGTTACCATACACAAATGCATTGCACTTTTCACTCATATTTCAAAGAACACTGCTAAAGTTTCACTCTTGTAGGTGAGAAAATAGTGGAGAAAGGTGAGGAGCTTGTCTAGAGCATCATTGCATGTGTAACATACTGTATTCTGCCCATAGCCTGGTGCCTCCCAATATCACTGCCTCAGAGCTGCCTTTTGTGTATCCTGAGATGGTGTATCCTTACATGTGTCAAACAGGTCCGCAGGATGCCCTTGCAAAGTGAAATAACACGGATTTTGATTGTTGTTTCGAAGAGCACAGACTTGCAAAAGTGATTTGAAAGCTAATCAAAGCAGAAGGATAGAGGAGAAACAGGATTGTAGCTGGCTAGCACGTTTAACACAATTGTCAGTGTTTAATTAGGAGGCACTTAAGGTTAAATATACAAGCATGGCATTGGGGATTTGATCTCTGGTGCTACACAAAAAGGTGAGAAAAGCTTCTGCCCTAACAAGAAGTTGTGAGAACTTGCAGTCTTGTGAACGCTGGAAGTTTAAAGGTACAGACAGGCACGATCTCTTTCAGCAACCGTGCTAGTTAGCTTAAACTGTCTAAATAGTAGTGCCACTCACTTTAACTTCAAGTGGCTGTGGGAGTGTTTCTGTAAGCAAGCTCTGCCAACAAATGTGAGAGGGCAGTAACCTCTGCAAAGAAGTGATGATCAACAGCTGGGGCTCTAACCTTCCCCTAGCATGTCTGTATACAGCAGGGAACATCTGTCCAAAGCCTAACTTCCAATATTTACAGAACAAAGGTATAGTTTGTTTAACAAAATTGCTTGTATTAGCTAAATAATGGGACGTGCTTTGATTCTGCTGGTGTTAGAACCACCCAACTTTTACTTTCCTTACTTAATTAGCATTAATTTATTCAGAAAGATCAAGATTTGGATTTTCAGTTTCTTTATTTAAGTAAAGAAAATAGAGCTTAGGTCATGCAAGATTCTCTTAGCTTAGGGAAAAAAAAACCTTTTATGTTACTTGTTTGAGCTTTTTTTCATCAAACTGTGTAAGGATCAAGACTGTGTGTGCATAATATTTAGTGATAACATTCTCCCAAAACATGTCACGATTTATTTGGTATCATTTCACTATGCCAAGCAGATGAGAGTATTCACTGCTCCCATTAACTGTTTGAGGTTTCAACACATGCTCTTGAAAAATGAGCAGTGGTAGAGGAAGTTGCTTCCTACACTTCAAGTCTTACTGGGTACTGATATCCATTCATATCTTTACTCACAAAATGGCATCATGAATTTCATCTAGACAGATTGCTCTTTTGATTTAAGAAGGACCAAAACAGCATCCAGAATATGCACAGTGCCATAAGAAACTTCAGTGTATCATGGTTCTTTATGTCACTAACTTGAATTTAAATGCTGTGTTATACTAATTTTCATAAATAAATAGGAAACGAGTTTGAAAAGTTAGGGTAAATGATCCATGAAAATGATTTCCTTCTCTTTTTTTTTTCCTTTCCCTGAGAGTTGTTCTAGCTGTATTTGTGTCTGCGAAAGTACAGCACCTGCCAAAGGAGGATAAGGTCAAGCTGACTGTCGATTCCTACACTTACTCCTGGCATTCCTTGGTTAAATCATGCATTTGTTAGCCATAGAATAAGTCTGCATTGAGCAGTCCTTGAAATAGCCTGAACCTTAAGTAAGAGCATTTTATTATACAAAAGGAGACAGACAGAAGAGCTCTTGTAAATATGTTGTCTACTGCCAGAATACAAATATGTAATTTGTCAGTATGTTTTTGTGAACGAGAGGAACAAAAGTTATTTTAAACTTCTCTCTTTTTTTCCTCCTCCCTTTGAGGTTATGGCTGTAATGAAATACCCCAAATGTCATTTATTCCTCTCTGCTCTGCTTTCAGTATGAGTCTCCAAAGCAACAAGCAACATCTTTTGTGGAAAAAGGGTATCTGGAAACTATTCTGAGCACTGCAAATGGTGGAATAAGAATGACAGTAAAAGAAATAGGATAAACGGTGTCTACTGAAAAAGCTCCTATGGAAGTGCTGACGCTCACTTGCGTAATTATGAAACTTAGTGAAGATGAGCTGTCAGGAGATCTCTAATTAGATAGAGCAGCCAACCCCAACAGACGTTTCCTACGTGCACTACCAAGGGGTGTTACCTTAGAGAAGTGTTGTTCTGCCAGTGAAATGGCCAAGAAAAGATATGGACAGATAAAAAAACACATGGAAAGCTTTTGGGATGAGTCTGGTTTTGTGTGTTCTATTCAATTCTAGGTTATTCAGCATAGTTGTAAAGAACAAAGGTTTTGTGCTATCTGGAAAGCTGAGAGGTGGGTATATACCCAGTAGAAGGGGTTTTCATTATAGTTTCCACTTGCCTTGATTGTGCCATTTTGAAGATGATAATAGTAACACCTTGTCCTTACTGCTTTGCTTTGCACACATCACAGAAATGAGAGTGAAAAATACCCTTCACTGTTTGTAATTTACTGTTTTAAACATCTCCTTTTACGCTTGGGACAGCAAGTTATGTTGTTGTATGGAAGAATTCTCTATTTACTTTGCATGTAGCTGTTCTTTTAGAAGATTATTTTTTTACACAGGAAAAGTGTTAGTGGCTGCCATCAGATGTTTCTTACATCTATAGAAAGTCTGGGTTCTGAGTAGAGATGTTAAATGTCCTAAACAGTTTTCCTTCAGGCTAAATGATAGGAATATTTAAACATGTTTTTAGCTGCTTGTAGGAAGGCATTAATCAGACAAAGCAAAAGCTGAGGAGAATTCAGCTACTCAGTCTGAGAGACCTGTTCCAAATGCAGCAGAAGAAATGTCAGGTAAGAAGCTTCGAGTATGGCTTAGGAGCAGGGTGGGAGTGTAGGCCCTTTGGGCCTTATGACTCACTGGCCAGGGAGGCTTGGGCATGCTGAGCAACAAAAATGGCTGTTGTTTGTTTGGTTGTTTTTTTTTTTTTACTTTGTGTGGTTATATACTTTGCAAACAGCATTGTACAAAATACAGCTGCAATGAACACCTGTTCATGTCATCAGCTGCTTCCTTCTCAGGGATGTAGCCCCGAGTGGCTAGAGCTGCACTAATAGCCTGGCAGGATACAGGCCGGACACCAGGTCATGGCAAATCATTTCAAGCGACAAAATGTTCTGCTTCTGAAAAGATTTGAGATGCAATGGCCAGAGAAGCAAAATGAATAACTTTATTATCCTTGGCACAGGAATGAAAATTATAGAGGCCTCTCTTCACTCTTTAATGAAGTGGTTGAAAAGCTTTGATGAGAGCGCATTTGTTACTTAGGAAAAGGACCAGATAGCGTGGAGATCAAGTATATGGAGAACAGAGCAGCATTTACACTTGTAAAGACTGCCCAACTAGACAAGACATCCCATTGCATTGCTGCAATTTTTCCAGGTATTTACTTGAGAAGCAGTTTGTGCAGCACTAAGGCCCAATGACTGCAAACAGGATCTGTTGAAAATGTGTAATCTGGCAAAATTCAGGGTGGATGCACTCAAAAGACAATAGCTGGACCAGTAATTACTCATGAGGAAGTTAAGAAGGAAGAAAATGAGCAGAACATGGGTGCCAATAATTTTATTAAAACACATCTAGAAAAAAATGTACTCTTTTATAATTATTTTATTAATAATAACATTGATTTTTTTATTATCATTGTTACAGCTGGGATAATAGCTGGGGTTTCCAGAGATGTCAGTGGGAGCTGTGCAAGATTCTGAGGTGCAATGCTAATATCTTAAATTAAAATGCACTGAATTGCAACAACAGTGAACATTGTGAATACGGAAGTAAAACCCAGTGGCAAGCTGTAACCTGTCTGCACCAAAGACAGTGAGGAAAAGGCATGTTGTACTCTGTATTATTTGTAAAGTAAAACATGATTGAACAATTAAAGGCTTGTGTCATAGTGGATATGCATTGGGAAAGCACTGCAACCTTGATAGTCTCTTCACATACTAAGCACAATGAGCTACTTTTTTTGGGTGTTGCGTGTGTGTCTTGCTGTGCTAGCAGCCCCATTGAAATAATGGAATAAAATGGGTGGGCATAGTATGATCCGTTTTTTAGTAATTGCAAAACACTCTAGGATCTTCAGAAGAAGGATGCTCAAGAACTGTGAAACAGCTTTTATTAGGCCAGGGGGGTGGGGTGGTGAGGGGATGGAGAATGATACCGTGGGCGCTGGTTCAGACAGTGCTTGTTTAAAACTATCACATCTGAGTGGGGCACTTAAAGGCATGTTTAATGCCAAGTGTGTGAAACCTTGTTGAATAAGTTAAGCATCAGCTGAATCAGGTGTCTGCTTTTGTGCAGCTTGCCCTCTTCCCGGCTCTATTACTCTGCATCCTGGGAGACTTAACTGCGAGCAGAGAAAACTTGGCAGTGGAGCTGGTTTCTTACCCTGATAAGTTGTAACAGACACATGGGTGATACTGCCTGTTAATTTAGAAGGCATTTAACACTTAATCATGGTTGTCTAGTACAAGCCAGGAAGGACACAACTTTCTGCAGCCTCTAATTGGGTGCCATCAGTAATATAAGCCTAAAATTGTCCCAGTCAGCAACTGTATTGCCTAATCAGCATGAGCGTGTGCCCATTGGGGATCAGACATAGATAAGCGGGAGAGAGGAAGAGAGAGATCTGAACATATCTACAAGATGAGTGGCATGTCAGGAGCATAGAGGATGTCTAGATTTATGTGCTTTTTGGCAGCACTAGTGAGCTATTAATCATTTCTCATGAATAGGGCTCTTGTAAATCAGAGGTAGGAAACACTTTTCGTGGATAATCATGGCAAAAATGTCAGCTTTGCTAGTTGGTCATATGCTGATAGGATGCTTAGCACTGGAGCAGTCTCAATCTCACACATAAAATCAAAATAGTGCTCCCTTTACATGATGAGTGAAAAGGAGGAAGACAGCAGAGAGGTGAACTTCCATCAGTATTTGAAAAGCAGAAAGCTAATGTGTGATAACAGAAAGGGAGACCTATGGTTTTTTTAAGGTGAAGCTTTACTGAGGGAGCCAGGGCTGAGTTCTAGTCAGCATTTGGGTATAGCACAACACATTTAATAAGGCACACTTTGCATCATTTTAACAGCTGGCTGATCAGTTCATGGTTTTCCTTTACTTTTATTGCCCTGCAATTTACTGTGTATGGCCCTTACGTGCAAATACCTCATTAGTCACAGGGTTGCATATTTCATGAAGCATACTGAATGTGCTGTCAGAATTAAATATTGTCAGGATAACAAGCAAGGGTGGGGTTTTTTAGCTTTATCACTGAAGGCAACGTTCAGGGTGAATAGAAAAGCTGGAAAGCAAAGCACGGAAGGTCTCCCTTCAAATTGTGCAAGGCAATTGGCTCTGGTGTATGAAACCCATTGCTCAAGGACTGACATTTAAAGAGATCTTGGAAGTGAGTCCTGTGTGAGGCGGGTGGGTGAGAAAGCCTCACCCAGCGCTTTCCAGTGTATTATTTACTGTAACCAATTGAAGCTGAAAATCTCAGCGGCTAAATCGGGATTAATGCAGAATAGTTCTTAGGTTAAAAATAATGGTGTCCTCAACGTGCTTTTGGCTTAAGAAACTTCCTAAGATTCATTTCCCTAAGTGAGCCCCCTGCCCTTTCCCAGTTTGTTCCACTGGCCTCCAGTTCTATCCTGTTTCTCTAGAAATTAGCAATATGCAGAAATGGAAATGACACATAACTGTTCTCCAAGTTAACGCTGGTCCCAACCACCCTGGGGAATAGTTTTGGGCACAGCTTTGGATAGCATCTGTAAGGGTTCTGCCCCACACAGGTGTTGGGATGGAGGCTGCCAGGTGATTGTCCCGCACTGCCAGTCCAAACACGCTGAACTAATGACCTGTGGGAGACCTTTAACTGCATTTCCTGGGAGTTGTGGGAAGAAAGTCCAGGCTTTTGAAACTCCCTGGGGCACATCCATAAATCCCCATGAATCACAACCATTTTAAAATCCCCTTTCAAATTAGAAGTCATGGGTTTTGTTCAGAAAAAAAAACAAATTAAAAAAAAAACAACCCAGTGTTTTGAAAAGCCCTCATGAATTAGCTTATATACAAAAGTATCCTGACAGTGACTGACAGGTGCCAGTGTTCTTCTGTATTTGGGCCAGCCCAAGACAAATTGGGTCAGAGCTGGGCTTGAGCAGGAGATGTGTTGGCTCTACAGGCATCTCTGCATTTGGTGTTGTTGGTGTGTTTAATGCTGCAGATCCATCCCAAGATTTCCCATCTTTTCCCTCAAACATCAGTTGAATCATACTGGACTATTTCCTTCCACATGGCTAGAGTATTGGCTTGTGCTTTTGGGGGGATTTTATTATTGCTTTAATTCTTGCCATTTTCAGGGTTGTGAAGCTTAGGGTAACCCCATTATAGCTATGGGGATGCATTTGTCCTCAGATAACTTTTATCCACCAGAAGAGGAGACTTCAGCACGCCTGGTTTCTCAGGTGGTCCTAATTTGCTATTGCTATGGCAGTGGGGAATCAGCAGAGAGTGAGTGAATCCCCTCTCCTTCTCTCTCTTACTCAAAATTCAACATGTCCTGTCTACAATTCTTCATATTTACAGTGTTTCTGTGGAATATGCAGTTCAGGACAATTGAAAAAACATAAACCAGAGAACATACTTCTTCCAAACAGGTATTATTTTTCAGCATCGTTTTTCCTTTCTAGGTTTTTGGTTGTTCCTCTCTTTCCCACTCTCTGCCACCCCTAAAACTTTCCCAGTAAGTGTTACCTAATTCGTTGTTGTGAAATCGGTTATCTGTTTAATATTCCCAGACCTCAGTATCCGTCTTAGAAGTTCTGTAGTTTCTGTTGTCACTGTGTCAGAAGCGAGATTTAAATACCAATGAATTTCTGGAGATGTTAAGAAAGGAGTGAGGTGAGAGTGAAGCTGCTACATATATAAAAAATATATAATATACATAGTACCTTATGTATATAAAAATATACTATGCGGACCTATTTTCTATTTTTTTTTTTTCTTAGATGCAGGCTAACATGTTTCAGCTTTCCTTTTCTCTTGCTAATCTATCAAACTTGATGCCTTTCAGATGTGGGTCCATGAAGCAGATTGCTCTCTGTTGCCACAAGTCAGTCCTGCTTCTCCTTACTGTGCCCCTGGCTTTACAGTCCTGCCTTCCTTGCACTGTCATCCCTCTGGCCTGTTGTATGAGGCTCTGTTGAAGCGTTTGCTTTTGCTGAGTTCAGTGAGTTGAAGTGGTGCTGGGCTGTCACAGAGGGAGCAGCTTGAGGAGGGTAGGAGAAGGGGCTAGGGGAAGGAGAGAGTAGGAGGAGGGGATGGGAGAAACAGAGTTGGCTATTTAATTGTAATAATCTTAACTGCCCTTGCCAGTGGGTCTATACAAAGCCGGCTGACAGGATTTGCCACAGGGATATGGGGAGGAGGCAAAGTCCATGTGTCAGTCACTGGGCTGGTGCCGCAGCCCTGACCCACCTACCACGGTGGTGCAAAGTCCATGGTCAGACAGTGGTGCCCTGCTCCCCCGGGCCCCTTGTTTGGCGAGCCCCACCATGACAAAGGCGTTGGATCTGTGCGGAATCCAAAATGTGCCCTCACATTTTGGAGCAGTGCTTGGCACGGTCCTGATTAGCCGTGAAAGCAAAAGCCACTGCTGCTTTTCGTTTCAATTTCACGTGCCTCGGGAACATGTGTGTGTCTGCGTTCTCAGACCCATTAGCTTCAGAAAATACCACTCGACAGCACTTTTAAAACTGATTCAGATACTTCTAATGACTTGTAGCTTGGGTGCCAAATAGAATAGGTAGAGCAGGATATTTTTCATCAAGTTCTTGTTAAAAAGAATGTAAAAACATTAATTGATACAAAGTCATAAAGATCTGGGCCTCCAGTTATTCTCAGAGCCCTTAGGGTGAAATTAATCCTCAAGTAGAGGCTCTTTTAAGGCTTTTACAGCATGCCAGTCCCATGGGGGGTCTGAATAAAGATGTATTATGGAACAATTTTGCGGTATAATTTTCAAGTTCAGTACATGCCTGTATCTTTTCAGTATTTAGCTGACCTATGATTCTGCAGTACATATATTGATCCCTAATCTTAGACAGATTGAGAGTTCTTATATAAAGCCACATTAATAAATTTGTCAACTTGATAAAAACCTGACCCACAATAAAGCAATACTTAATGTTGAGTATAAATAGTCTATAAATGTTTATTATCTAGTTATTATAGAGAAACCCGAGATTAGTCTGGTAGCTATATGTGATAAAATATAATTATACATACATACACATCAAATTATGTGTATATATGTGAATATATATTATTTTTAGCCACTGTTAGGAAAAGTCAGAGGAGAGAATAGGGTCGTGAATTCCACCGGTTTTACTCTGTCACACACTGAATAAAGCATGCTCCTAGTCCAGACTAAAGAAAATATTGTCAATAATTAATATGACATTTCTTACTGAAGAATGTAACTTCAGAACAAGAGCAGCAGTTTGTGCTTTCTTATAATGCTCCCTGTGATTTGATGCAACTTTTCCTCTGTATGTTTTCTTTAATTTTTGTTTTATGTGGAAGCTGAACACACTGAATTTGTTTGTAATTTGGAATTTAAAGCAAGGCTCTTTGTTAAAAGCCCAGAGGAAGTTTCCATATGACTTATGGGCCATTTGGGCTCAATTGAATTTAATGGGTTTCAGCTGCACCTCTACAATGGCTTTGAAGGAAGTGAAGGGAGATCTATAGGTCTTAATTGCTCGAGACTGGCTTGTTTCTCTTGAAAAGGCTGTTTGCAAGAAGCAGGTTAGGAGTATTAAAGTATATATCCTCAAAGGGATGAAGGAACTGCCGTTTGAGGAAGGAGCTAGGATGAAAATAACTTTAAGAGTTACTCAGGAGCTGAACTAGGCAATCTGAACTGGTCCATGACAAGTTCTTGTTTGTTTGCTTAAAAATAATCAAATAATTGGAGGGCACGGCTAAGCCAAACTTCCTTTATAATCCTTTCAAGAAAGGAATGGAGATCTTGGAACTGACAAGATAAATTAGACTGAGACCAAAAGAGAAACCCAAAAGATAGTCCCCTTGGCCTCTCTCATGCTGGTTGACAGACATGAGTGTTTGTGTCAGCAGGTGAACCATGACTTCTAAGAACAGTGGTTTGTTTATGCTTCCACTGTACAAAGCTTTTCAGTGGAACAGAGCAAACCTAACTGGGCAAATTTCCATTTCAATTTCACATTTCTTTCTGCATGTGCAGTGCCAACTGGCCTTATAGATTGTTGTTACTAAGTTTGTTAGGATTACCCCTGGCTTCACATTAGGAGGTGTCTGACCCATAAGAATCTCTTATGACCCTGTTTTCCAGGCAGGCAGGAGAACACGTGAAATGCTAAGTTAGGAATATAAAGGAACTACTGTCTTTCTCAAGATAAGCCAAGAGACCACATTACAGGAAGTTAACCTTTGGTGTACTCTGTCATTTTGGCCAGCATCATACAGGCAAGTAGGAAGGGGACATTCTCTTGAGGTACCCGGCAGATGAATGCCAGATGGTACTGTCATAATACACAAAAAATAGCTAAACACCTACCGGTTGTGTTCAGTACAAAAGGAACATTTTTCTTTTTCTGCAGGGCAGAACTCAGACAAGCATCGAACTCAGACAAGCATCTTAATGCAAATATCGCAGTCACTGAAATGTGAAGCTGGAAATCCAGAGAATTCTCCAAAAGCTTTAAGTAGCTTTTTAGGCTTCATTCATGTTGGGCCTAATGGATCCTCAAAAGGGAGAATGGTTTATCAAAGACAAGCATTTTAAGTACCTCGTGTTTATGGGGTAGGTAAATGGGCGTTTGTTAAATTTGAAATGTTTCTGAATATGCAGAGAAAAATACCAGGCCACCACCAGCAGCAGCACAGTGATGCAGCAGTGCCTGGCTGGGGGAAAAAGTGTTTTCTTTCCCCATGTTAAAATATGTTAGTTTTAATTTTCATGCAAAATTATAAGAATAAAAATATTCCCCTTTAGGGGAATGGCATTTTGCTAAATACCATGCATTGCTACAAACCTTAGATGTGAAGGGCCACGTGCAAACATTTACATAGAACTTTATGGATGTGTAGCTGGGTCTCAGTCCTGCAGGAAAAAATATTTCTGACAGCCTGGCTCTTTCAAGCTATGACATTTACTGCCTGCTGATAAAGGCCGAGTAGGTAGGTGTGATGTTGTGACAGAAACTGAATGGTTAGCTCTGCCTTTCACTTCTTGTCCTTAAATCCTCTTCACCTGGCTTTTTATGGCCTGTTTTCCTAATACTTACATATGGATGCCTCAGCCATGATTGTCCAGCATTCTGGCCTATTCAAGTTTAGAGAAGTCTTCCTCTAGGCTTCCCAGAAATGCTGCTAAAGTTTGTCTGTTCGTTTTCTTCGGTGGTTGCATCTTCTTTCATTAACTAGGGTAGCTGGTGTTGAAAACCAAACAGAAGGTAATGACAGACCACAGCAAGCTGTCTGTTGCTGCAGATGGAGGATACCTCTAGGATTTGGGTCAGAAAACACTTGGCAAACATCCCTCTGAATTCTTCTTGTCACATGTTGAAGAATCCTGCTTAGTGACAGGGTTGAAGAAGGAAGCAGAAATCTTAAAATGGCTGCAATACGATTTTTTTTTTGTTTTATTTTTGTTCAGCATCAGAGCTATTTACAGCCTATCTTGCCAATTTATTCATACTGTTGCTGTCATGGGTTTTTCCTGGTTCTCTGCTTTCAGGACCTCCCTCCCCGCCATGATCCCATTTAAGTTTGCAGTGGCAGGAAAAACGAGAGTTACTTATGCCCCCTTTTAGAATGGGACCTTGCGGAGGTACTCTAAGAAGCCATTTGTTTTCTTAAAACATAGCTCAGCTTCACACAGGCACTCACACACACATTCAGATGGCTTCTACTTGAAATTCCTCATTTAATCCAAACAGCGCGCAGCCTTGGCTGTGGAGCTGTGAGGGGGCTCCCCCGGCCCCCTGCTCTGCCGGCGTGGCGGGCTCGGGCCGGGGCAGGGCCTGCACGCCTGTGGCACATACACCTGCAAAAGCTCCATAGCTGCCTTTCTCTGCTGCTCCTGAGAAGCAGACTGAAATCTGAGGGAAGCCTTCGTCTCTTTGGAGATTCTAGCTAACGCTCAGCCGGCTCGGGCAGAGTGAGTTTGAGGTTTGCCAGCCGGCAGTGAGAGTCGGTGTATTTAGAGATGGCAGTGGGGCGGATATGTGTGGCCTGGAGGGGAAGCAGGAGTGAATTGCACCATTAAACTGTCTGTACCCTCCTCCTTACTCTGTCCGTGTAAACTAACGCACCGTATTGTTTATAGTTCTTCAGCACAGTCTTTTAAACAAGTTTTCAACAAACGCCTCTTTCTTTTCCTCTTCTAGGGCACGAATAAGTTATGTAAGGTTCTGGATAGACATAGATGGATGGTGGCAGAGCTGTTGGAGCCACTGCACTGCTGTAAATATTGCCTCACAGCCTCTTCTGTCCAGGCAGCCTCTCTTCCCTAGGAAAGGTTACAAACTGCCTATGCCCGAACACCTCCCTTTCCCAAGAAATAGTCCCTTGGTACAACTGAAGCTGCTGTGGCTGTAGGCAGGGGGAGAGGATGCTGCAGGCATGAGGCTGGCCTGGAAGGAATGACCATAGAGGTAGGAAAACATTTCCTTCCAGGTCATGGAGATGCTGAGATTGCATTCCTTTGACTCTGTCACATTGCTTTAACTTTATGGACTCCTGCAAATACAATTTATGAATCACAATGCAGTATACCAGCAGGTTTTTTTTGTATTTAACCAGTAGGAATTAGGAATTATTTTGCAGATATATCTCCTCTGTTTGCATATCATCTGGAGAAATACTTGGTGTGTATATACATGTGGACCAGACATCTTTATTTGTATCGCCATACCGATTGTGTTGTTCATTGCTCCACCAGCTTACATTAAGCTCTATAGAGGTACAAAATCATAACACTTCAGAGAGTCACATTTAAATGGACCATACCCATTTATTTTATTAGGGAGGGAAGTAAGTTTTCTCTCATGTTTTCAATAAAGCATATTATTTTTGTGGCTCCAAACCATGCAAAAGGAAAAAAAACCACCACAATAAACATAACAAATTAAAAGACACAAAGAATTTTGCCCAAGAAGCTCACAAATTAAATTTAGACTCAGATGGTAAGATAGATTAACAAACAGAAGAGAGGCAGGAGGGTAAGAAAGGACAAGGGTTACAGAAATAAGATTATTTGTAGTCCATGCAAAAACTTCCTTATGCCCTGCTCTATCCCCAGATGCTGCAGAGAAATGGCCAATGAGTAGCTCTCAGGGGCAGGGAACTGTCTGTGTGGTGTTTGTTTTTATGGTGCCTAGTTCAATGGGACCCTAATCCCCTTTTGGGGTCCCAGAGTCCTGTAGCAATACAAATAACACACACAAAGTAGTAGCAGTAAGATCCCTTGGCCCAGCTCCTTTCTGAGTGCTGGATCCAAGCCTAACCTAAGAAAAGGGAAGGATTATACAGCTTATAGGGATGCAGCCATTACTTTGGGTGTTTGTTCCTACGTTTTGAAGTTTGCCCATTCCTTTCAGTAAGGATATTTTGACCTGAAACTAAATTTGGTATTAACACCACCTTACTCCTGGTTTGATACTTAGTGATATCTGAAATGTTTGGCTCTGACTATGTAAAGGTAGGAATACCAGAAAAGAGGACCATATAATATCTGGGCACAATTTGAAGCCCAACTCCTGACATGGAAGGGGGAACACAACACATTCTTTTTTTTTTATAAGATGACAGTAGTTCATGAGAATAATTTCCCAGAAACTCCAGTGCTTGCAAAAGAGGCATCAGAAAACACTGACCAAAAGTTTTGCTTCTCATGGCTGAGGGGAGGCCCAGGTTTGAAACTGCTATTGCCTGACCTGCTGAATCTCAGTAGGTCCAGGTCTATTATGGCCCAGCAGAGTTTGCCAGGGTCAAGGAGGTCAGTAACCTCATGGGCTATGAAATGTATGGTCTACTCCAGCAGGATTAGTGTGTGCTCCAATTTGCTGTTCTCTGAAACTAAGAATAACCTGGAAAAGTCAAAACTGTGTATAGAGCTTAGTTTTACACGTGGTCTGAGCCAGCATTCATGCCTCAGACATGCATCTAACATATTCTGGTTCACTGTGAGGTGTTAAAGTTTAGCTGGAAAAGAGCTTAAATGTGGCTGCTTCACTGGTTTGGGCCCCACAGTGGCCAACGTTCTTCACTTCTTTACCTGTTATTTCATCCTTTAAGTTCAGCTCCTTCCAGAAACATGAGCTCTCACACAGCTGGTAATTCTTATATGTCCAAGTAATGTGGATTTGGATCAAGCAGACATGGTCAGAGTTTGTCTAATTAACTTCCTGTCACTATAGCCAAGTCAGAAATTTAAGGTACAGTAACTCATTTTATAGTCACTCTATCTGGCACTGAATATAGATTGGAAAAATTCTTTGCTTAAGCAAGATGTGTGGTAATATTGTTATGCTATATTAAAGTGCTCTTTAAAAATAAATTATATTCTCATGAGTGTGAGAGATAAGTATCCCCTACCACAGCCAGACCTGACACAAGAAAGACTTTTCATTCCCCAGGACTGCTAAATTCTTCCATTAAGAGAAAACCTAGCCAAAGAGTTGTATCCTAGTCTTATTTTTTGTTTTTGTAACCTTAGTATTTGGTGTCGAGTCTTCAGAAAGACTAGATAAAACATTAGCTGTGGGTAGAAAAACACATTAGGAACCACACCATATGCACAGGGCTGTGCATGCACATCTCCCAGTGCTAAACCAAGCCTATGAATCAAAAAAGGGTCCCAAATATTTTGGGCAGAAACATTCGCTCCACATGTAAGTGCTCTTTTTCTTCTGGGTTTTCCTCTCAGCTTCCAAAAGCTGCCCCTTAAATGCCACTTGTGAATGGAGAAAATGATGCACTTTCAAATTCTCTCCTGGGGACTGAGGGCTCATATCTCTCCCTCTCACACTGATACTGTAATTTCACACTATTTTTTTTGCCAGCAGTTGAGCCTTTCCTCGTTATATATCACATGCATGTTTAATTTTCATTAGGGTTTTTATAGTTTGAGAGGCCTGATGAGCAGGGGAAGGGAAGTGGCTGGGTGGAAGCGCTGCCTCCTGAAGGGAAGCAGTCACAGGAGGTGGGGGGCTCTCCCATGTCCCAAATAGTGCCACTTTTGTACTCTGCACTACTGCCTTCCCTCAGGCTTTGCAGGGCTTTGCTGCCACTGAAGCCTCCAGTGAGGCCACAGCCTTTACAACTGCTATTGCAAATCAATAAGGACACACAGAGGGAAAAAATGCTTAAACAAACAAACAAACAAAAAGTGCACCGTGGTATGGATGGGAACTAAGCTAACCCACACAGGGGTCAGGTCCAATGGCTTACAATCTGGAGCAGCTAGGAGCTAGTACATGGTATCTGCGTAATGTCATGTCCCAGCTGTGGTTAATTGCCACTCAAGTATCAAAACTTTCTGGTCTGATCATGATCAAAGAAAAGCTCACATATTATTAGCCTTGTCTTTCACCAGGAGAAAGGCAAGACTTGGAACCCTTTGTGGGAGAGAGGACGGGAACGCTGCTCGCTGCATTTTGTAACTTAACATGGCTGAACATTTAATGTGTTGAAGAATAGTTTGACAACTACATGGAGGGTACTTCTTTCCATGCCTGCTGATGGGGTGAGCTCTCAGGCACTTGTATCATCCCTACTGGGTTGTGCAATCTGGGTCTGATATCTGGGCACTGCACTGGGACTTCGACTTTTGTGCTTGAATTGCTTATGGCAATACATAAGAAGAAAGTGAAATTAAAAGTTTGTCTGTAAAGATAATATTTTCTTTTTATTAAAAACCACCCCAGACTTATAAGGTTGTTACGTAGCAAAATTCAGCATACACAGCTCAGGTGTTGAATACCCAAAGGATAATTCCCTCTGGATGTCTTACCAATAACAGAGCAGCATCAGAAGTATTAAATGGATTCTCTGAACACAACAAAAACTGGTAGCTGCAAGTAATGTCCTATAAACTCGTGTTTCCTGAAATCCAGCCCTCACTATGGCGATGCAATCAAACTTCCTTTATATGAAACCCTCATGTTCTCTCCCAATTCTTTTCTTTCTTCATTCCCACCTTCCTGCCCCTTGGCATTCATTCATACTGACATTATTAGAGCTGTCGCTGAAGCTGGCCCAAGGAGTCCTACATATTATTTACATCACAACAGAGCCTCAGGGCATCAGACAGGGCTGGGGGTCTGTTGTGCCAGCTGCTATTCAGCCTTTAAGTACCAAGATAGTCCCTGGCCCAAAGAGATTTCTCTCTTGAATTTTAACAGGTAGACCAGAGGGAGATGGTTGTTTTCCTGATGCTTCAGACCCTAAATTCAAATTGCTGTGAGTAGCAGTCTTTAGGAAAACCTCCTTCTCTCTTGCAGGACTAAAAGCACAAAGGTGCCAAATTGAGATACCCTGAGATCATCACTAGCTGGTGGTGCAAAAACAACAGCAGTCAACCGGTGGCCTGTAACACACACCAGACAGAAATAAAGTGAACAGGGAGATTTCACAAATTTATTGCAAGTCCAGCCTAATGCTCGTATTCAGAGCATGTGTGTATTTCCACCTAAAAAGAAGAGAAAAAAAATTCCTGCCTGTCCCTCAGAATAAAACAGATTTTTAAAAGCTTTTCACTGGAAAAAAAAAACCCCAAAACCAAACCCAAAACCCTTTAAACCATTTAAGGCCACCTTATAAAGTCAGCCTGTAAGTATACAAAACACTGGAGACCATCGTATGCTAATCTGAGTTTAACAAAACACATAGCATTACCAAGTGTAATTATACAGCCCAGCTATTAGTAACTTTACCTCTGGCTGTTCTCCATCCTGCTTTCAAGCTACATCCTTTCCTTTCATCTTATTCTACACCACATGAAACAGGTGAGCTGTTCCCTTTATATAGCTAAGGGCTCCAGTCACATGGCTCTCAAAGCTTGGTATCTTCATTTAATCAGTTAAAAGAATCGAAATAATCAGAGATCTTTCATGAACTCCATGCCAAATTGTAATTCTGTTAAGCATTCAAAGCTTCCCAAGTTTAAAAAAAAATCAAGAAAAAATTAATTAATTTTTCCTAGGAAAATCTACTTTGAAAAGCTGCCCTGGAGGGTAAATTTGTAGTTTAGAATATCTTTCACAAATCTCCCATATATCACTGCTGAGAAGTTGCACAAAAAGACATCTCCAATGCTTTTTATTGTCAAGGCAACACTGTGGTTTCTGCATCCCATTTGTTCATGCATAGATAGTAACAGCATCCACTTTTTATCTGATCCATTTGAATTTTTATCTTGACTTTTACCACTACTGATTTCTTACAGGAGAGTACAAATCGTTTAGGTTTATCTTCACCAGTAACAACTTCTGACAGCAAAGAGATGGTGATACTAGCCCTGAAGTGTCTGTATTGGATTAGATGACAGTGTCAAAGACTTAAACTGGGTAGAGCATTAATTTTCAGTTTTGGGGTCCTTGAATGTGTGGGTGAGAATTAGTGATTTATTTTTAAGGGGTCTGTGAAAGGTAACTCATGACAATGGGCTTAAATTGGCTTGAAAGGAGCCTGAAGTGTCCCTTGAAAATGCTTCAGGGATTGCAGACTGGAAAAGATTAGATCCCTGGGGCTATGCTATCCACTCTGATTTAGGAGGTTGGGTCCTTGTTATCTGTTGTGCCATTCTTTCTCCAGTATAAGATTAACCCCACATTCTTGTATATGGGTCCCCTTTCCACCTAGGCCATCTGACCCCAGAGAGTGCAGATATTGCCCCTTCAGGCATACAGCAGTTCTCCTCTCCACCATATGCTTTTCTTTACAGCATCAGCTGATGAGTTGCTGGTGGGAAAGTAACCGTCGTGACACATCACAGGTCCCAGGATTAGGTGTCTGAGAAACTGCAACAGTACCTTGTAGGTAAGTGAAATATTTCCTGACCTTCCTATACTCCCATGAACAAAACCAGGAAGACATCTTACTGAGTTTGTTTCGAGATATCTGCTAGTTTTAGCAGTGGAGGAGCATTGAGAAATCTATTAGTGTGAGAACTAAGATGTGTGTGCGAGTTTGATTGTTAAGACAAAGAGCTGTATTTTCCAGAGATGTATGTGGTGATAGTTTTGCTGTGAGTCCATCTGTTCTGTGGAGTCACTCTCACTGTTGTGTTCCTTTGCTACAGACCTCTGAAGAGCAGCTGGTCCAACCTCTTGCTGCAGACAGGGTAGACTTAACTTTAAAGTCGCATTACTCAGGGCTGTGTCAGTTAAGCTTTGGAAATTCCACCCTCCAGACAAACTTTGCAGTGGTGAAAATTTTTGCTTTCATGGTATTTTTCTCCCCTTATATCTCAACAAGATTTCTCTGGTGGCAGCTTGTTTCTGTCACCTTGTGCACCTCCAAGCAGAGCCTGGCCCTGCCTTCCTCATACTCTCCCATTTGGGAGTTGCAGACTGCAGGATGATCCCCCTTCATCTGTCTCTTCTGCAGGCTGAAGGAGCCCAGCTCTGCCTTCCCTCCTCCACCCTGTGCTCCAGCCCCCTCACCATCTTGGTGCCCCTCCACTGGACTCGCTCCATGCCTGCCTTGTACCAAGGAGCCAAGGTCGGCCACAGTATTCCCAATTCAAGCTCATAAGCACTGAATATGTAGGAATAATCACTTCCCCCAAGCTGCTGGCTACCAGCTTTCTGCAACAGCCCCGGGTTTGGCCTTGAATCACAAGGAGGAGGTGGAGGTAAGCATGGGTTAAGGATGGATATGCTGTAGGGCACTGAGGTAACACTGCTGCACAGACTCCCATCACAAGTAAGATGGCATGGTTTGGCAAACAGGGTGTCTGCTCACAGCTTTGTGCCCCACCCTGCTGCTCAGACAGACAAATGCTGATGAATCACTGTAATTCAAAAAGAGTATAGTTTGCTTTCAATTGCCACAGCTGTGAGCTGCAGCATTCAGATGATTCACAAAGGGTTCAGCCTTCCAGGCCTAGGGGCTGGGGAGGCCACTGGTTGTAATGCCAGCCATTGCAACCTCATCTGTGTTGGAGGGGTCTTGAGGGAGTTGGTGGGATTTGAATTGAAACCACAGTGGTTATTCCTTTCTGTCCTTCTCTTCTGTTCCTCTGCATTCACTATGGAAGCTGCCAGGGAGGTGTTAACTGTTTTGTTTGCTGTTTTGTTACTGGATTTGGCTGGAGAGCTGTTGTGGAGAATTTTGTGGAGGGGAGGTCTCCCTCTATTCATAGTTCAACTTAGGAAATCTGGCAATGTCACCAAAGAGTAGGCAAATATCTTTGTCTAGCCGTAGACAGATTTCATATGGGTCGTGAGAAGAACTCCAACCTTAACACTACCACCACCAACAGTCTTACAAGAGCTGTGAACTATTTGGCAAAGAAAACTGGCAGTTTTGTAACCAAAATCCAATTTTGCAGGAGAGTTAGCTTTGTGCCTTTTTTTGGATACTGTTTTGCTGTTGTGAAAAGCAATACATATGGAGGCCCATTAGAGCCTAAGGCTATTGTTGATGCAGTCTTGACTCATTCTTGGCACTCCTCTACCTTCCTTTGATAGCTCAGCTGGTAGAGCGGAGGACTGTAGGCTGTCTATGAAAAGTAATCCTTAGGTCGCTGGTTCAACTCCGGCTCAAAGGAAAGAATTTTGAGGTTTGTTTTCAGTTTTGTCTTTCACTTTTTCCCCGGAGGTTACAACTTTGCAGAACATCCCCTTCTAACCACTCTGTACCCTGTGAGAAATTTAGTCTGTTTTCCTTGTCTGCTTCTGATGGTTCTTACAGCTGCAGTGCTATGTCCATTGTCACCTCTCTATGAGCCGCTCACTCAGGAGTTGGACGCAGTGATCCTTCTTGGTCCCTCCCTACTCAGAATATTCAGTGAAATTTGTGAAATCTACCTAATCAGTTGATGCCCATCATATGAGCTTCTGTTGCCACAGGGGCTCAAAACCTTCCACAGACCCTTGAGAGTTGAAGCAGACACATGGTGCAGAGCTTGCAAAGCCTCTTTTACCTGAGTTGGGTGTGGAAAATGGGGGCAGGTCCAATTATTGGAGCATCCTTGTTGCTGGTTGCACCCCTTTTCCTATCTCATTCTTTCATCTTGAAGTTCTGAGGCTTTGAGTGGGGCAGTGGGGAGTTAAGAGAGCAGGGGAAGGAAAATATTTTTGTGAAGACAGGAAGGGAGCACCAAGATCATTCAGGTCCTGATACCTGTCTGAGTCAGTCAACAATAGTCATCGGCCTCCTCAAAGGGTCATGAATACCACTGGGCACACTGTCCTGAGGTATATAATTTCCAAGATCAGTCCATTTCAGTGAAGGATGGTAAAGGCTGGGCCTGGTACAAAGGAAATGAATAAGAAAGAGCCCTAAGAAAGGACACCAGAGGCCAGGTTAAGAAGGCGTTTTAAGGACTCATTCATACAGAAACTTTCAGAGAATAGAAAACAGGGCACAGCGACCTGTAAAAATTTTGTTTCACACAGGAAACTGACTCACTTTCACAAGACACAATGAGTTCTGAGATGTCTGTAAGAAGCTTTATTAAAGAAAAGATTAGAGGGTTTTATATGTTTACATTAGATGAGATGACATTAGGGATCTAAATCCCAAAGCTCATGCAAAGCTTCTCATGCAAAGCATCTCCTCATGCAAAGTGCAGTGCTAAGCTGAACAAAGGTAGAGGGAGGTGGCAATTTTGCTCTGTTGCTTACCTTTCATTGTGCTTAGTAAAAAATATTTGCTAGCAGTTGGAGTCAAATACCTCAAGAAAACAGGTAGAATGAGTAATCAAGTGATTATATGTAATTCTGATATTTTAAAAGTTTTTTTTTTTTTTTTTTTTACTAATTAGTGTCAGATCAATGACCATCGATCATAGTACAACACTGGTTTTCTTTGTCCTTCCAAATCCAGTTGCATTAATTCCCCTTCAGCCTGCAAAGCAGTATGGACTTACAGCCTCATAACCATAATGAGTTTTCAGCACAGGGAGGCACTGGACAGGAGAAGGCAGTTCTGCCTCTCCTCCCAACAACAAAACTGGCTCACCAGGCTTTGGGGGTGGGGTGGGCAGTCATTCATTTATTCCTTCATAGGTCCTCCCGCAGCAGAATGGGGTTGTAAAAGCAGGAGTGAGAGAGGCAAGCAGATTCCTTTGCAGTCCTGATAGGACTCCTTGGGAGGACAATGCACAGCATCATCATCTTCAGTGGGAATCTGTCAGTCAGTTTATATGAGGAGGCATAGAGGGGTATGAGCCTGGGTGATGCTACAGGAGGAACTCAGGTATATTTGTAACCAACCTGGATTAGAAATCTGTCCCAAGGCACCTGGGATAGATTCCCTCCTTACAATGTGCCTTTTTTGGTCTTGGTGAGCAAAGTAGGAATCTTTCCATGATTCATGCCTTTAATTGCTACAATAAGCCTGAAAACTGCCAGTAATCATGGCATGTAAATCCTTGTACTCGTGTCAGGGAAGAGACCAATGCTTTCACTGAGACTGGGCAGTGCCAGTGACTGATGGGCAGACTGGCTGCCTCACAGCTATTTTGTTGATGTGCAATTCTTTCCTGACTTAATATTTCAGTCTGAGTTGCACAAGGTATGACTGAAACAAGAATGAAGGGAGAAAGGATTAGTTAGAAGTAGGTTGTCATTGCAATTGGTGTTCCTTCTGAGTTTGAGGAGTGCAGGTTATTACAGCATGGATTCACCCTCATATTGCTGCACACCAGTGGATAGCTGAGGCCTGTGGAGAACACCACCTGATGTGGCTAGCTTCTGTTATCCTATGGCTGTTCCATTGCCTGCTGTTTCAGCTGCCAGGGCTGCCCCCTTACCGATGCAGTGACAGCTCTAACTCTGTGTCTTTCTCTTCAATAACATTCACACGAAGTAAATTTATAAAGTAAGTTTCAGCAATGGTAGCCATCAACCCAGAAATGTGAATTTAAATAAATCCTGGTGTTTTTCTCACACGTGTATGGTGGGAAGCATTTAAAAATTGTATTATCTTTTTTGATTTGGGGCTTCAGCTTTTCCTTTAATCTTGAACAAGCTTCCCCTCACAGGCAAACACCTCTGATTCATTGGACATTGTGAAGGTCGCTGTGTCCTTGTGTGAGGAGTGGCACTCCACAGGCCAAACCTCTGAAACAAAGATGTAACCAGCTGGGAACATGATAGACCAGCAGTAGTACACTCCCATTAGACAAGATAATGTTTGTTATCAGTGGGATGAGTGGGACTTTCTTTCCCTTTCCTAAACACCTTTTTTTTTCCCTTCTTGTCTCACCTCTTGTCTCCAATCAAACCTTTAATCTGTCACATAGCTTAGAAGCAGCACACTGTATAGTGAAGAAATTGAAGCTCACACAGTTGGCATAAACATGTTGCAAAATTTCTATACTTTCTCCCCCAAGGAAAGAGCAGTGCTTGCATTCCCATAGGACAGCTTGGTGAGTTGCATCCAGTTGTCTGCGCCCACAATTCTTATGGTGGTTGTTTTGCACCTACACTAAGCAGCAAGTGTTCTGTGGTTTGTGACTGGTCTCCTCTGTGCTCATCCTGAAAGTAACTTTTCGTTAAAAATTAAAAGTGCAGTTTTGGCACTGGCATAACTCCAGGTTCTCAGTTGTACTTGCATTGAATGACTTTGTGTATCTTGAGCTTTGTTTTGATTTTCCAATACAAATGAATCTCAGCTTCGCTCTAGACACCTGTTTTCACCAAAGTTGTACTGCAGGGATTGCTTATTCAGACACAATGTGGAACAACTGAGCAAAGCAAGGTCTTCTCTGGCAGGCCTAGGGAAATTTGATTAGCCTTAAAGAAACTTCAGAAGATGCTGGGTAATCTCCAAATCTTGGATGTGAGCTGCATGCTCTGGTATCAGGTTTCAGCCCAGAAATGTAGTGCTGCATCAGTGATAGGACTAAAGCCTTAAATTTCTACTAACCCCACTGCTTTCCTTTGAGCACTGTAACATTTTTCTGCTGTCCTTGCTCTCTTGTAGCCATCTGTTGCCTCTAGTCATGCAGATTTAGATAAAGGTCTCTGTACAGGGTCATATCTTTGTAAAGTTTTTTATTATGGCAAGGAAAACACGGTCCTGATTCCTGTCTGGAATAATAATATAAATCAATAGCAACAACTTCATGGTTCCCTTACAGCTCTAGAGGTAGAATCATGGCAATTAAAATAATGTGCAATTAAGGAGAGCTTGAAAAAGCTTTTAAATCCAGGAAGCAAGTCAAGATGCTTTGCTGATGATTTGCTAGTTTGTAGAAATTGCAAGTGGTTGCAAATTGGTTTGCTTTTACCATGAAGTAAAACTATTCTCCAGTGTGTGTTTAGCTGAATTTATGAAAAGCATCTCAGCATGGCTGGAAATGACCGACAGTAGTTGCTGCCTTTACTTGCATGCACCAGACCAGATAGATTTACAGCAAACTAAGCAACTGTTTGCACATTTCTTCAGGCTCTCTTAATCACCCTCTAACAACCAATTTTTCTTTTTCCTATTGTTGTTAGAATCAAGCCTTGATAAGAATTGCTGCCAGGGACACCCAATCACTCCCATGCCATCATCTGGATATGATTAGAGTCCTCAGGACAGATTGAAGGCATTTGATAGCATTGATTACTTCCTTATTTCAGGTTTTGCCATTTCACCAGTTACTGTTTTAAAATTCTTGCCTCATTTAAGAGGGTACATTTTTTTTACGTTGTAAATAACAAAATCTATTTTGTTGTGTGAGTCCAAATAAGCTTTGAAGTTTGTGGCTTTGTAATTTGAAAGTCATCTGGAGAGTGTATGCTTTCTTGTCGTCTTTAATCAATGCACTATAATCAATTATCATATCAAAGTGTTCAATTACTTATTAGTGCAGAGGTGCTGTAGCTATTTGGCCTAATTTCCTAGAAGATTCTTAGCATTCTCACTGCAGCACTGGGGTTACTTACCTGACTACTTAAAGATGTCTCCTGTGAAAATGAAGCTGGTACTACTTGAACATCAGCCTCCTCACAGAAAGCAGTGCCAGATGCTTCTTCAGCACTGCAAACCAATTCTGTCTGTCCAGTTTGTGAACTGGGTGTACTGTGTTGCTGCCAGTTCCTAAGAAGAGAGTCTTTATCTATGTATCTGTGCTTTTCTTGCTAAGAATCCTGGCTCCCTTTTTCTTTTTTTCCCTCAGTATCAAGAGGTTTCAGCATTCCCTTTTCCTGCAGTATACTACCCTTCAATTTCTCAGGAGTTATGGGAGGAAAGTTACTGCTGACTATAAGTTTCATGTTTGTTTGAAGACTGAGGAAAAGAAATTGTGAGGTTTGTTGGTCTGGGGGTTTTTTGTTTGTTTGTTTGTTGGTTTTTTCGCATGATTGCTGTCAAATTCCCCCAAACCTTAAGGAAGATTGAAAAGGTCTGTATTTGTGAATTAAGGATCTCTCCAAACTCAGAGTTGAGCTGTTGGTCCTCCATATTGTATATGTATTTTTTTAGTATATGTACCTAAAAAATATACTGTTAATTTTATGTCAGTATATGGCTTTCTTTTGGGATCACTATGTTTTGAACTCCACACAAACTTTAGTGTATCCATCCTTACATCCCTGTGACATGGAGAGGTACCTATGTCCTTTTTTCACATAACACTGTTAGTCCCTAGGATTGCTGCAGTTGAGTGATGGGTCCTAAACAGCTGCAGAAAAAAGTCACCTGAACTTTCCAAGGCTTTACCTGCTTTGTGTCCTGACCACCCTTCCTTATTTCTCAAGTTCCTAACTTTTGGTAAACCATTGACTTAACTCTCCAAGAAACCAGCAACAAATTTTCCCATGATTTTAGTTTGCAACAGCTTTGCAGACAAAATTATCACCTTGGTTCCTTCTCCCAGAAAACTATTGAACTACCAGTGAACAAAACTCTTGGAGTATATTGATGTATTAAATCTTGGAGCATTGGCACAACCAGTTTTCCAGCACTGACTCCATGCCAGGAGAGCAGAGTGGTGTGTGGTGGAAGGGAAATGCTCCTGCTGTCATCTAATGGGGAAGGAGGAGAGTGGTGTCAGCCAAGCAGCATTGCTGGTGCAGGAGCCCTGCTTGGAGGTCCATCCATTTATCCATCCATTTATCCATCCATTTATCCACTTATCCATTTATCCATTTATCCATCCATTTATCCATCCATTTATCCATCCATTTATCCATCCATTTATCCATCCATCCATCCATCCATCCATCCATCCATCCATCCATCCATCCATCCATCCATCCATCCTCTGAGGCATACTGTTGCTTTCCTGCAGGAAGACACATTTACATGGATGGGCCAGCGCTCGGTCCTTGGTGAGAAATGAAACAGCACATGTACCTAGGAAAGGACAGTGAAAAAAACAGAGAGGACACAAGGCTGTGTTTGAGCCACTTTTCATCAGGCTGAAGGAAGGAGAGCATGAGTGGCTTTATGGTGAGAAGGTCTGCAAAAACACAGCCATTTTCCTAATCTCATCTTACCTTCTGAGAAATAATCAAACTTGTGATGAACGTTGTGACCTGTCAGAGCTCTCAGCTGAACTGCAGCTGAGGAAATTCACTGTAAAAGGATATAGGTTGCTTCTTATTGTTGATTTTTAACCATGAGAGTTCCTAGGGGAGATTGCATATAGTAATAACATTTAATGCTCTTCTGATGAGCATCTGGTACTGGGTGTTTTTTTCTTTGAAATAGCATTAAAATTAAAACTGCATTATTGCAGAGTCCTCATTTCCTGTTAGGAGGCAAATTATGATGCTCTATTGATTGGCAAAGCTGTTTCCCATCCTGCATATGTGTGGTTAGTGGACAGAACTTCACTCACAGACACAGACATGCCCTACCACTCCCCTCAGTTCTGAAAGTTTTTCCCTTAAATTATTCACAGTGAAACTGCTAACTCTCAAAATTTAAAACGGAGGAGAGAAGGTATAAAATACTCTCATGTATGCCTTTGTATTTATTTATGTGCTATCACACTGAATAAAAGGAAATAGCAAGTTAAGCATGTTCAAGAAGCCACATGATGTGTATAATTGATGCATTCAGCCTATAGAATATAGATATAATAGTCCATTGTAGTTATGGGATGGGCCAGCCAATATTTTTGCCTTGGAGATCATTACTTAAGCAGATGACTCTTGACCCTTTTCTTTTAGTGCTTCAAGAAGTTTGCCAGAAAGTACCCTTTTGTGCCAATCAGCCTTTAATATCTCCCTCTGAGCAGCCTCAATTTTTCATTTAACTTACTTCTGAATGTTAATCTGCTTTTTATCCCAAGGATCTTTATGAGAAATAAATTGGAGTCTTTTCAGAAACGCAGTTGTAAAAGCTTCTTCCTTACTAGTTGAAAGCTTGCCACAGTGTAGCAGCAATGTATGTGTTGTAAAAGGATGTAAAATTTAGCAAAAAAAGAAATCAAAAATAAAAAGGCAATGGTGCAATGCTGGAGAGACATGCTGGGTGTTTCTGTACAGAAACTCTCTGACCTGTGTATTCCATGGAAGCATAGGAAATGGCAGCTGATAGGAGACCAAAGAGACTTACATTTGGAAAGACAAAGATCTATTTTGACATAACTTTGCAGTTCCCATTGGTCCTCATGCCCCCCAAGGTGGCCAATGGGCAGAATAAAGAGGAAAGCTCACAGCCTAAATGGCAAACCACATTAGAGTAGATGGCTTAAATAGGTTTTGACTCAGGAAAGGAAGAGTGCTCCCTGAGATCCTGAAGATCGGAGTAGTGCATGGAACGGGGTGGTTCCTTTTCAACCTTGTTGGTGGGAAAAGGCAAGAAGATAGCAGCAAAGAGATCTGGCTCCACTGAGGAGACCCATGCACACTGCCCCTGGGGACAGTTGTGTGAATGCTGCTGGGCACCCACCAGGGACTGGAAAGAAAATCTGTGTTTTAATGTGAGTTGTATTTCTTTTAAGGTTTCTTTTCTTGTCAAATACCCTCTTTCAAGGGGAGTGCCAGTAGACCTCTGGAATGAATTATAAGGAAATCCCATATCCTCCTATAAAACAACAAGAAAGCCTAACGTCAAGGGGAATGATAAGGGATCTTTGGTGATTTGAGAACAAATGGAACTTGGAGCCCTTTCCCCACACCACAGTAATTACTGGTGAAAAACCCCCTGAAATATGGCTTTTCTGAAGCCAAGGTACCAACAGGTTCCTTCCCATTTGTTTTTTTTATGATGAGGCCTTTCTCTCCTCAGTGCACATGATGATACCCACTTTATTAAAAAAACCTACACAATTGATGGCTGCTTTTCCTTTGCTGGGAAAGACAGACCTTGGCAAATAATTACTTCTTGTTCTTACTCCTAACATATGTATGACTTATTATTTATAGAGACTTGTAGTAAAAATGGGAATGATTTTCTTGACCCAGTAAGTTACAGCTTAAACCAATAAAAGAACAAAGGAGGGATGCGTAAGAAGAGGACATAAGAAAGGCTTTTGTTTAAAGACTCGCATGCACAGCTAATAAATGTAGCTGGAGAAAAGAGATAAAATACCTCAGATTAATAACTATGACTTTCTGCTGGCTTATTGCTTTCTAACAGCTTTCCCCTCTGTGGACACAGAGCTGTATAAAAGATGAAGTAGTTGCACTCCACATTTTAGTCATCCCAGTAATTATGGCAACATCTCTGTTAACAAACGCATGTTCTCCAAGGAAAGCAATCCTCTCTCTAGTATTTCCAAGGGAAAAATTAATCGGGTTCACTTCTCTATGTTGCCTCTATACTTGCTCCTCTATTCTTTGCTTCTCACTACTTGACCCTTGTTGAATTACTCATGTAAAGCAACAAAATGCTGCTTTAAGTATATAAATCTTGGTCCTCCTGTTTCCTGTGAACAGGTGCTGCTGAGAAAGTGAAGAAACCTGTCAGGATGCCATAACAAGCACTGTATATCAGAAACCTACTGGACAGAAAAGCCCAGCTCAAACACTAACTTTATTTTTGCAAAGCAGGAAACGCTGCTTAGATTCATATAGTAAATATTTATTTGTGCGTCACAGGGAGCTTTCATGTAAGCTTGGATTAGCTGGAAAAGAGGACAAGGCCTGAAGTTTTCTCCCTCATTGCTATGAAAGCAATTGTCTGTGGTATTTTTCAAGGAAGTCCCTCAGCTTTTGAGCTAGGCAGAAATACATTGCATTTGACCTCAATGCTGTGTTCTACAGCAACTAAAGAGGAAGACTTTTAGGCTGATATTTAAAATTTAGGAAATGTCCCAGAAGGATAGAGAGAAAAAGAGATGGGCAAAGACCTAGAAGTGGAGAGAACCAGCAAAGGGAAAAGGTCACACATATGGGAAAGGAGAACAGGGACAAGGATAAAAGTGGTGTTTATTTCCCAGGAGTGAAATCACAATGTGCAAGTACAGGTTGAAAGAAGCCCACAAAAGTCTCTTTTTAAACTCTAAAGGAGCTCAAAACTAGTGGAAAGTGCATTGATTCTACTTCTTTCTCTTGCTTTTTACCAGTTCTGTCCCAGAAATTACCATTGCATTTGGCACCAGCAGAAAGACAAGAATCCAGGGAGTCACAGAGATATCCTTAGCCCTGAAGTCTCCTAGGAATGAAGGCTGTGGAGCTCAAACAAGGTAGGGGGAATCTTGCCATTAATCACTTGGGTAGATACAGAGGAATGTGCTACCATTCACTATGGCTTTTTTCAGGGCCCTGCATCACAACACTCCTCCCACATGTTTTGCAAGTTTGCAGACCAAGCTTTCTCAGCAAAAACCTGGCATGGGGTTGCGTTGTCCCCCCTCTTCCCCTTCCACATACCTGGCAGCTCTGCCAGGACCTAGAGCCTGGATGGTAAATGCCTCATGGGTGATGGTGGATTGCTTCAACCAACAATCCTGTCAATCTTCTGCTTTTATGAACACTGAGCTCACCTTGGATATTGAAAGAAAGAAATGCATTAGCTGGGAAGTGCATTGGGTTTCTTCCAAGGCACACTTGTATGTTGCTGTGCACACCAGCATGGAAACAATTTGCATGAACAACAGGCTGCAGAGCCAGTAAGCTCTCTCTCAAGGAGCTGTGCCACATGGTCTTCTCTCCCTTCACCTCCAGAGTCATTCCTTATTCAATCTCTTTTGCTTCAGTTTCACCATCTGAGCTTAAATGTGGCCTTTTGACATGAAGAATCTGGGTGAGTAGAGCCACATTAGCTGTAAAATCCCTAGACAATCTTATTTTTTGGCATGAAGATGACTGTTACAGCATTGTTTTTATTATTCATCAAAAGGAAACTTTTCAAAGTAAATACATCAAATACCACATAACATAAGCTCTTCCCAACCACTGCTTCCTCTACTTTTTTCTCTTCCCCTACCTCCTATTTTTATAAGTAATCAAGTTGTTACTCTAGAGTCAATTCCAGGTCATTTTTCATTTGCTCAAAGTATATCCTTATTGGCAAGCTATTTCCCCATTATTCAGGAACACACATATTGTTTTACTTACAGCTGTGTGCTGTATTTTATGTTCTCATATAAATGTTATGCCTGGATTATCATAACTAGAGCAAAATGGTTTTAGGGTTTGTTGTTGTTGTTATTTTTAGGTTCCTTCCTCTGCATCCAAAACAGGAGGGAAATATTATTGTATCTCTTTTTCACTATTTTTTTAGTTCTTGAAGTGACACAGCTTTCCACATTTCTCTCTGCAGAAGGTAGATTTCCTTCCTTGGCTGTGCAAGTTTCCCTACTTTGGGGAATGATGATAGCTGAGGTTTGGGAAAGATTAAGAGACAAGCAGCATTGCTTCTATCCCATGAGAGGCACGAAAGAAGACAAGGCAGGGACACATTCCAGAAATTCATTACCCTCTGTGTAAAAAAAAACTAGTTTTTCTTCTCTGTTTTAAACTGTTGCTGGTTTCAATGAGCATCCCTGTTTCTAGTGTAGTGGAATCTGATGGAATCTGGTGAAATCTGGTGAATTCTGCATTTGCTTACTATTTTCTTGGTTTTGGGAGCTAATAAAAGCTCATATTTACGTCTTGAGGGCCCAGCTAGGCAAAGTACCCAAGTCCCATTGTTTCCAGGATGTTCTTAAATATTTGCTGAAGTGATTAACTTACTTGAGGTCTTAATGCAAAAGAATGCATTTCTAGCAGCAAATACGTATTGTTGTTATTAATCTTATCACGTATTTCATGCCTATATGTGCTAATGCTTGATGCATTATAGAGACATACAGTATGCTGAAGAGGTGGACATTCTTCTGCGTGGATGTAAAAAGAAAAACCAGAATTTCCCCTTACTTTTAGGACATCTGGTAGAGTGGAAGACCCCTGAAGGAAAGTGTGCTGCAGCCTTGTTGTTTGGGGTTTTTCTTTGCATGGTCTTCTAATGCAGAAAGTCAGGGTTTTTTCCCCCCCTGCCCCCCATGGGGGTGAGACCACATGCACCTCTTAAGCTATTCAGTTTATTCATACTATGTGCTTGTTAATTTGTGAATGACTTCCAGGCACCCAGAGCATTAAAGGAAGTCTCCTTCTGGAGGTTTTTAAAAGAGACTGCTGGATTTTTTGAAGTTGAGATATTTGTAGTTTGCATGGGCTTGTTTCTTCTGAATAAATGTGTGCTAAATGCTAATGCTTGCATTATAACTGGGTGTCTTATAGTAGGTATGTTGTTTAACTGGCATCCAAGATTCAAGAGCAGATCATTTGATTCACATTAGGTGAACTGTTCAAAAAATTCTGGTCTCTTTCATCATTTTAACCTCCAAAGAAGAAATCCCCTATAGGATAAATGTTTAAACATTGAAGTAAACCAACAAACAAACCAACCAATCTTTCATCATTGTTGGTGGGAAGAGTGTGCCTTGTACTTTGCACGACTCACAAGGAACAGCTGGCACAGTTCTGGTTACAAGTGATTTTTTGGTTATTTGATGTTTCCAAGAGGAGAGAGAAAAGCTTGTAGCTGAATGGTTTCTCTGGCAACATCCTGGCTTGAACTTCAGGATGAATGTCAAGTGAAAGTGCCAGTGAATGACACTGACCAGGACATGTTTTTGTGACACTTCTCTTCCCCAGACTAATTTAATTATGCCCTGCTCCACAACAGTTCACAAGTTCTTCTTGAAACAGGAGGGGATCCCAGAGGGTTTGCTCTTTGCCCACCTTGGCCTATTCACCTTCCCCACTGCCCTGGGAGCCTTGGCTGCTGTGCCAATTACAGCCATGATTGGGGCTGTCTTTAGTGGATATTGATATCTGAACAAACAACCAAGAGTCTGGACTTGATTGCTGATGTCTTTGCAGTTTGGTTTCCTGTGGTGTGTTTGTACAGATGTCATGGCTGGTATTCCCCTGCTTTTCAATAATCACGACCATATTGGGGGGCGGGAGGACAGGAGTGATTTGCTGTGAGTTTGCTGCGGGAGCTCACACCCTGCTCCTGTGGCTATGCTTCTGTTCAAGCCTCGCTGCCTCTAACCCCCTGCTTGGGATGGTGGCTTCTCTTCCCACCTGTCCCTCTTCCAAAGGGGCTTGTGATCCCTCACTCTCAGCCTGGAAGAGTTGTCATTACAGCGACTATTGTCATGTGGTCACATCTTGTCTGCAGATTGTATGAGTGCCTAGGGGCACACAGAAAACACCTCAAAGGACAAGGACAATGGAGAGCCTGAATAAATGACCACCATATCAGTGGATCCTTTGCACAGGATACGTGTCCTGGATACCCCTCCTTTCCTGCAGACAATGTTCTTTGTATCCTGCTGAGCACTTGCTGCTTGTGTTTGTCCAGAGCTGGTGCAGTACAGCCCAGACACAGCCCCCTCTGATCTGCACCAGGGGAACAGCGAACAAGCAGCTCCAAGTGAACAAAGCTGGAAGGACGGATTTGGGTTCTTTGCTCACCCTGCTGTGTGCTTGATCATAGTTAATAATTTCAGTCATGCCTTGATTCCTGCTAGACTGAGCTGTGCTATCTATGTAAAACAAGTTTCTTTACAGTGAAATGATACTATGAGGTCCTCTGTCACTCCATCCTTTCTGCCCCAGGCAAAACCCTTACTTTTATTTCAAGATCTTTTTCCCTACATGTCTGACAAGTTTAGGGGTAGAGTTGGGAGCATTTAAATCCTCTGACTTTTTGGGGCCAGCAGGACTGGAGGAGCAGTCTGCTCCAAGCAGAACTTCCCCTCCGACTACTTGCAGTCATATCCAAATGGCAGTGGGGAAAAAAGAGAGGCTGATTGTATGCTCTCCAATTTTCTCTATTAGGAAGATCAAAAGAATTGCTGCCTTTACTGGCAAATCTCAAGGATGAATTGTGGCA
Source organism: Drymodes brunneopygia (assembly GCA_013400955.1). Taxonomy (NCBI): domain Eukaryota; kingdom Metazoa; phylum Chordata; class Aves; order Passeriformes; family Petroicidae; genus Drymodes; species Drymodes brunneopygia. The sequence goes on along the minus strand of VZTZ01010062.1, from coordinate 1,358,910 downwards.
GCCAGACCAGTACTGGTCTGTGTTGAACTGTACTCACCCAGAATAAATCAGCACTAATTGCAGTCTAGGGCTGTGATTCCAGAGGGGCTGCTTAAGCACCACACAGTGACCCCCCTGACTACCTCGTTGTTAAAGCCAGCGGCAAAACTCCCAAGGACATCAGGAGACACAGGGCTGCGGCTGCACCCTTATGTGCTTTAAAGCCAAATATCTTGCTGCCCCTCTGAGGAAGCAGGACTTGATAAAGTGATGTGGTGAGCATTGTGATGCCACCTTGGGCAGTGTGTAGCTGCCTCAGTGTGGTGGGATCCAGAGGGAAGGTGATACCTTGGCTTTCTGTCCACAGGAGAGCTGCACAATGTTGCTCTGGTGGCCTTGGAGAAGATGGAGTGGCTGCAGGTTTAGGTGCTCGTTCTTTCCCAGATTTACCCATGGCAAGATCTGCCACCCACTGTGACAGGGGCTGTCTCCTGGTCCCATGGTTGGCTGTGGCACCATCCAGAATGACCATTTCCGCTGTGGCTGAGTAAATTGATGTTCTTTCATTGCTCTCACTGAAGATGATTCCTCTTCTTCTGTCTCTAGAGGCAGCAGTTGCTGTCAGATGGGTGATCTTACATTATCCTGACTTAGTAATTTTTGCCACAAGAGTGCAGATGGATCAGCAAAATATTTCCACAGTGCAAAAATATTTCTATTATATCAAATTTTATTTTAATTTCTTTCTCACTGAAACTATATTTGAAACTAATGCAGTTTTAAATATAAATGAAATACGTATAGTATAAATTTCAGAATTTCTTGATATAGGACAGATAAGAAAAGGGATTCAATCAGTTTAGAAACCAAATTAGCCTGAAATGTGAGTGCTGGACACTTTTGAAGAACATTTCTTAGCTGCTATAAAGGGAATAGCTTTTTCTTCAGTAAAACAAGGCAAAGATCGGGAACAACATTGGTGCAAAGGCATAAATGTGGTCTGCAAGAAAGCAAAGGGGCTGGCCCACCTTCTTGTCACTTGTCCCTGGGGAAAATGCCAACAAGAACTGCAGGTATGAATGGAATTGAAATGGCTGTGGTGGGAAATGGCTTGAGCCATGGGAGGTGGTGAGTACTGGGGAGAGCAAATGCTCCTTCCCCTGCACACACCAGTCCCACCAGGCTCAGGGGGAAAGGCATCTCCCTGCATTAAGTTAAGGGGCCAGGATGCTAAGCAAACACAGGCTGAGGTGGGGTATGGTGGGGCTGAGCTGGAAGTGAGTGTTCTCTGCTGGGGCTGTGCTGCCCCTTCCCAGGACCCGTGTAGGACCAGTGATGCCTCCTACATCATAGGGGATGTCAGCACAGGGCCAAGCCTTGCCCTTGCAAGCTGAAGGCTGGACACCAGGTCCCATTTGTTCAGTTATCAAGAGAAATTAAAAGTAACCCTTGGTCGACTGTTAAATATGGTGCTGAGAAGCTGACACCAACCACTCCTGCACTTGACCCCTTCAGGGCAATTTATAAACACTGGCTGACTAATCCTCCCTGTGTGACTGGGGGAAGGAGCAGGAATTTTTCACCTCTTCTCTCCCACCTCCATTTTGTACAGATTTGATGTGAGATAGGATCCTGTGCCTGTTTTCTCCAGGTGACAGTGGCCAGGAGTGGGCCTGGCTTTGTCCATGTGATGGGATGGGGCAACATGGCCAAACAGGACACAGGTGAAGACCACAGCCTTGGCTCAGGAGAGGGATTTATAAGTGGCACACCACATTGCTCTTCTTTTTATAAACAATCAGAAATGTCTTGATGCCAGATGCTCAGCTGGTGTAAATCAGCAGAGTACCACAGATTTATACCAGCTGGAGTGCTGGCCGCTGTGCCCCAGTGGGAAGGGGATGGGGGAAAGGGAGAGAGGCTGTTTCTGCTAACCACTCCACCGACCTTCCTTCTGGGTAAATATCTCCATATGTTAACAAATGCTAATTAAAACCAAAAGCACAGAGGAGCTCTCAGGATGTGTGTGTAACAGGAGCACCCCAGGATCCTGCACTGCTGTAGTCTTTCTCCTCCCACTGGATCTCACCTTTTATTTGGTGTTGCACCTCCCTGACTGATATTTAACCTTGCTCCTGGTGCTCTTTGTTGGAGTTTTGCCATGCATGCAATATTGCTCTGATGGGTGTAGGACTGGTGTCTACAGACACCTGGGGGCAAGCCCAGATGTTTCACTGGTCAAGGGGGAAAATATGTTTTGTTGCGGCATGCCTTGCAGTCATGTAAGTAACTGTGCTCATCAATCAGGAACTTTAGGGGAAGGGATTCTGGAAATGTCATGTCACTTTTGGCTTCCAGGTGAACACCACCCTCTCTGCAGACTGGGAAAGCTCTGAGCATGATCATTTCTAAGGGACAAAGGTGTCATGGTTAAAAAAAGAAAAAAGTATGACTATCTGCAATACTCTAAAAGATAATAATAAATTAACATCAGTTTGCCTTGAGGTGAAGTGGAATTTTCAGTAGTGGGTTTTCAAAGTATCTGTTTGTACAAGGGGTAGAGTATCTCCAGGGAAGGCTGTGCACTGGAGCTGTTGTGCTGGTATTAGAGTGACATTTCCAAAGTGATGGACAGGATTTAGTATCTGATTACTGTGCTGCCAATAATGGCAGTTGCACTGTTGTAAGATGTAGGAATAAATATGTTACATATTCTCAGCATGTCATATAGCCAAAACTTTTTGGGGAAAATTGACGTATACATGATGAGTTTCTGGAGACACCCTAGCATTTCACAAGGGGGTCCATGCATTGATTAGCAAATCACTGATGTGCTCTCTTTTACTCAAAAACCTAAGGATTTATTTGGGTTTTTTAATTGTCATTGTTTGCACTTGATAGTGCTGGCTTGTGTGCTTGTATTAGAAATAGACCCAGGAGACTTGCAACAATTTATGCTGGCAGTGTAACAGAGGTACATGTGCCCAAATACACATGTGTGTCTTCATTTCTCAGTAAGAGCATCTTCCCACTGTCTCTAAGTCAGTGGCAAAAATCTTGTTCATTTCTTGTGGGTCAGAGGTGGGTACAAAGTACTGTTTCCCTACCCCATCAAGTCAGCCTAATATTTTTGCAGTAGTAGAAAGGCAATGTATGCAAGAAAACAGGCGTGACTTGTAAAGGAGCAATCTAACATTTGGGCTGTGCATAAAATGAATGTAGTCTAGGTACCCCAAAGAATGGGAAGAGAGAAGATCCTGAATATACCTTGACTCATCCAGACATGCCCAAAAGATGATACTGTAACTTCTGTGTGTTATCTCATTAGTTTTCACAGCCTTTCAGTGTTGCTGAAGTATTTAGTTTGGATACGTTTATGGAGATTGCCATCTATTACTCCAGGTCTAGCTAGCTTTTGTCTCAAGTGACACTTACTGTGAGCAAATTAGCACTGAAGCCAAATTTGTTTTGTTGTGATGCCTCTGCAGCAAGTACAGCTTTTGTAAACAGATGCTGCAAGAGAGGTAGGTTTTTTGCATCACTCTAGATCTCTTGAGAACTAAAGTGTTCAGGTGAATAACTGGTTGAGAGACAAAAGAAATACTGTTAACTGAGAAGTATTCTCACACTGTCTCTTCTTAGAAATTCATTATTTATAGTCTCTGTCACTTTTCTTGAAATTTTGGCTGAAAGTATACCACAGTAATTTCTCTTCTTTATGCTTAGTTAAAATCCATTTCATCCACACCACATGTAATTCAAGTGGCTAATAGGTGCTGCATGACCAACTTTTGAATTTTTACATTCATAGGCAAGTGTCAGCTGAATTTTAAAAATACATGTTGTTTGTTTTTCATGCACTTCTTCCAATTATTTGGTAGTGATGTTTCATTTTTTAAAAGAGTATAAGCCTGATCTATAGCCCTGCAAAACTCTTCCAGGAGCTGAAAGATCTGTTGAAGATGCACATTTGCTGGTGCTTCCTCACTCTCCTGCATGAGCAGCATAATCCAGTTTCTTTTGTCTAACCTTCATTCTGTTGCTGAAGGGCTATCTAGTCTCCTTCAGCACCTGCTGCTATATCTTTTGTAATATGGGTGTTCCTTCTTAAATCTCTGTGAAATACAGTGGTCTATGAATAGTGTAACCTAACTTTTTTGGCCTGTTGTGTATAGTTTCTCTGCTGCTATCAGCTGGATGGTTCATTAGCACACAAATAGTACTTCCTTGGGCTGGTTAAAACCTACAAGAATTGTATTTCACTCTCAAAGTGAAATACAGAGCCAATACAAAGCTTCTCACTTAGCCTTGGGCGCTAATTTTTCTGATCATATTTTTTTCAGTAGCATGTCACAGGGCGACAGGATCAGTGAAATCTGGGTGTATTATTCCATACCCCAGCCCTGCCATTTCCACCCAGCCTCCAGTGAATGTCAGCATCATTGTAAGATGGAAAGGGATCTGACAGTAGGCAGGTTGCACCTTGTTTTGTATTTTTACCAGTTTCGTTTGCCTCATGTTCCCAGAGCTGAGGGACTGACATTGCCCATCCATGTGAAACATGTCATTGGTTTTAGCTGAAGTTGCTTTAAAGGTCCAGAAAGAAGTGATGTTGGCAAAGGGAAAACATTCACATCACAGATACTGTCAGGCTCTACAAGTCTAAGCACCCAGGACTTAAAAAACACACCTACAGACACAGTGAAAGTGATGCCGACATCAAACCAGTCATGGGTACTATGCTAGCTTTGGGCTGGCACTGACTGCACCAAACAGTGATGTCTGGTATGGGGTAGAAATTGCCACCAAACTGTGTGCTCTCTGTTACTACAAGGTGCTATCCTGGCAGGAGATAAGCAATCTACAAGATGCACCAAAAGCTGTGCAGCAGCACCGTCTATTAGGCCTCATGTCAGCATTGATGCTGCATCAATGTTGAAATACTGATGAGCTAACATATGTATTCTCTCCATACTGTGTCTTTCCAAGTTGCGTGCAAGATCTTGTTTTGGGATCCTACCTGATCTTGATCACTTCAACTACCACAGTGCTGGCACAAGTGGTGAAGAAAAGGGATTACTGGAAGCAAATAGCCTAAACCTAATCAGTGGATAAAATCTTCCTACATTGAACTGTGGCTGATAGAAATGGGCAGCAAATGCTGATGTAGTCTTTGTCAACAAAATTTTGGTGGACAAGTGGTAATGGACATCACCTTAGGCTTGCATCCTAAGCCAATTCCTGTGCAGATAAAAGCAACCCTTTCAAGCTGTTCCATTGGGGTTTAAAAACAAAACTGAGAAGGCTTCACTAGGGAACTTGATCTTTTCTGGTGTTTATTCTCACAAACCAAGAGCAGCAATTAATATCTCTTTCAGATGGTGAGAATCTGTTTCAGATGGTGAGAATAAACAGTCTTGTAGACATGCAGAGGAAATGGAAATGACACACGAATTTTAATTAACCTACTTCTCCTTGGCTTTGCTATGTAGTGCCAAAATATAGCTGTATGGCTCCTTTGGTTACATACCCTGGCATCTTCCTGAGCTGCTGGCTTTAGTTGAAAGCAGGTGGTTTCACATGTGTATTTAAGATCTGTGTGTTTCTTGTGGGTTGATTACCAGAAAGGTGTCTGAGCCCTTGGTGCTTTTGCTCCATCTGCATATACCCTGATATTTTGAAGATATCCCTATTTTTGAGCAAAACCATAAGATCAAGGAATCTCTAAATGATGTTATTTATTGTGGTAATGTTGACCATTGCTCTGATTACAGTCTCAAGCAGTGCTTAGTCTTCCCTGGGTGGTTCGTGTATGCTGATATAAAACAGTATGGCAGAAAATCTGATGTCATCTGCAGCTGCTACGTGGTATTTCAAAGGAGAAGGCATTAACCCTTTCCAGAAAAATCTCTCTTGTGAAGGGCAGATGTCTTCCTGGTCGGACAGCTTACTCAGCCTAATTATTCACATCTGTACCTGCTTGCCAACCCCACTTCTCAGTGAGGTAAACTGGCACTGCTCCGTGGAAGTTGGAGAAGCAGTAATTCTCACTGCTGGCAGCGGATAATTTTGACGTTTTTTCTTGGACTGTGCTTTATTTTATCAACTTCATGTCCTCCAACATCTGGTCCCATAAAAGTGTTGAGCCACAGCAATAGGGTTTCTATAAATACATTTCTCCCATACGGAGATTGACAGCATTCAAGTTGCAAAGTGTTTCAGACCCATGTGGGAGGAGGGAGGAACAAAGTGAAGGGGGAGGCAAGGTGTCTTATTTCCCCTCTCACCTCCTTCATCTCAAGCCCTGATGTCCTCCAGGATGTGTTTTTAGTGTTAATGGCAGAGGTGCTCCAAAGTAGCAGTAAATGTGGGCCCCAGATGTGCTAATTCAGTCTGGGCCAGGCAGGGGAAGTGCATGTATTATCTCACTCACCAGGATGTAGCTCTGACAGCTCCAGTTTAGGCTAAATCTCTGCTCCTGTATTTCTGCCCTCACCCCCCTCCACTGGCCCTGGCCGAGCATCTTCCCTCTGGCTCTTTGACGTGGGCACAGCTGGCCCCTTGCAGCTCTGAGCTGGGGGAGCATCTGTGACTCATCTGCCCCCTGAGCACTCCAAGCAGCCTTGAGTCAGGTCTGACCACTGCTGCTGCACAGGGAGGAGGCCAGGAGAGCTGTAATGTCAAGGAAAAATGAGCACTGGTGTGGGCAGCCTTTAGCAGAGATGGGTTCTGCATTTAACCTACTTGGAAGGTTGTGTAATTCAAAGCAAAAAATTGCTAGCCCTTCCCATATAGACAGATGGCCTCATGGGTGACTAGAGGTACCAAAAATGTCACTGTTTGAAAGGTGTAGGTATATATAACATGTATCACTGTCACAGAAGATGAGGAGGTTGCCCTTTCATTTGTTCCGCAAAACACAGCCCTTGTGATCTGCAGCATGTGCTGCTGTACTATTGATTTACTGCTTGATTATAATGACATTTCATAACACAAGTGTTATTAAAGACTTGTTAATCTTCCTTAAGGATCATATTCCTCAAAATGTTTGAGCAAAATGCTTTGCGTTTATCTTTAAGTACCTATTTAAATAAACTCAAATGACTTGCTGCATCAAGGTTTTAATTACCAGTCGCTCTCCTTAGTGCAGGGCTTGTGGCTTCTTTCACATCCTTACAGGATTTCTGGGGTTTTACCCAAGCCCTACTAGACTTCCAGTATTTCTGTCACCCCTTCCCCTTGTATGTCTCTCTCAATCCCAATGTAGAGAGGACAAATACTTTCTGAGATGTGCCTGACTCCAAGCTAAGTGGATTTTGCTGTTTTGTAGGGGATAGCGGATTAACAGCCGTCCTTGTGAATTAGCACAGAAAATATTTTCCAGCATATGGGACATTGATGAATAAGTGCTGTGTGCACCAGGCATGTGTCATTAAACACCTACGTTGTGCCAGTGTCTAGAGGTGGCAAGATTCTTATAGTCCCATTGTCCAGGGGAATTTGCCAACATCAAGAACATTCCCTAGTCCAGAGCAGACACTACATCTTCAGCAGCATGGTCTACTAAATTTTTTGTGTTGCATTATTTTCTTGACATGCACTGGGGGACTTGTTTTTAAATGACAGTGCATCTTGAGGTACTTCATGAGGGTATGAAATTATTTCTGCTGTTACCATCTGTGAATGCTTGCTTGAAGAAGGAGGTGCAGAACTCAGGTTTTCTACCTGTAATGCCCCATAACTGTGAGCAGCAGCGAGTCTTAACAGCCTTACGCAAAACTCTTTGATGACTGGAAAGTCTCCTACAACCTAGTGCCACGAGGCACTGAGGCCTTGGCTGTGCATTTAATCTTTGCAATCATTTATCTTAGTTCCAAAGCTGATTATAGCTCAAGTATAAGCAGCCTTGTAAATTATCTTTTCTGTTCAATCTAGTCCTATGTTTAGATTAAGTTTGCAATAGTCCAGACACAGGAGTGGAAGAACAGGCTGCCCAGAGATGTAGTGGAGCCATCATCCCTAGAGAAATTTAAAAGACATGTTGATGTGGTTCTTAAGGACATGATTTAATGGTGGACTTGGCAGTTCTGAGTTAATGGTTGGATTTGATCTTAGAAGTATTTTTCGACCTAAATGATTCTATCATTTCACTGAGGACATATCCTTTAACTGCGACTTTACCATTTTTAAGAACTGTAGAAAATTGCATGAGAAATTTTGAAAAAGGCTGAAGCCCCTCCTTTCCTTGTAATGTTTGAAATGGGCTTTCTGTCTTTCTTGAAATGTTCACAAAGTCTTTTCATGCCAGGATCATATACTTCTTACAGAATATTAGTAGTAAAGGGAAAGTAGTCGTTGAAAAGCATACAAGCATTTTTGCATGGCTCTCTATTTCTTACAATGGTTAACAAGAAATGATTGATTTTTCGGGGTCTTTAGGCAGTTCGTGTGTCTGTTTCCCTCTGGAGAGGTGAGAGGCAATGGAAGAAGGAAAAGCTACCTCATGTCTACTAGGATGAGAGACTGCATGCCAGCCACTGCCCTACAGAGACTGACTGAGAATGTTGGGACTGTGCAGTCTGGAGAAGGGAGGGTTGTGTGGAGACTCCATAAAAACCTTCCAGTATCTGAAGGGGGCCTACAGGGAAGCCAAAGAGGGACTCTTTGTCAGGAACTGTAGTGATAGGACAAGGACTAATGGGTACAAATGGAAAGAGGGGAAATTTAGGTTAGAGAATAGAAAGAAATTCCTTACTGTGAGGATGGTGAGACCCTGGAAGAGGTTGCCCAGGGACGTTGTGAATGCCCCAACCCTGGCAGTGTTCAACACCAGGTTGGATAAGGCCTTAAGCATTCTGGTCTAGTGGGAGGTGTCCCTGCCCATGGCAGGGGGGTTGGGGCTAGGTGATCTTTAAGGTTCCTTCTAATTCCTTAACGTTGTATGATTCTATATGCTCTACATTTGTACCTTTGTGTGGGAATTTCACAAGCTTCTTTTGTGGCATCTTGTCACCTTGTTTGTTTCTGCCCATAACCAGATGTGGATTTTTTTTAAAATTATTTTTTATTTTAGTTGCAGTGGTGTGAAAATCTACTTTGATTTTTTTTTTCCAGTCAAGGAGGAGAGGAGCTAGTTCTATCAGACCAGAACAAACCTGTCAGCTGTACATAAACAGAATTGCCTGAAACCTAGTGTTGGACTGATTTAACCTTCAGTATAGAATTTCTCAGCTGAGTTAGGGTGGAGCAACTTTATGAACAGAAACCTTGCACTGCCTCAAACCTGCCATTGGCAAGTTTGGTTGTGCAAAAGGTGCAGTGTGTGCCAGCAATGCCCCCTCAGTGGCTTTGAGCAAAGCAGCCCAATTAAATTATGACTAGTTGTGAATGGAAGAGGCCTGGGAAGGAGAGGAGAATCTTAAGGAGGGCAAGAGACTATTCATGGTGCTAAAATGAAGTGCTTTGCGTTCGGCTGTAAATTGTGCAGCCAGAAGTGGGTACCAGAGAACCTGCAGGTGCAGGCAGTGGCAGCTCGCATCACTGTGCTTTATTAGTACTCTTCACTCACTATTCATTTAGTGGGGCAGTCAGAATAGCCACAGGAGGTTTTTACTGCCTCTGGGTAGCAGAGGTATGAACATCTGTCATATTTAAGCTAGGGAATTCCTTCTGTTACCTTCCACTGGTGGACACTTCCTGATGAGCAAGTTCCCTCCTTTGCACGCTTGACTTTCAGGGTCTGGAAGTCAAACACCCTCTTTCCTCTGAGTTTCTTTCTGTCTCACAGTGCCAACATTGAGATATTTTATTCCTCACCACAGGGTGTTTTTTGATGTTGTTGTTGATGATTGTTTTCATTTTTGGTGTTTTCTTTTATGGTTTTGAGTCAGCTGCCTTAAAAGAGGAAGGTTTGACCATCTGGTTCTGGGAACACTCAGCATCTAACATTTGTGGCTGGTTTGTACATCATCCCAGGCCGGGTTAAAATAAACACAACCATCATTCTTGGAAAATAAGATGCACCAGGTGTTAAACAACCTCTGTGAGCTCTGAGAAGAGAGGGTGAAATTTATGCAGCACTTGAGAGAGATCTAGGGATTAATGGAGAGGTGTTATAAAATGGAATTCTAGTTTCCTTTGTGTCTGATGCCCTATTTTGAAAGGGAAAGGGTAGAAGAAATAAAACCCAGTTAAGAACCCAAGGGATAACAATAACCCTGAAAATTGTGGATGTCTCATCAGAGGAGCTTGCTTTCTTTTATTTTAACATAACTTTTTCCCCCAATATGTTGAGTCTCTAGGTGTGGTATACAAATCACCCTTCTGACAAGGAATGAGGACGTTCTCAGAACTGGCCATGAATTGCCATACACAAGAACGTGTAATTAGAGAGAGCCATCAGAAAGACCTGCACAGCCCCTTTCTGTGGGGGTGCAAGGGCAGGAATGCTGTGCTTTCAGCTGGCATTGTTCCCCTCACCATTCAGCTGGAGTGGTAGACTGTTAAAATTTCCCCCAATCCCCAGCCTGCTGGTGCTGCTCATTCCTGCTCTATCAGGGGATGTAGTTTTGTTTCTGATTTTTTTTTAATCTGTATTTTTTAAGGTAAATATATCTTCCAGAGTCTCCTGCAAACCTGCAGGCTCATGTATTTAATATTTTTTCTTTCTTCCTTTCTCTCTTTCTTTCCTTCTTTCACAAACATTAACCCTTCTTTTTACCCTCTTTCTTTCCTTCCAAGTAGCCTTTACCCTGCTTGTATGAGCAGCTGACAAAGAGAATAAGTAATTTCTTAGCCTTTCAGTGTTGAACTGCTTCTGTTTTTGTAAGTGGCCTTTGCACCTGTTGTGATAAGCAGAGCTCCCTTCACAGCAGCACTGAAAGGGTGGCAATCTCTTTCCCCCACTCCTTTAAACTTACTCTTTCTTTCTGTGAATACCAATAATTAAGGAAAGCGCTTGAGTCTGCACTGGATTCTTTAGCCTGACAAAACCTAGTATTTATATAGATTAAAATGAACAGGGAATGAACCAGGGCACATTTCTCATCAGCTTGGTGAGAACTGTCTGGAGCAGGCTTATTGTATGAACAAAACAGGATGACCAGTTCACTTAACTAAATTTGGCATTACCCCACCCAGCCTTGTCTGTCCTGTTTATACCTCCAAACCTCCTTGCGTGAACTTGCCCCATCGTGTGCAACAAAGCATATAAACCAATGTGTGCTGTTGAGAAAAAAAACATAAATCACTGCTATTTAGCATTCTTTAAAAATGTGCTTCTCAGTATGCTTTTTGATGTGTCTCTTCTTGCTTTAATTTGTGAAATACTTGTAGCTGTGCAGCTTTATTTGCTGAAGTTTGGTCTCCTGGGGGCTTCACTCACATGCTTTGGGTCTCCCCCTTGCCTGTGACTGGTGTGCCAGCTCCAAGCCAGGGGGACCCTTGGCACTTGAGGAAGGGTGACAAATATCTTCAGTGACCAACCCTCAGCACAGGTCTCAAAAAAGGGCACCGTGGACCAAAAAAAGAGAGTGGAAAGGCTACCCAGCTGCTCACACAATACAAGAGAAGGCCTTGGCTGCTGTTCAAAGCTGTTCTGAGTGAGTGTTTCAATTTAATTCTAAATTAAAAGCAGCCAGTGTTGTATAGCACAGGGAAAAGATTATGTATTAATGCTTTTCCCCCCTGACATAATCCTAATGATAGCACTAAAATAAATAAAACGTAAGCCTTCTTCCTCTCTTTCCCCTATTGCTATATTATGCTGTGGCGAGCAGCCAGATTTTCATAGGTGAAAAGAAGACGAGAGAGATCCCAAAACTGCCAGACTGAGAGGGGGATTGTGTACCACCAAGCTTCACTTCTACCTCCTCCTTCCTCCTTTGCCATTGGCACACTTTGCTTCAGGCTCCCATTGAACAATAAGCAAGAGAAGAAGCCCTTTAGCAAAAAGTCTGAGTAAAATTGTAGTTGCCAACAGAAGAAAGCAGAGGGTGGTGAGGTGGTGACTTACTAATATGTATGTGGGGAAATGTGTCTTATGGCTCCTCCAGGAACTCTGGTGTTTGTTCCTGTGGGACCGGGGCAGCGACGCTGTGCTGTGCCCTTGTTGGAAGATGTCTGTCTTCTAAGAGCCAGTAGTGGTAAGTGATAATTCTTGGGATGCTCTGTGATCGCGTTTCAGCGGGCTGAGGGGATCCGCCCCCTTTGGTGGAGGCAAAATGAGATGGGAACGGGGCAGGCTGCAGTGCAGGGCAGGCAGCCCTCCGGCAGTCATGCTCTGCTGGAGGGGGTTATGGGGTGTGCCATATCAGCTCTCCATCAGCCCACGTGGTACCTGAAGAGCAGTGAACACACCCATGCAGTGCAAATCCATGCTCCAGGTGCAATGTCATTTAGGACATGCGTGGTAGTTTAAAAAAAACAGCTGGGAATTAAACCCCAGATAAGTCACTCTCCCTTCCTCCTGCCTCCCTCCAGTGCGAGAGGGACAAAGGCAGACTGTGGGTTGAGGTAACAATTTACTGAAAGCAAACAGCAATGGAATAAGAAACACACAGCAACCATATTAGCAACAGAAGTACACAAACAGAGAAGATGGTTTACACATAAAAAGTGTTCAACTCAATCCCATGTGGCCCTCAAAATAAAAACAAGATGGCAGACGATCCTGCTGCTTGGCAGCAACACGCTCAGGTTATTCCCAACTCAAAGACAAGATGCTTGATTGAGTTAAAGAAGCATTTGGACAATACTCTCGGGCACATGATGTCACTCTTGGGGATGGTGCTGTGCAGGGCTGGGAGTTCGGCTCGATGATCATTGTGGGTCCCTTACAGCTCAGCTTGTTCTGTGATTCTGTGAAGATGGCAGGTACTCTCTGTCACTGATGTTCCCTGTCCCCAAGTCTGAGACAACGAAATGATGGACAACCCTGCAAAAGCTAGATCGTCCAGTGTTGTTTAGCACTTGCTGAGTGTTTGACTCTGCTTCCTTGGTGTGTGCCTGTACTATCCCAAATTCTCGTGACTCCCACCCAACAGGCTGAGTCCCTTTCCTGATGGCCAGGTAGGAATAGCTCAGCATGGCGGACTGCTCAGGCTGGGAGGTCCCCACTGAGAGGGCTGAATGCTTGCTGGCATGCGGTGGGTGAGGGATGCTCCTCTCTGCTTTGGCAACACCAGTGGTGCTTGTGGTGGGGGCTCTGCAGCTGCTGTGAAGCTGGAACATCAGGCATCAATGTGTAGGTTAAGAGGACCTGAGCCAGCAGGGAAATGGGAACAATTAAAAGTAAAAGTGGTGCTTGTGTTGTGTCCCTCCTGTTCCTCTTGCAGAGCTGTAAATTGGGAGAAGATTTTAACTTTGGTGACTATTTCATAGACTTCTGTTTTCTTGCCTCTTCCCCTTTTCCTGATTTGATGTGTCGGGGCTCAACATCAAGTTCTTGTCCATCTGTACCTGCCCTGTTCTTTCCATGGGAGATATGATTGAATTATTTGAATTGACAAATGCTTTGTTCAGATTGTAGCTGTAGTGGAAATGCCTCTGGAAATGAAGAGCTCTACATGTTTCATCTGCTAGCTCCAGACTCTTCTGGGCACCCAGCCCTTGTCCCACACTGCAGCTCCATGTAAGTCTCACTCTGCATGTCTGAGCACCTCCTCCCTGCCACCTCTTAGCTCAACTGGAAATGTCCTTTTGGAATAGCTGGAATATACTGAGATATGACACATGCTGGGAAATTACATAGTAAGGTTATAGCAAGAACAGAAAATTGTATTTCCTAGCTCCTTATATTACCCTGTAAATAACAAACTTTCACTCTTTTAAACATGTATCAGTGGTGACTACGATTTGCTCATGCATTTGCTACCAATGGCTCAAGGAGAAATAAGTACTAGTTGCTGACCATGGAGACACCAGGTTAGAAGCATTTTATTTGGGAGAAACTTCCTGCCTGGTCAAATGCAGGACAAATCCTGCAAGGAAAACCATGTGCTTGCCTGAATGTGTGGGGAAGGGGTGTTCAACTGTGCAGCTCTCTTTGGATGATCCAGACCTTAAAATAGAAACTTTATCCTAGAAAACTTAATGAGGATTCATAAAACCTGGGTATATATTTAGAAAACCTAGTGAACTTGCCTTCAGCTTGAAACCAGGAGATAACATATAAACCCCAGAATATTTCTGCAGTTTGTACTAGAATGAGAAAGCGAGGGCCAAAATGATACAAAAGAGGAAAGATTCTTCTATTGCAGATGAGGCTCTTCTTGGCAGGTCTGAGGACTGGTGGTTCTGCTTTCTGTCATGCAGGACTGTCTGTGATGTGCATTTGATTAAAACTCAGCGAGCGTTTACAGGCAGAGTCCTATGAGCATATTTCTGAGGCTGCTGAGCCTTGATCAGTGTCAAGTGAAATACACTGCAGAATCAGGGTAACCAGGAGCCCGAATTCCTGGGGAAGCTTCTAAAGCAGCCTGTCTAGTGGCATAGTGAAGCATGGGAAGGTGACTGCTTTCGTTGAGAATGGAGAGATGACAGATGCTAATTCTGACAACAAAGACATGGACACATGCAAACAGATTTAGTTTGGTGGGGGGAGGGATGGGAAGGAGAGAATACATTCCATCCCTTCCTTCCTGCCCACCTTATCTTTAATTTAAGGCTGATGGATTGATTACCATTTGTTATGATAAGTCCATATGTGTACAGATCCAACAGTAGGATTAGGTTCCTCCTCCTTTGTTATTTGAAGTCAATTGCAGTTCATTAAATCTCCCTCATCAGTTCCACCACCTGCTCCTCTTCCTTCTCTGACTCGAAGTCACATGCCCATTTACCCTCTTCCCTTTGTTTTCTGTTTGTTTCTCTTTTAATTACATCTCTTGATCTTTTCCCCATCAATTATTTTGAGGAGAGAATTGGTCAGGAAACATCAATGCAAATGAAATTGTGGTTAAGAATAGAAACAAAGATGTTCAAGGGAGCTTTGGTTTTCATTTTCTAAAGAGCTCTAGACTTGTGCTTGAGATCCTGACATACCCTTTTCCCAGGGCGTGAAGCAGGGTGTCTGCAGCACAGGAACAGGGTCCATCCTTCTTTACTCACCCCTGCCTATGTTCAGTGAAGGTTTTAACAGGCTTGTTCAGGGCTTGGTGGAAGTTTTCAGCTTCTCCTGTCATCCTGAAAAATCTCATGCTTGGTAATATCAGACCATAGCAATGTGCAGGTGGAAATCTCATGACCAGCAGCAAATTAAACTTAGATGAAGGCCCAGTTCTTTACTTGACTTCGTGTGCATGGCCAGGCAGCTGGATGACAGGACAGAGCTGCTTGCAGGACAGCCCTTGCCCCTGCTTGTAGCTGTGTGAAACAGCTAGATGGATTTAATCAACAGGGTTTATGATTAATGGGTATTACAGCCTCTTCTCAGGATCCCAGCCAAGGTGAAGGCAGTGGTGGGTTGGCACTGGGCCGAGATGGGCTCAACAACCCCATCGCAGGTTGCACCGCAATGGGTTAGCAGTGTGTACAGGCCCAGGGGGATGGGAGTAGCCAGCAACAGCTGAAAAAAAGGAGTGGTAACACATTAAAAGCATTTGAGCACTTGTCTGACCAGGTGCCTGTACCTCTCTCCAAAGCCAGTGTTTATAAACACTGTTTTTTCACTCAGGTGAGGAGACAAGTTTTGATCTTGCTGCACGGAGCAGCTTATGGCCTGTGGTGTTGGGGGAACTGTGCAAAAACAAAGGCAGGCAGAAGAGAAAGTGCTTTTTCTGCTGTGGGTAGACAAGCCTCAGAATAGTCTTAAACTGAGCTCTGGAGTTTAACCAGCTGTTTGGCAGGCCCAGACTCATCCCTTTATTTCTTTTCCCCTGGGTCACTAGAAATCCTTTCTCACACCCATCTCCTTGCTTTGCAACTGTCTGTGCTCCCTATTTGCAAGGGAAAAATACACGCACATGGGTTTGAATGTTGTTTAATCCCTAAAAGGAGAAATAATCACAGAAACCAGGTGGCAACTTTCAAGTCTGATGCCCCTTCTCTGGGGTCAAGACATAAAGAAATCCATATGTTCATGTTCATAGGTGCACATGGGCAAGTAAACCTTGTGTCTCATTAACTGCCCGCTTCCGCTTCTCTTAAGTGCTCTTCCTGACTAGTCAAAGTGCTGTATCCCATCCATGTGCTGGGGTCACCGGAGTGTCTTGATCTGTGTGTTTTTATCACACTTTAAAAAGGTTTTTGAAAAGTTCACCCAGTGTTGCAGTGCCATCAGAAGGGTTAATGTTACTTGAGGCATTTCAGATGCTGACAAGGCTTAACCTAGGCAGAGCAGAGAGGGATCAGGTGACTCTTAAATGGACAAAAGTCCAGCAACTGAGTTCATTTTGGACAAGCAGTCGTTGGCCTGCATGCTTCAGCTGAATTTCATTCAAACCTCATAAATGTGCACATAGCTGGAAAGCCAGGAAGGAGTCTGTTTTCCAGGGGCCTTGATGTGTGTTGCTTTTCCTTCATATGTCATGTGGGCTCAACTTTCTCCTGTCATTTCAGTGCTCTTGATTTTGTCCCTGATGGCAACTTGGCAGAGCATGTCAGTACAAGGGAAGCAGACTTGAAACCCAAATCTGCACTCTATCCAGAAGGGAGGGAAGGAGAAGAGGTGCAAGTCTGACAGCCTTGTTTTCCCACACCAACCAAAATACAGAGATGGGCAATCTGGATGGGAGCTGGAAGGGGGGGAGTGACTTGGTCTTTTTAAACAGATCCTGGAAAAACACTTGATGGTGGAGAAAGAGAGCCCAACTATTATAGGATTATGAATTTCAAAAGGAGCATCCCCTATCTGGGCTTAACTGATAGGTAGGGTAGTGCTCCCTTACTGTACAGCTGGCAGGCTGGGACTGCTGCATCAGATAATTTATAGGCAACTTTTTGTTATTTTCCTTTCAGTTTGAGTCTCAAAACACATTTGTGATCACTGCCATGAGTGAAGTTTAATTTTAAGTTGGACTGGTGTTGGGATTAGCCTGCTGTGGGAACAGTACCAGTAAAGGTCTTTGTACTCCTGTCCAGACAGCAAAGGTCTCCTGCAGTTCATGTGCCAGAAAGGTTTCACCTCTTCTCATGGCTTGCAATTCAGTGATGCTCAAAGTTGCTCATCCAACAGAGCTGCCCAAAAGCCAGGTTGGCTGTCCTTGTCCTGTCTGGGCTGAGCTGTGGTCAGGGTTAATCCTTACACAAAGGTGTAACTATGCAATGTATGGGCTTTCATACAAGGCTAATAATTTTGTAGACTTTAATTTAAAGGGCCTGTTTGTTTTCAGAAACTTGTACTTGGTTTCCTTTTTGCCCAGAGATGGGAGAGAGGCTTTTTCAGGGGTCCATGAGGTAAGGTATGTGCATAAAATGACCAGAGAGTCTTGTTGGCTGAGTTCAGAGCCTTCCTGCATTCCCTGCTGTGGGAAAACCGGAAAAATCCCTTCACTCAGCTGCAGAGGCATTGCAAAGTGCCAAGTTTTGTTAAGGGTTGTGTTTTACCTGGGATTCACAGTGGCCCAGATGCACTCTCTTTTTGCTTGTGTTTTAGTTATGGCTGCAGTATTTTATTTATGTCTCTCTTAAACGAATCCAAGCCTTCAAATCCCAAGAGCCACCATTGCCTTTTTCCTTCTGCCTGACTGTTTTGGCTATTCTGGATGAGTAGCAATGTGTTGCACCAGGTGCCAGGATGACAATACAGCTGGGACAAGTCTGCCTGTAGGCTGAAGATCTGAATCCAAACTTGAAAAGCTGGTTTCACAAAGAAGTAAGGCCTTCAGCTCCCAGGCTAGCTTTGGGTCAGATTTGCTTCTTGCTGGAGCCAAGCAAAACGTCCCTGTGAACATGTAAATATGTCAGTGGGGAGCAGGACGTGCCCAGCCTGTAAGATAACTGGTGCACGAGCATTTTACATGTGTATCAGTTTGAAGGAAGCATATGACTATGACATGAGGTAATAAAAAGAGAAAAACATTTGGGCAATCCCCCTCATGCCTGAAATTCACCACATTTTATAGCAAGGCATGAATTCTTGAAAAAAAAATCTCCCTTTCAAACTCTTAATCGGTCTCAAGAAACCACACTGAGATATAGGCTGGCAAAAAACCAATTTGTCTTTCAGTCTCTGACAAAACAAAAACTCTTAGTTCTTTCCATCCCTGGCCAAGCACAACTGCCACAATGATGTTCTTGTAGTTTCTTTAAATCCTAGGTAAAGGTTTCAATGCACAAAATAACTGTGAAGGAGTTTTAAGGATCTTTTTTCTCCCCCCGCCCCCCATTATTAATTCCACCAAAATCCTATGAGAGGAATACAGAAGGGGAAAAAATTATTTTTGTAGCAGGAACCCAGCCTCGACTGCTTTGGGTACATGAGTAGAGGCACTGAATATAATGAGGTTATTCATGTGCATAAAGGTTGTCGGATCAGACCCTATCTTTGTAAAATATTTAATTACATACCATCAGAATCATGTCAGCTATGAAAAAGCAATAAAAAGACTAAAGTGTGTCAGTGAGCAGTAGTAGTAACTGTAGTGATATAAATGCATTAAGCTTTTAGGCACAGCTCACATACACTGAAGACAGCAAGTCAATGCTTGTTAATAATTTGCAAACAGTACATCAGCATCATAGTGCACATTCAAGCAAATTATTATGCCTGTTTTGCCAATTAGTACTCAAATTATGCTCTGTGACACCTTATTCCATGCTTTGGATGGGGAAGGGACGCCACAGGCCCATCATCTGCTCCTTGTCTCTCCAGTCAATGCTCAGGCGTTGTCTTCTTTGCTACGAGGGTGAAGGTTTTATTGCTTTACTTTGATTGATGGGCAAGAGGCAAAATGACCCTGATGCTAAAAACAGGAGCAAGGCAATGCACTTCAGTTTGACCATGAAGCCACACACATGACGAAGGAAAAGCACATTGTCTGTAGCGCTTTTACCTGGGAACAGTTGGCGAGAGGGCACAACCAGAGCTCTTCCAAGCCACAGACTGGGAAGCCGTGAGTTACAGAGTGACGCCAGCTTTTCGTGCTGGCAGGCAAAGGTGAAAGGAAGAGTCAAGATGAGAGCAAGTAGGGCATCCTCATCCCACACACTCTGGGGGAGTAATCACAGCTCTCCGTGGTGTTGCATCAGTGTTTGGTACAGCACTTTCCAGAGTTGCATCAGCTTGTACCTGCTTTGTTTGCGTTGTTGGTAGAGACTGGAGTATTAATAACTTGTTCCACGGGGAGGGTCAGGCAACCCACAGTGGAAAGCAGAAACTGAGATGGGAAATACCCAGAACATCTTGGAGCAAATGTAAACCATGGGGAGAGAGCGTGACAACAAGTGCAACTCTGTGCCCATCTGTAGCCAGCTTTGGCTGTGTGGGTGGGGTGAAGTGGGTGCAGAGCAGGTTGTGATTTTACTTGAGGTCTGTAAATAAGAGTGAGTAGGAACAGGTAGCTAGAATAGCACTTCCTGCCTCTGAGTCAGTGATGCTGCACACAGGAGAAGCTGGCAGTCAGAGGTCATGATTGAGTTACATTTCCATAGCAGGTTTATTTTGTGCTGCTCTTCTGCATAACCTATGTTTTCACTCTATGCAATTGGTCAAAAGCAAAATATGATTTTCTATGCATGTGTGCACAAACATGTTGCACTGCAAGTTCCTAATTTGAATCTTTGTTCAGCACATCATGCTGTCCTTCAATTGCTTTCCTGCTCTTTTTTTTTCCATTTTATTATTACTTCTTGTTCCCTTTTTCTCCCCCTTCAGCTGAGTGACTGTAATCTGTACCAAGTACATGCTGTAAATAACATAGATTATATTTGGTGGACAGCAGGGTGCAGGACTCAAGAGGCATTTCAAGAACCAGCAAAAGTGCCATGGTCAGCTTTGTAGCTTTTAAGTTGGATCATCTCCTCCTTCTTGCCATCCCTTCCCCCATGATTTTCTGATGGCTGCTTCTAAATGGATTTTTATCAGGGGGTAAAGCAAAGTGGATGACAGCAGATGTGTTCCCTTAACAGAGTCTTTCCCTCAATGGCTCTGCTAATCACTATGTTTTGCTCCATAGGACTTTTTATTCATTTAACAGGTTTATTTCCAGATTACATATTTGTTTTTATACTGTTTCCTCATAAATACAGGCACTGTAGAAAAAGCTGGCCCCACCATATTTCATGCAGTATTTGTTTATAGTAAGTGGGCCTCACTGAACCTGCATATACAATAAATACCCTTTCAGGATTCCTAGGCAGGAGTGGTGGGAACAGATGGCAAAACAGACCCAGGATTCCCGTTTACAAGGGGATCTTCAAATAACACAGGAGGAATGATAGCCATTAAAAAGCCTGCCTTCCAGTGCCTTAATTTTTGGCCAGAAAAATTGGATGCATTAGTTGCTTTTTATTACTGGGTTCTTGGGGGGGTTTTAGTCAGTTTTTTTACATTCAATAACAGGCTTTCAAGGATTTGAAATAAACCAAGGAGCAGGCACCTCCTTTGTCAAGGTCATCTGTTTGATCCATCTTTTCTGTCACCCTTCTTCATAGGAAGTCAGACTTAAAAGCTAACTAGACAAGATTCAAAACCATGTCTCAGACCCATGGTCTCTGAGAGGTGCTTGAAATATGAACCCTAGTCCAGGGGGAAACTTTGCAAACAGCTGCTAAAACTCACACCCCGGTGGCAGGGCTGTGCCTCATGGATACCAGAGGACTGAGAGAAACACTTTGTGCTGGAGATCTCTCTCATTTCACTCTTTGGTGAGGGAGAGTAATCTGAATTTTATTTTTGTTTTTAAGGATCAAGAGTGAGAATAAGAGAAGGCTGTTTGGGTGTTGTTTTTCTGTGCGTGAATAGTTTGTATCTGAGTGTAAACAGGGGAGAAAAATGTACAAGAAAGCTGCAAGTTAGGGTATTTCTACAGTACAGGACTCTTAATTATCCCAGGGTTTAAAGTCTGCCTGGTTATTTGGCAGTGCCTCTGCTTATACCTGCTAAGACACATAATCTGCCTGCTTGGCCCAGTGCTCCTCCCAGGTGAGTTTTGACCTCCTCTCTTTGCAGAGAAGGTGCCTCAGTAGTGGAGGTTTTGCACAGCTGTTTTGAGGGACTGCCAGGACACCCCACACATCTCCCCATCCAGGGCCCCCTTCTTCCCGCCAGCTCTTGGTCAGGGAAAGGTAGTGACCAGTGTAGATACAACTGCTTGACCTAGTTGAACAGCTGTGGGAGATACCAGCCCCATGCCCTGCCCTCTACTCAAACCCACTGCTTGTGCAGAATCTTCACACACTGCCTTCAGCTGTGAGCAGAGCAAGGAGTGCTGCATTAGGAAATGTATTTGCAGTCTGAAATCAGTGGTTTTTTAAAAAAAAAAAGCCTTGAAAAAGCTAACAGACCTGAGGTTAGGTGGTTGTCAGATTAGTGCAGTGCATTACCAAATAATTAGAGTGTTTCCAGTAACAAAGGAAGGCAACCACAAGCCTGAAAACCTGCCAGCTGCTTGGACCTCACTGGCTGCCATGCAGGCTTCCATTCTGGTCAGGATGTCCTAAAAGTCATGGGCAAAATTAAGTAGAGGGTGTTGGAAGAGACTGTCATGGCTGGAAGAGGAACCAGCTCCCATGTACACAAAAGCACTGTCATGAACACTCACGAAAGCCACCAGTTCAGGCAGTGAAGGAAACTTTGGGTTCATATGTCAAGTCTGGGCTGGCATGGTGAAGGCAAGAGGCTTGGGCTGAACTTGGAGTCAAGTCACACGTCGCAAAATGGTGGCTGTCATCATTATGTTGTCATGTGGAAAATTGTAGCTTAAGGACTGGGACCTACTCAAGAACTATTTTGGAGGCTGAGGCAGAGGATGACCATGAGGGCCACAGTATCCTGTGAGCCAAGTGCAGCTGAGCAGCATGAAGCCACCAAAAAGGCACCCCCTGCAACACAGGCAGGCCTTGTGGTGTGTTCTCCTGTTGTACACCTCGGTGTGTGGGTCCTGTGACCCTTCTCTCCGTAACTGAGCTGCTGCACACCCACTGATGTCAGGATCCCTCTTCTGATAGGTAGAAGCCTCTTTCTTCCTCAGATTGCATCAGCCAAGTGCTTCGCAGCCAGGGGTTTTCCCTCAAAATCTCAAATCCTGTTCCAGCTAAACGTAGCCACCAGCCTCTTTCTTAGCTGTTGCCTTTTTTTTTTAAAGTTTTGTTGGAGGGAGGAGGTGGGAGAGGTGAACGTGAACTCTCTATGCTAGGCTATTAAATTTCTGGATTCTGACTAGCCTCTTTGTAGGTGTGGTCTTGGGTCCTTACCAAAGCACAGAAATTTTGCTGATTTGGTGCTTCCTGGGACATAATATGTGCTGCTTTGGAAGGACAGCGTTCTGTGCAAGGAAAAAAACAAGGTAAGAAGCTATGATGCATGACTAGAGCTACCCTAAGGCAGTAAGAGCAGTGCTACCAGAGGCAACACTGAAAGTGAGCAGGAGAGCACGGCAGAGCAGGGTCTGGGGATGTGGAATTCTCTCACCCTACCAGCCTGTGCCTTGGCAGCATCCTGGGAAACACAGATTCACAGAGCCCCCCATGTTTCTGCACACTGTCAGCAGAGCACTTGCTGTTTTGTTTCCAAATGGCTTCAACTAAGGTCCCTTCATAAGGGCAGAAAATGCTCCAAGGGCAGAGACTGCAGTTTTCCTTAGTCATTGCCTTTATGTTCTGCTGGCAAAGGTGCTAATTCTGAAGTGGGAAATAATGGGCCTACCAGAGTAGGAGTGGGAAGAAAACCAAGGAGTAAATTGAGATATGTCCTTATGCCTAAACAAATCTGATGCCTCTCCTCCCCCCCTTTCCCCCCTTCCCCGCCTCCCAGCAATATTCAAGCTCAATTTGCAGCAAGTATGCATTCTGTACAGCCAGACAATGCCAAGTTTTATCATCCCCTGCCTCCTGCCTGGGAGGCAGCAGTTGGCTGATTGAATCCTGCAAGATTGCACAGGATGGCAGCGAGCACTGAATTCCACTCTGTAGGTCCCTGTCTGGGAAATGCACCTAAATGCACACAAATACTGTTATATCAGCTGAGCTCTCCCAGCACAAAACGGTGTGATTTACACTTCCCGGATCATCGGAATTTATTGCAGGGAGGTGACAGCCTGCTCTGAGCTGCTGTGGTTGCGGTTCCCATCAGTGGGGTTTATAAAGGTGGTTACCGTGGCGAGTGAAGTGGGCAAGTATGAATAGATTCATGAAGGTCTCTGTGGAATAAGGAAAGGTTTTCCTAGCCTGCTGTTACCTGATCTAGCCAATTTGACATGGCCCCTCATCATGGCAGATCTGAGCAATGCTCAGCATTTGAAAATAGAAATAGCAACAAACCTCTTCCTTTTCTTCCTGCTCAGTTCACAGGCAAAATATTTTGACTGGTTTGAAGGCTGGGATTTTTAGGTTTTTTTCCATGTCTGTTTAGATGAGTGAATGAATGAGAGTGTGTGTGTGTGTGCGTGTGTGTGTATCAGAGAGGGGAACAGAAGTTTCTGAAAGTTGATTTGAGGAAATTAGTTTTGCATTTGCTTCATTCGAGGCTGAATTCTATTAATAATTTCACAAATTTAACATGAAACTTTTGCACTGGCGTCAATGAAACATGTACATTCAACCTGGAAGTCCAAGGCTGTAGCCACCACTTTTAATGAAAACATTAATTTTTTAAATGTAAGAATCTTGCATTGGAAATTCAAGACATGCTGCTCAAGTTGCTGGGCCTGCACCTCACTGAACACCAGCTGAAGTGACTGTGGGCTCCAGTTGGGTTTGATAGATGGGATCTACCTGCAGCAGGCTGCTCTCATGCCAAACCTATCTGGATGGTCCATGGTTGGTGAAAACAGAGGCTTGGAGACTTTGCATCACGAGGAGTGGTGTGTGCTGGCTGTTGCCATGAAGTCTGGTTATTCTGAAGACTTAAAGCCGTATATGTGAAGCAAGTTAGTACTAAATTGACTACTGTACCTTTCATTAGATCTCTTATCCACCCAGAGGCTATTTTCACTTTGAAGTGGCATTTGCTCCATAATAAGTAATGTCTCAAAATGCTGTTAATTAAAGTTTCATCTGTTTAGAGGATTTTCTTCTTCTTCCTCCCTCTTTCTTCTTTTCTTTTTCTTTTTCTTTTTCTTTTTCTTTTTCTTTTTCTTTTTCTTTTTCTTTTTCTTTTTCTTTTTCTTTTTCTTTTTCTTTTCTTAAGCTAGTAATTAGTCCAATAATGTGGAGACATGGTTACTGCAGCTCATTAAATTTGGCAATGCTCATGTGGACCTTTGAGTGCTGCTGATGTCAAGTTGACCTGAAATGCAAGGATTCCATCTGTCAGGAATTACTGATTAATTGGCAATTAAATATATATATATATATATATTTAACTCATTACTTGTGCTGGATTGACAGTCCTGCAAGCACTATCATTTTAAGTTCATCGACAGATTAATAAAGCTTCCCCTGGGCTCCCTTCCTCATGTGGAGGGACCAGCGGCAGAGATGAGAGGAGAGTCAGATCCTGGCGGGATTTAATTTTTGTTCTGTCTGTAGACTACACTGATGAGAGTGTCAGTCTGGGCTGGGGTGAAGTGAATATCTGGGCTAACAGAAACAACTGATGCCATGTGGATAACCAAATAGTCCTGTGATTATGCTGGTTCTCAGCTGTTATTTCCACTTGTTGAACTGGTGATGAAGAAATGGATCTCTCTCTGTTTCCAAGCAGCATCCAGTCATGGACAGGGGAATTTCTGTAAATGTGTTCACCACTGCTTAAGTCTGTATTCTTTTCCAGCAGAAATTGAAGTTGTGATCCTTTATGTTTGTTGGGAAGTGGCATCTGGGACGTAGAGGAGGAGAGGAGCACAGGTTCTCTTTGTCTGGAATTATGCTACCAGAGTAACACTGTCATTCAATGGTGATCTCAGAATCATTTATGCTGGAAAAGACCTCTGAGGTCATCAAGACCAAATTTTGATCATCACCTTGCCAACAATACCATGACACAGTGCCAGATGTTTCTTGAACACCTCCAGGGGTGGTGACTCCACCACTTCCCTGGGCAGTCTGTCCCAATGTTTAGCAGCCCTTTCCATGAAGAAAGTCCTCATGATGTCCAGCCTGAACCTCCCCTGGCACAGCATAAGGCCATGTCCTCTTGCCCTGTTGCTGGTTGCCTGGGAGAAAAGACCGACTCCTAGCTGGCTACAGCCTCCTTTCAGACAGGTGTAGAGAGTGATAAGGTCATTCCTGAGCTTCCTTTTCTCCAGGCTAAACAACCCCAGCTCCCTCAGCCATTTCTCATCAGACTTGTGCTCCTGACCCTTCATCAACTCCATTTCCATCCTCTGGACATACTCCAGCACCTCAGTGGCTTTTCTAGAGTGGCCCAGAACTGAACACAGGATTTGAGGTGTGGCCTCACCAGTGCTGAGTACAGGGTGACAGTCCCTGCCCTGGTCCTGCTGGCTGCAGTATTCTCAATAGACACCCTTCATTGATAGGCTGTTGAGATGTGTCATCCCACTGCTGGTTGGGTGAGTTGGTACTGCAGCAGGGAAGAGAGACTCCCACAGGCAACAGGTGAATTTGGGATCTCAGTGTTAGCCCCCCCACCTGCACCTTCAGCAAGCACCAGGCCTCAGTGCTGTGGAGCATGAACCCTACTTGTTGGCATATATTGGCCAGAAGGCAAGGCCACCTGATGGCTCAAAATCAAAAGGTTCAGCCTATACCAATAGCTTACATTGTAGCATCACTCATAATTTATTATGGCAAGAGGAGTCTGAGGAAAAAAAACCAAAAAACCCCAAACGGTGAAGGGAGAATAAAATAACAGAGAGCCCTGCTCCTAGGAACACAAAGCCACCAAAGTGTATGCTTTCTCCAAGTGTCCTCCGCTCAGGTGATGTCCTCTTGCCACATCTTTTGCAGACTTGGTCATTTTATCCACCAGATAAATGGGGTCCTCCTGCCCCAGAGAGAGATATCTCAGGATAAGCCACTCCTTAAATACAGAGCTGGAAGTTTGCCAAAAACAGTCTTTAAATCCTGTGTCTTCAGGCCCCTGCTGTTTCATCAAAGCCCAGCTGAGTATCTGGGCCTAGATCCACCTTTAGAAACAGGAATTACTGGATCCGTGCATGGGGAGGCACAACAGAGCAGATGAAATGGCTAAATATTTAATAATAAAGATTGTTCACACATTTCCAGCTCAATGTTACTGGCCAAGGAAAGCTGGATGTTTCACATCAGGTTAGCAGGATATTGCAATATTTTGGCTGCTTATCTGAAGTGGAATGAATGGAACTGCCAAAGCTTTTGAAGTTCACTCATGAGATAATATTTTATTAATTTTCTGAGCTGAGGGCACTTTAGTATCTCCTGTGAGTCTTCTGAATATTAAATGCATGAAGCTCTATAGGCAGGGCTCTTTCAATATTCGCTCATTCAGTGTTTAAAAGCACCCGCTTCCCATAAATTGAGAGCAGTCTCCTTGGTTTTCTGAGAGTTATCTTCTCTCCAATAAATTAGAAAGTATATCAATTTCCTACTTATTCCCTTTGAATTCAAAGCAGGGGCTACTTAAGTGCAAGAAAAGACGCAGTCTGTGTTTGCCTTGTTTGTCTGTCTGCTCCATAGAAAATGCAGTTTAAGTCAGAATGAGCCACTGTGCTTCAACTCCAGCTGCAAAAATAATTTTATTTCATGAAAGCACCCAGTCTTTTAGTCCTGCTCTGAGCTAGTGTGGCCTTCAGCTGGAGTCCAGTCTCTAGAGCAGAGCAGAGGAGGGAGGTGTAAGACCTGGCTGCTGCTGTGCATGGCACCGGCACGAGCAGCCAGCCTGGTCACATCCCAGCTCCAATGCCTGCTAAGCTGAGACTTGGCTCCTCCAGCTCAGACTCCACAGCAAGACATCTGCCTGCCATCCTCCCTGCATTGCCCTGGGGAGGGAGACAGGTACCTGTGGGACGATTTTGATCTTTGGATGCATCCATTCAATGTTGAAAAACGCTGACTTGTAGAGTGGAGATGTTGAGCTCTTATCAGCAGTGGTTTCCTACCCCCAGCCACAGCTGGGTGAAAGCAGGGGAATTCAGGAAAGCGCGTGCCAGCCAGAGAAACGCTTGCTGTGTTAAACTCAGAAAATCCTCTCAAGTGTGCAGGGCTAGGCAGAGCTGCCAGCATGGACTTCTGCATCAAAAAGGACAGCCAGTTCCTAGATCTAGTGTCTGGTGCTTTATAAATAGGTTTAGATGACAGGGAAAAGTAAAGAGAGTACCAAAAAAGAAATAAAATGACAGCCTTTGTCCAAAAATATGCTAGCTACATTGTTTCTTTTCCCTAAAAAAAGAAAGAAAGAAAAAAAAAAGGTTGCTTTTTCTGCATTAAGCTTGTCATAACTGGATGATTATAGTAACACCATGAGAAGAGCCAGCCAGGATGTGACACTTTAGTTTTCAAAATAGCTCTTCCTAAAATAAACTCTTTCCTCACAGACTGCTACTGTGATACTTATGGGAAAATATGAACAGACCACTCGTTCTCCCATCTTTCTTTGGAGATTGAGGAACTTTCCATCAGTTTATGTGCTCTAAAATCCCTCAGATGGGGAGGCCAAAACCACAGGAAAACGGAGGGAGTGTAATTTAATATGTTTCACCAATTTGCTGTAATGGTATTTTAGAAGCCTCCAGGTTTAATTAGATTTACTCTGTGCCCACAGAGGATAAACAGATATATCTGCCATTTCCATCAAGACTGTGCTATTTGCAGGGATTCAGTAACATGGAGCAGAGCTGAGCATACCCTGTTGCAATAAGGCAGCACTGTAGCTGAGTATTCACATCCTGATGCATCAAACCAGATGTCTTGAGCTGTGGGCATCTGTCCTGTTTGGGTGCCATAGAGGCTGGACTGTGCACCCGCACCACCCTGTGCAGCCCATTCTTTCTCCCCTGCAGAGCTTTTCCCACTCTTCATTCAGTGTGCTGACTCCTGAAATGCACATCAGACAGAATGAAAACCTCCCTCTGGAAAGGAATCCTAGCCTTTTTGGTCAGTATGGCTGGACCAGGAGGAATGTATGAGATTCATGGCTTCAGATGTGTGAGGCTCGTCCTGACTTTCCATGCATTCCATAAGAGGAACATCAGTTATATGACTGGTGTGCTGGGCCATGTGCACGTGACACCTCGCACAGCATGGATGGTATTGCTGAGACATTTATTTCCTAAATTTAAATTTTTTGTAAACTTGCAGATGGTTCCCCCCATCTTGGCAGTAAAGGGGAAGCAGTGATAGCTGAGTTCCCACACACACTGCATGGGAGCTTGGCTTGAGCGAGGATAAAGATGTGAGTCCCCATGTGGTGGGGACATTCCAGTTCAGATCAGAAAAATATGTCTTCTGCTCCGTTGTTTCCCAGTACTGTGAGCTCACTGAATGAAACCAACAAAGAGCAGGGTATGGTCAGATTCTACAAATGTTTACTTATTCTTCAACTAATGAGGTTTAGTGACTTGTGTAAATTATTATTCCAGCTACTCCCCTCAAAGTATCATATTGAGGGTGCACAAGGATCATTTTCCAATTCTCCCCTGCTGTCTTGGTAGGTGATTTCTTGCTCTACTACCCATTGCATCTGTGCAAAATGAAATGTATCACCACTGCTGGTTTGCAATGTTTCCGTTCTCCTAGCAGGTATTGGACAGGTTCATCGTTAGCTACATGCTTAATAGTGAAACCGAGAAAGTGGGCATGTTGTAAGAATGGAGCTTCTTGAAAGGAGAGGTAAAACAAAGTTGCTAATAGAAAGACTAAAATAATACAGATGAGGTTTTAACTTGGGTTAGACTGGATTTCTCCTCACTGAAGCAAGTAGAAGCTTTTTTTTAAACAGAGAAATAAATCTGATGATCTCTGAACTGGGGAAGTTCAGCTTTCAAGGCACTTCCTCCAGACTAACTCATCGTGAGATACATTGTGAAATCCATGGGAATGGACTGCACTCGTGCCATGCAGCAGAGCATCCCAAACAAGACGCAATTTTGGGTAAATTGATAAACTTCCATATCTGATTAGATGGTATGGCTTTACATTCTCTTGAGTGCTTTGTCTTGTCAGGGCAGAAGTTCCTCTGTTCTCTTCCACATCCCAGGAAAACAGGCCTCATTTTCTAGAGGTTTAGTACAGTCTAAATGTCCTGCATATATGTGTATTACAGAGGGAAATGTTCATCCACACGCATTTTTTTTGGCTTACTCCTTTTCCCTTCCTGATCCTCTATGGGGCAGCCATGGTTGCAGCATTCAGCTTGGCATTTGGAAATCAGGCTCCATTGGCCATTTGCTCCCCTGCTTCCTATCTGGATCTGCCAAAGTCCTCTGGATCCTTGTCTTCTCACAGGATGATGGCATACCCCTCTGCTTTTCTGCACAAGAAAGATGGCCTAGAGGTAAAACTCAGGTTGATCCCAGGCTAAGGGAAGTCAGGCATGGCATGAAATCTGTGGCAGGGAGATAGTTAACATCCTCTCCCTCTGCAGGGAGAGGTTGCAGCTGCCTATCCAGCCTGCCAAACTGAAAGGGGATCCAGCCCTCAGGGAAATGTGTCTGGAGTTATTTAATCCCAAAAGGATTATAAAGAAAGTATGCTCTAGGGAATCTCTCAAGCCCTATCCCTGTTAAAGTAAAATAAAACCAAACCCCAAAACCAACAATCCCTTTCCTGTTGATGGCTTGCAGCAAAAGATACCCCTGAACTTTCACCGAAAAATGTGCCCCGGTTGAGACAGTTAGTGCTGCTCCTCTGGAAAACTTCTTCTCCTTTGGCTTCCATGGTGCTATCATTTCCTGCCTCTCCTCCTACCTCTTTAATCTCCTTCAGCACGTCCTTTGGAGGACCCTCTTATCTTCCTCCAACTTATGTATGGGTTTCATTGGGCTGAGTCTTTTATCCCCGCTTCTTCCTCTATTGTATCTTATCCCTGGTTAATCTCAGCCATGCTCCCTACTTAGTCTGTTCATCTGTTCTCGTTTTGACTTGTGTTTAGACTGTAAACTCCTTGAGATAGGACCTGTCTTTTTATTTTATACTTTTATGGTACCTCCAGGAACACGGAATTGCAGGCTGGACTAAGTCATCAAACAGAATTAAAACATTAAAAGAAAGCTAGTCTAAAAGGTTGAGTGGAAATACCTTCCTCATTTTCGGCAGCAGTCCAAGGCAGTGCAGCTTTCATTTGTGTAAACACACAAGCATTGCTCTCCTGTGCAGCACAGTGGGATTGAGTAAACAACTGGTTCACCCTCTAGCAAGTCATCCACTGCCTTCCCAACAGCAGGCTGAGCGGAAAGAAGAGGTCCTGTTCCTTTGGTGAGCAGCACCAGGAGGATTTGGTTTCCCTGGCTGCATGGGAGATCAGCATGGTTATGATGGTGTCCAACTGCTGTCAAACCCAGCACAGTTAGCTGGCATCATGCAAGGGATGTTTTTTAAGGAGCCATGGCAGCAGGGCGTTTTTGTCCATTTCTTTTGCCTGCTTTCTTCTTTGGAGGCTCCTGAGAAGAGCTGAATGTTCTGCAAAAGAGCAATCTGGGTGTCTTGAATAGCACACATTTTATATGTAAGTGGGCTCTTGTCAGCACTTTTTTCTTGAGTCCATTGAGACCTTCAGTGAAGTTTATTGTTCACGAGCAGATATCTATCTATTCCTGCCTGCTTTACGTGGTCTCATTCAGAAGACAAAACACTGTTTTGATTTTTTGGGCTCTCTTTAGGCAATTCCATAATTTTCTGCAACCTTTTCTTTAAGGAACTATAGAAGCTAATAAATGCCTCGTTAATTTGAAACAGGCATATCCAAGTAATCACTCATCTCTTATGGCTACAATTAACCTCTAGTCAGCATGTGCTCACTCTGGTGTTTGGCTCTTTGATTCTTGTGGTGATTCCCAATGATGCAGGAAAGCACCAGGATCTTCATGGAGCCCAGTCATGCCCTACAGGTGTCTTCCTCCTCCCTCACATGCCAGCAGCCTGGAGAACCAACAAGGCATGCACCTGCCTGAGCTCTCCAACATTTCAAGTACAGCTGACCCTGGATGGTAACGCAACATTACCATTTCCACCTCTGCATCCCAGACATTCAAATGTAAGTAGTTTTCCTTGTGATATTTGCCACTGATGAGAGAATTTGATCCTCTAGGCATCTCTGAAGCTTTCCCCATGATATATATGAGGAAGTAGGAGATGATTTGTTAACATCAAATAAACCATTAATTCACTCATTCAGGATGATTGCCTGTTTCTAATAGTAATTGTGAATTACACAATCATCTTATATTTCCATGAAGAAAGACAAATTATAAATGGATCAATAAAAGAAAAGTACTTTCAGGGTGAATGACACATGACTGTATTTGTGCAGAAGATATCTAGAGAAAGGCAACAAGCTGAATGGGAAACACTAGATCAGAATCTGGTATGGTATGGGGTTGTGGCTCTGCTCTTTGCACACTAAGCAAATTTGGCTTGATCCCTCTTGATGCTGCAGTTCAAGGCCACTGCTGTTACTTACCTGTGGCAGTAAAATAGTTTCCATACTAATGGTAACAGTAGCAGCTAGTCATTAAAATTCTGAAATAGCTTGTATGGGTAATTTTTATACGGCTTGTGTCCACTAGAACTGGAAGCGTGACATCTATTCTTTGAACTGCAACCTTGGAATCTGGGCAAGGCTCTTTTCCCCTTTCTTTGTCTTTCTGAATCTCAGTTTCCCCTTTTGTTAAAAAACAAGAATGATTTTGCAGCAAAATAAAAGTTAGACAACTAGCCACAGCATGGGTTGATTTGGACATAACAGGTCTTTGTAGGGGTATGTATGGAAACTTGTGTATGGACTACTGAGAATTAGGAAATGGAGCTCCACCTTGCCCTTTACTTCCTGTTTTATTCTGTGCAAATTTTTCCTCTGTCTGTTAAATGAATCTATGAGAAGTGGCTTTATTTTTACTGACCTGAACCATGTTGGTTTTGCAAAGGTATTGCAAAGGTCTGCCTGTGAAATGCAATGAAGAGCTCTGACAGTTCCTGGTACTTTGACATAAAGGACTCTGAAGCACAGATGGTTTTTTCATTGGTCCTCCCAGTCAGAGGGAAAGGGTTTGAAAGGGCCAGTTGAATATGGTGAATTAACAAATGCTTACAGGAATAGTGCCAGGGGTTTGCCTCTTGGACCAGGGGTTACTGGGGGCTGATAGGGTCCATCTGTCAGGGAAGGGGAGAGGCAACTTTGGCCATAGGCTTACCAAGCTGGTGAGGAGGGCTTTAAAGTTCTTGGGGCAGGGGAACCTCAATCCATCCCATCTCTACTAGTTTGATGCCAGTGCCAGCAATAGATGCACAGAGCCTGGAGAGGTATCACAGGTCAGCAGAAGAGCACCTGAAGATGAGCACAAAGGAATTCCAGAGAAATTGTCAAAGCAGCCAGACTGGGTTAGGGAAACTGAAGCCTGGTAGAATTAAATCTGGCCAGGGACTCTTTTTTTAAGTTTTGCATGTCTGGCAATCTCTTCTCAAGACACCCACCTTTATGCCTTTGGTATTTAAGTTTGAAAGATGACATTAAACATCTCATGTCTTCAGCAACAGATCGAACTCTGAGCCAGGCATGTCTTGTTCTGTTGGGAAGTAACAATAACATTACCAATTGTTAGAATAGATGGCAGTCTATTTGACTAGTTTGTTCTGTGATGACTGGAGCAAGCCTCCATGAGAGCTGAATTTAAACTGCTCTATGCCCCATTTAAAACCAGCTAGGCAGATATTTGCGGTAAAATTTAAGTCTTAATTTAAATTGATTTTGGTAAATTCTGAGCTTCTCTAATATACACCACCTATGCTTTCCATTTTCCTCTCTTGGAGAGGAGTGATTTAAAGCTGATTTTGCCTAACTGAGGAAACAGAACTAACACAATAAGCTTCTTCAGAATTCTGTAAATCAGAAACATTCACTGGGACATCTCA
Source organism: Drymodes brunneopygia (assembly GCA_013400955.1). Lineage (NCBI taxonomy): Eukaryota > Metazoa > Chordata > Aves > Passeriformes > Petroicidae > Drymodes > Drymodes brunneopygia. The sequence continues at coordinate 1,325,826 of VZTZ01010062.1, read as the reverse complement.
AAAATTAAAACTATTTCAGTGCACTGTCCTTCATTGCCATTATCATAATTGCATTTGTGGGGTGCATTTTGAAATGTTGTGGCTGTGCAGAGTCAGGACAAAGCACCCCTCTTTCTGTGAGATGTGCCTCTAACCTGCACACAGCCCTACACACTGCAGCCCGGAGCTGATGTGCCCAGCATTCCTGTCTGCTAAAAGCCCTTTTGCTGGGAATGAAACCAGGCTGTAAATCACACTCACATGTTAGCAGGGAGTGTATTTTCACACCAATAATTACAGTTGTGCCTTTAGTCAAGGAGGTTGTTTTGGGGCAGTAAATTGTGCTGTGTGTTATCTCTGCCACCCTCCCTCTCTGGGTCTCTTCTTCTTGCTGGGTAGGAAATGGCTGTTCTGAACAGCAGAGCCCTGAGACTTCCCAGGCTTTGCAATCGTCTTTTGTTTCCATTTTTGTGGGAGAAGTATCTGAAAGGGGGATTGAGAGGAGCTGGCTTTTTGTATTGGAAGCACATAAATTACTACGTCCCAGGTTGTCATCAGAGCTCTGCATCTCACAGATGAAGCTCAGGCAGTGGCCTTTAAACAGTACATTAAGTTGGACAGTGTGAGAGCTACCAGCCTCCTGACCTGGTGGTGCATAAATCTCCCCACTGTTCCCATCCCTTTTGCATTTGTCATCTCCTCCAGCACCATGCCCAGCCTGATGTGAGTAGGGATGTAAACACCTCCTGGTACTGCTCAGGGCATCTTACATGGGGTACTTTACCCTGGGTGGCCCCCATGGCAGGGGTACAGGAAATAGATGAATTTTAAGGTCCCTTCCAATTAAAACCTTTCAGTGATCCTATGAAAGCCTTTGTGGAGACTGGCCTTCACATCTGAAATGTCATGCTGGGCACTGGTGCAAAGTAATTCTCACATAAATGGCCATTCTTTATGTGAGGGGTAGATTTTGTCAATAGAGTGAGCTGGACTTATGGTCAGTACAGGATAAACAGATGGGTTGGTATATGGTTAATCAATTACTCTAAAGGACAGGAGGTCAATGGGCTTCTCTCAATTTTTGTAAAACCTGTGTGCATATGAGCATTTGTAATATCCAATATTCACATCTGTAGCAAGCCTGTAGTATCTGTTGGTCATTTATTAATTCTTTATAAACATTCCCTTAAGGCAAGTGGTGAGTTTGTAGATGATGGTTAGAATTACTCAAAAGATTCTTTTTTTCTCTCTATCAGGGAATGAAAAATCAATTAATTCTGGATTTCAGTTACAAATAAAACACATCAGAATGAAAAGTTTGCAATGTGGTTCCAGACATTCCTGTCAGACCTTGTCAGACAGGACCATTCTGGTGTCCCATTTAACTAAAATATCACTGAAATTCTCATTTTTCATGCTCTGTGACAAAACATAATCTCTCACAAAGCAGATATCCAAACCAAAAAAGTATGTGTTGATGTTGCTGGAAAACAAGGTTTTCATTGATCCAAACTGAGCTTTGCGGTTTTTTGAATTTTCATTTTGCAGAAGATTAAAAAAAAAAAATCTTAGTTTTCTTTCTTGTTTTGCTTAGGAGCACAATTAAGTGGAAAAAAATGGAATTCCCTTAGCAGCTAGCAAGTCTAGTGTTTCTGCATGCTTCTCTGGAAAATGAATAGGATTACTTTGTTTTAAAACTGCTTTTAGCAACCTCTGTTAGAGCCCTAAAATGCACAGGAGGGCATGATCCTTCTTCCTTTGAAGTCCCTGGCACAGTATCCATTGACTTCACAGGGAGTGGGATTGACTGAATAATTGTGTTGCCGTATGAATGTCTACCCTGACACTGCACAAAGTCACGCTGAAAGCCACTTGATGTCATTCTAATCCTGTCTCCTCACAGTGGTGTTCTGGAGAATAGGGTTGGGGTTTTCTTTCCACCTCTGTATTTATTATTTGCAGAAGGAACTAGTTAACAAATAGAAAGGACAAAGCTGAACGAGCGTGTCATTAATCTCCAAAGTAACTTGTTCTGCTGCTGAAGTGATCAACTGCTCCGTGCAGCAAGAGCTAACAAGAGGTTTTTAGCCAGTGGGGCTTTAATGTGCTAAGGGAAATGCTGTAGCTGAGGTGTCACCCGGGCGTGTGCCCGAGCCGTGGAATGCCAGCCCTGTGAGGGTGGCAGAAGCCTCCCAGTCACAGAGTTTTGATCCGAAACAGCCTCCCCAGCAATCAGAAGCACAAACACCTGCCGGGGTGGGGGAAGAAGGGGCTGCGATAACGCGTAACAAACACCGGGATCCCTGACACAGTATTCCAAACCTGACGTCCACCCAACAGCTTGTCCCGGCTGGACGAACCACCGAGGTGCAGGTGGTGCCCTGGCACGGCTGTGCCTGTGTGCTGAAAGTCCTCTGCTGCTGCTGAGAGCACTGCTGGCTGTGACCAAGGCAGATGGCCAGGATAGATGAGGCCCTTCCGGATTATCCCCTGGGAATAATTACAGCTAAACCGCGATGCTTAGCCAGAGCCTTTTGTGCTCGTGGTGCCCTCGGGAAGGCCTGGGAAGCAAGCTACCTGGAATGCACGGGCAATATGCTCCTCCTCAGCTTGGAAAGCAGAGAAGAGGGATGAAATCTCACCTCTCCTCCACCAAGCATCCCGAGGGAGGGCAGCGCTGGCACAGTCATCCTTGAGTTCTGCCCTGAGGGTGTAAATAGGGGAAGGTGGAGAGTCATTCCACCTCTGAAGGCGCCAGCTTTTCCTAGGAATGCTGGCTCTGCCAGTATCACAAAGGCATTCTGCCCTTCACTAGACCACTCAAACATACTAGGTAACAATGTTTAGAAAGATAACACGGCTGCAGTAGGAAACACGGGAATCGTTTCATACTGACCCCAGAAAATGCGTCCTTTGTTTGTACTTTGGTCAGGAGCAGAAAAGCCCTGCACAAGCCTTTTTAGCACACACGTGCTGGCAAACCTGCTGCAGGCTGGGAGAGATGGTAAAACAGGGAGAGAAACTGCCAACGTCAGATATCATGGATATCACAGAGACAGAAAGACTGGAGACTGATTTAAGGTCAAATTGCAGCATAGCCACACAAAGAAAAAGTGGATTTAAAGCATTCCTGATTTCCAACATGAAGACATGTCCTGCTTCTGCAGCTCATTGGAACAGCTCAGAAATGCAGGTCTCTGCCCAAGCAGCCAACAGCCCCTCTGTCTCCCCCTGGGTACAAGACAACTCCCATGCAAGGACTGCTGGACAACCCACAGCTCATCCACGCATGAACAGTGCTGGTGTATCTCAAAGCTTGCTCTTTCCAAGCTGTTCACAGCTTCTGTCTCCTCCAGCAAATATCTAGGGATGATGAAGGAGACTTCTGGTGAATTTCTGGTTGCTTTTCCACAAGACTCTAAGTCTCCCTACCTTTTTAAGCTTCTCTGTTCCCAAGTAAACTATTTCCTTCTGTCTTACATACCTAAAACCGAAAAATATCAAACCAACAAAAACCAGGCTTATGACAATGGAACAAAGTCAAGTGTCTCTCTGGCAGTATTTTAATGTCCAGCTATCTCACAACACAGAAGATGTCCAGGGAAGTCCTGGGTTTTCATTTCTTCGACAGCTAATTTGATTTGGCTAGGGCAGGCTTATCAGATGCTCAAAATGGCCTGTTTGACTGTCAAAAGTGTAAAATTTTAAGAAGTCAGATATGAAAAGAAATACTGAGCCTGTAGTTTGCTGATATATGTTAAGCAGGACTTTCTTTTGCTCTAAAACACAACAGAAGGTTGTAGCACATCACATTTCACTTTAAGTTGGCTGAGAGTAAGCTTTGAAAAGCCAAAACCCCTGATATACTCCTGTTAATCATTGATTAACAGTCTTTGATCTCTTCTCAGTTCTGTGTGGCTGATTGACTCATCCCCACATTTTTTTATCAGCTTTCCATTTGCACCTTTTTTTCTCAATGTATCTGTTCTCCATCACAGTTTGAGCAAGAAAAAGAAGCTATAATAGCAAGGGTATTTTTGTAGTATTTCTGATCAAGTGGTATACGCATCTTTGTGTAAAATTTCTAGTACCATTTCACAGGACAGAATGGATTTGGGATAATATCCGAGCTGCCCAAACTCCCCTTCTCTGCAGTTATTTCCATCTCCTCTGTGACTTCAGACAACATTTGCAGGAGAAGCCTCTTACAGCTCCTGAATATAGGATTCCTCAAACACATCCTTCTGAAGGCTGGCAGAAAAGCGCCATGGCTTCAGGGCTGAAAGGAGCATGAGGGAACATGCTTCAGGCACAAATTCCTCTCTCTCTTTTTCACCGCAAAGCTTTCAGCCAAGCCTGCTTGGATTGCTCTGTGGACCCCCAGTTCATTGTGCAATAAGCTGGGCCATGTTTCTTGCTCACTTCTGGTACCATGGCACAAAGATGGATAATGAGTGAAGTTGGTCTGTTAGGCTTCTTCCATTCCTCAGCAATTAGCTATTTTGCTGTTCCCTGTGTGAGATGGAATACAAATTATTGGTTCAGGTTCATGTCCCTTTATGTGAAGGGCAGTCAAAACACTAAATAAACCTCAGCACAGAAAGACCATCACAGAGACTGAGCAGACAGTGGCTTTAAATATCCTAAATTCGACCCAAATTCTCTGTAGCTGCAGTTAAAGTGAGAAAGGGCTGTTAGAGGCACTCTTACATTCCCTGATAAAGCAAATGTTTACCAGACACAGGAACCAGTCTTCCTCTTGTCCTCTTTAGATTAAATTGCCTGATAGAGCAGAAGACAGAGTTAACTCTCTGTGCTACGACCAGGACAGAAAGCTCTTGACAAAATTAAATTACTCAATTCACTGCAGAGAAAACCGCTTGATCATTTCATGTGTACGGGAGACACAAATCTCAAATTGCATGTTTGGCAACATATGAGGGCTATATACATATATAGTCAGTTGATGTTGTTATTTTCATTAAATGAGGTCTCTTCTTTTCTCTATTTTCGATGCTGTTCTCCAGGGAGATTAATTTGTATGAAAGTAGAGCGCTAATTGCACAAAATAAGCTGGGGTACTGCAGGAGCATAATTAAATTAAAAAAAAAAGTAGTGTTAATACAATTGTGGTGCTAATTAAATAAAATTGGTGACAAGTGTCTAAGGCAGACCAAGTGTAAGGAGAAAAACTGACAAAATGATCAATTTAAAAATTCTCGCAGATATTATAGTTCACTGGTAACGGAGCCGAATTAAAAGTAATTGTACACAAAGTGCTGCGCAAACGCCTGATCTTGCTCTCAGCAAAGTGGGACTTTTGCCAATTCAGACTTTAATGTTCCATAAATTGCTGATAGGAAAGTGATAGGCTTATTTTATTTCTCCATGTGTTTAAGTGGAGGCTAATTCAGGGCCGGTCAAACGGACTCGGGCAACAGCTCCCTCAGCAACATTTGCAGTTGTGCCTGCAGTAAACTGACCATTCTCTGCTTTGACAGGAATTGCTGGCAGTCGTTGTGCCAAGGGGATGTGGAGAAAGCATGGAGTGGGCTGTGCCAGTGGCACACTATGGCTTTGACCTCACCAGCTGCCAGCTTTCCAGACCTTCACAGATCAAGGGTGCATCATTAGACTCCCTTCTGCGCCCTCCAGGGAGCACAGGGGCCCTTAATCAGCATCCCAGCTCAACTCCCTTCCTCTTTGGCATTTATTAGTGGCTCAGGGAATTGCAGGACGACGCCTACTGCAGCCCTGACTTCCTCTCCAAGCTTGGCTGTCCCCAGCATTTTCCTGTGCAGTTCCCTCTGATCTGGTTCCCACCTTCTCCAGAAGCTCCCCCTACCCAGCTCCCCCTATCCTCTCTCCCACTACGCAGCTGCCCAAGGGACACTCTGCCAGCTGCACCTGCCACCCTGGAGCCCTGGTTTCCAGCCTTGGTGTCCGTGGGGAGCCATGGCAAGAGCTCTGATGGTCTTCCACCATCCTGGGGCACTGGAAAGCTGCTTCTCATGTACTCTGATTTTCCTCACAATTTGTGTTGATGGAGGAAACCTCCCACTCCTCTTTCCGCCCACAAACCAACAACTCCAAGCCATTTCTAGCCTGTGTGGTCCTGAAACAAATAAAAAGGTCCTTTCAGATGCAAAACAAGGCAGCCTTGTCTGCCTGAGTCAGCAGCCTAAAACAATATCTATGAGCACTCACCTCACAGCAATTTCTACCCACTCTGGGGTCACATTATAATACAGTAGACCCCCAACTGTGGTTTTAAAAATGCATTGGCTTGTTTTGGGAACTGACTCAAACAACTTCACTGAGCTTGCAGGAAATTAGTTGTGATCCTTTATACAATGAGAATTTTGCCTTTGACTTTGCTGAGAGCAAGATCAGGACCTTAATGCCTACAGAAGAATTGCCAGCTCTTGCTGGAGCAGAGGGAGCTTGGGAGATAAGTGATTTCTCTGTGTAGGTGTCTCAGCTGAGAAAAAAGGTAGAAAGGAAAAAAGTTCCCTTTTAGGTTGTATTTTATGGCTGGGATTGCTGGTCACTGCCCTATGATATTGCTGGCCAGAATGAAAAGCTGAACACACAAATTGCTGTTCTGATTTTTATTGTTCGTACATTTTATTGGTGATAAACCTTAGGGAGAGCTCTCAATCTGGGAGATGATGCCTCTGCCCTTTCTTGAGGGGCTTTCTTGCTTTGAGCAGGGTCTGTGAGGCTCTACTATCCATTGAAGCTTCTTATTTTGCTGATGACTAATCCTACCCTGCTATCTGTTCTCCATGTGAGCACTCCCAGGCTGCAGGGGGGGTGTCATTCATTGTAAACATGTTTTGAATCCCAATTTTCGTTTCAGAATAAACAAGAATGAAATTGCTGCTGAGTTTCAGCCTGATGGTTTTTATTCACTTTCCTGTGTCTGAGTTCGTCATCCTTCCTGTCTTCATTAGTGTGACTCTTGCTTTGTCTCTGTGCTCTCTGCATGATAGCCAGCCCATTTCCTCACCTTCATCTTGAAAGCAGAGCTCGATGCTGTGTGTTAATTACTGCTGGGTTCTGCTCAGCTCAGTCCTCGGCATTTGGAAAGGCAAGACATGGCTGAGGGAAAAAAACCTGAAAGAACCCAGAAAAATAAAATCGGCACAAAGTTGTCATCTTCCTAAGAGTACTTGTCTCAATGGTTATATCCGCCACGAGGGCATGTGTTCCTCCTTAACAGGAACAGTGTTGGCTTAGTTTACAATAAGATTAAGGCCTTTTCTTTGCTGTTTTCTTCCATTAGGGTGTGTTGTGCCCATTAATTACCCCAAGGTAGAACATACTACTAAGACTGAACTGAGAGTTAATAACTAGCCTCAACTCAGTGTCGGAAACAGATGCTCTGTAAACATTACTTTGGGGCTTGCCTCCTTGTAGTATGGAAACACTAGCATAAACCCAGGCTTAGCTTATCCGCATCACACGTAGGCAAATGCAGCCCAGAAACAGCCTCTGTAGCTGGAGTGATCTGTCTTCAGAAGCAATATCCACAGACATCCTTTTCCAGCGTCACCATGCAGAGCAACTATAAACATGTGGGATGCAGGCTGTGCCTTTAGGCTACGGGTGCAAATTTATCAGAGGGGGAAGCTTTCCACCCTGGCCCTGGTCTGCACCTGATGGTCAGTGTGAACCTTGCCCATGCCATGTGTGATAAAAATGCGACTTCCCTTTATCTGCCCAAGTTTTGGGCTTGAAAAGGAGGGAATGTGGTAGTGCTGGTGCCCCTGGAGGTGCTTTGCAGCGGTGGAGGGTGTGTGTCATGAGGTGATGGGTGCTGGTGGAAGAGGTGGGTGAGCAGGGCTAGGGGCTGAGGTGGCTGGTGAAGCCTTGCCAGCAGATGGAGGGTGCCAGGTGAGGGTGTGTTGGTCCTGCATTGATTCTACTTTTTTATTCTACATTGATTTCTAAGGCAAGCTCTGGGTCCAGGCAGTGTCCTGGGTGCTATGGGCTGCTTCTATAGAGAGAAAACTCCCAGCCATCTTGCTCAGATCCTTGACCACTGCATTTCTGAGAATTCAAGGCAAGAACAAGTGTAAGTGAAGTCTGTGTGTACAGCAGGAACTTTGTGAATTCACACTAACAGCTGAGGACACCTTATAACCTTTCTGACGCTGTGAGTTATTGGATAAACAGGGGAAAAAAAGTGATGACACATGATAATATTGACTTTTATTCCCTTTATTTCTACAGCTGCAGTTCTGTGTACTCACGACTGAAACAGCAATGCAATGTAGCATATTTATATGTTACATTTCTAAACAAACCAGTATTTATATACAGTATGTGAATATAGTACTAAATATACACATGGCCTGATATAGACAGACTAGATACATGTGCTTCATTATAATATATATATGTGATTGTAATATATTTATATGGGAAAAAGTACTGAAAGTATAGCTAAGTGGGACAGAACTGCAGGATGACTGTTTCTCTAAAAATCTGGGTAAAGTTGAGCAGCTTCTAGTAGAGCAAAATATCTGTTATAGCTGTGATATTTATGGTTATGTTTTGAATGCTGAAGTCAAACAGTAGCAATCACTGAGTGCCTTTTAGGTCCAGGCTCCCTTATTATGGCAATTAAGTAGGAAAATTTTATTAATTCAAAAGTTAACTCTCTGAAGTGAAATCCTAGCCACTTCCTGAGTACAGAGACTTGATCAAGACTCAGAGGTGTTTTGCCATTTAGGGATTAACATGAAAGTTTCTGTGTGGTAGGTGAGGAAAGAAGGGGAGGCAATAACTTTAGAAAAACTTCCAAAACTAACCCCTCTATTCTCTATTTTCAGTTTATTTTCCAAAGGTGAAGGCTTGTCACAGAGCTGAAACACAAGATAGACATCTGAGTAGAAGACGCTGCAAAAGATAAGGTGATGTGAATATGAAGCTTACTTCACTTGTATTCTAGTGAAAAAACATATTAACTCTCACTGTTGCCAGAGCAAGGCTCCTTTGAGGAGTAGTATTCCAGGTTTGCTAGGGAAGGAGCTGTACAAAACAATGGCCAGCATAATTATAAAAAAGCACTAGCAAGAATTTGCTGCTCAAAGCCCTCAGTTCCAGTATTTTGACACAGCAGCTCTAATTTAGGGTTTTTTTTTTCTATATATATGGTTTTCTAAACAGAGAGATAAATCAAGCTGCCAGCAGTTCAGCAGACATTAGCTAATCATTTTCTGGGGATTCTTTACCATTTAAACAAATACTTTCCTGAGACCGATCACTGATGCATTGCTTTCATCACTCTAGCAACTCAGCTCGCTAGATGTGGGGTAGGGTGGCAGCAGCTTTCCCATCAATATGCCTTAGGCCTGGTCAGGGCAGATCATCTAGACTGACAAAAGGAGAAAATTTATGGTGTCCTTTCCAATTAAATCCTCAGTGTCTCTGCTAAGATGGCCTGGGTTGCCAGTGGTATTTTTAACAGTGCAAACAGCTGCTACCTAAAAAGCCTAACAACCAACTCGTGACCATGAAACAAGTGCTGTGTGGTGACTATGCTTGATAAGGTCCAGGTTCAGAACAATAACCTCACCAGTGAAAGGCTCTCCAGGCTATTTCCATCACCCCTATAAACCTCTTTCCTGACTTATCTTATGCTGTCTTTGCTCCTGCTCTCCTACCAGGGAGGATATGGGATTTTTCAGCACAAGTTGACTGATAAATGAAATTCACTATCTCTGTGTCTTTGCCCTCGGAGGCCGGAAGGGTAGCAGGAGCCTTTGCTGGTGCTGCTGAGGCCATCCAACCTGTGATTTGTTTTCATCCATGGCATAGAAATGCACATTTGTACAAAACACTGCCAGTCAGAGCTGCAGTGAGTGGACCCTGGAGGGTCCTTGCTATCCCCACGAGCCTGAGTGGGCTGATCTGTGTGTGGTGGCAGTGCAGGGAGTGTTTCCCATCGGCTGGTGTGATGTCATGGTCAGTCTGCAGCGTGGGAACTTGCCATTTCCTGACTTTCTGGGTTATTGCAAATGGCTAGTCAGAAGGAGATCCTGTTCAGAAGTGGGACAGCAAGTAAATAAGTAGCCTAACTAACTAACTAAATTTATATAAAAGCACTGGCACTGTGTCTGCTACCAGGTCGGAAAACTGCTCTGTATGTCTCTAACAGCCTGTATGTGCCACAGGGCTCCTTCCAAATGCTGCAGTGTTAAATGTGCTTAGCAATGACTCAAAAGAAAGCTACCTGGCAGGTATATTCTCCATGATCCTTTCCATCCCTGGCCTCTCTGCTCAGCCTGCCAGCCCCCTGAGTCAACCAGGGGGGGACCATGCCAATAGCGTAGGGCTGCATCTTACATTTGACCGACTCTGCTTCATTAAAACATCCCAATGACTGATGCAAATCCTGAAGCCCCCAAATGTGCCTAATGCTGCTAGGCAGTGAGATGCCCTGTGAGAGATGGTGGTTTGAAGCAAAGGAAGGTTGCCTGGACCATGCATGTGTGTGCATGCACAGGGTTGTGTCACTCCCTTGCTTTTCTCACTTGGATGAAACTTTATTTCAAAGTTTGGGCCAGGGCCTATATTTGGTGATCTAATGTCTCGAGTCTTTTTTTTTTCTTCACAGGACATGAGTTGCCTCAAAAGAGCTTTGATGAATTGCCCCAGCCGGTCATTAGTGTTACACATCCACGTTATCCTCCTGCCAGCAGTCAGTGGGCTCCAAGGAGCTGCATCCCTGGCTGCCCCGGGGAGACGGCGGCACAGTGCAGCAGGAACACGTGTGCAGGGGCACGTGCTCCCCTGTCTCGTGCTGGCAGGACTGGGCCCCTGGCAGCACTACAAAGTTCCCCTGCTTTCCAGGGCCCCCAGGGGATGAGACACCTGTCTGGAACAAGAAGAGACTGGAAAAATGCTGGCCCCTGTCCCTCCTTCCTCACTGAGAGCAGCAGTCCACCTAGCTCAGTGTCCGGTCTCTGCACAGTTCACACGGATGCAGCTGGAGGACTTGGCCAGCAGATCATGTCACTTGTGCACAGCTTTAGTTCAGTGGCCAGCAATTTGTGACTCAAGGAGTGCCTGACCAATGACCAACAATCATAACTCTTAGCCTGCCATGCATGTCTTGGCTACGGATTTCACCGGTTGCCTCTTGAATCCCTACCAACCCCTGGTGCCCACAGCATCCCCTGACAAAGAGTTTCCCTGCTCCGCATTAATGGATGATCTGCATATCCCATATTGTCCAATGTGCATTAGTGCTACATCCATCTTCTGGAGAAGGACCCACGCATCCATAATGATGCTACAGGGGAGGCAAAGGAGATAACCTGGCTCCCAAGCCCGCCCCTCCTCATCTGATGCCAAACAAAACAGCTTGGTGTTGTGCACCTGCAGGAGAACCTACAAATAGATTCTGGGTACAGAAGAGTTACATAACACAAGAGCAGAAAGTGCAGTCCATGGGCTGCATTTCTATTCAGAAGATGTGACAGCATCTCAGAGAGGGGAGCTCTAGTAGGTGTCAGGTCATGTCAGGAGTGACTTGGCTCACTTTATGCCATGTGTCATGAAGTCTGCTTCCCTAACAAATGAAGAATAAAGGGGAAAAATGAAAGAATAATGACAATATTAGTTGCAAGAATCCACTCTGAGTTGATGACTGACCCTTTGATGTTGGCATGGCCTTTGCTACTTCCAAACCATGCTGCAGCCACTGCCACATGTCACATCTCAAGGAAAGAAGGAGTCTTCTTCCCAGAGGGGCTTGTTCTGCCACTTCAGCCTGCTTTGTTTTCCTTTCCCTTGCTTGCCACAAGCCTACCAGTGCTTGCTGCTCATGCTGAGTGACAGACAGCACTGATGGCAGCAGCTTCTGCAGCAGCAAGGATGCACTGAGCACGGCATTCTGGCTCATGGAGTTTTGTGAGGCAGCAGGCAATGAGGGCATGGGATCTGCTGAGCAGAGATACTGCGTTTTGGAAGCCAGGGCCCTGTCTTACAATGAGGATCAGAGAAAGGAAACTGTGGAAAGGCATGCTATGGCCACAGGGGCTGTTTTTTGTGGGGACAAGGAGAGGGGACTCAAACCCAGGATATTTATATGCCTTCCATCATGTTATTCCTGAGCCAGCTGTGTCACCAAGTCACTGCATGTCCTTGGCTGAGCTGCCCAACCCCTCATGCCCCACTCTCCTTGCCCATTTTGGTCTGTCCTCTGGCAGGAGTTGTGCTTGCAGGCATGGACTTAACCGGCTCAGAGGCCTCCATTCATCCCTGTCTCTTTCTCTCCTGCTGCGGTGCTGACAACTCATATATTTCCAGCATTGCTCTGTGGTTTTTCTCCAGCTTTGGGAGACCATGTGCCAAATACTGCTGATCAGCCTGCTGACCAGCTACATCTGGTGTATCCAGAGCCAGCCAGAGGCTTTGAAATATATGCTCCTCTCTGATGGCTACCTGTCGCTTGTTGCAGCATGCAGGTTGGGCTGGTGCAGGGCAGAGTCTCACTCCATGCTCACATCCCACTCCATGATTATATCCTATGCCCAGTGAGAAAACTGACTCTGATGTGGAGATCAGCCCTTAAATGGAGGGGGTTACACTGCTCTCTATCTACTCCTGGCACAGCAAAGACTCCCTAAAATGAGAGGTTATATGTAAAGCCTCCTTTGCAGACTTCTGGTTTGTCCTGAATGCAGTGTGGCAAATTGGGGAATTGGTCTGGGGAGGTTGATACTGAACTGGGTATATCCATGTCAGATTACAAAGCCAGGGTTAAGCACAGGCTTTGTTTGCCTTCTCTCTTTGCTTTTTGACTCTGTGCTGATCTAAACTCTGTCATAAACAGCCAGAGAAATTGCTGCACCTGTCCCAAAGCCCACAGTGATTTCCATGATCATATACTGGGCAGAGCGTAGTGGGGCAAACGGGTGGGCTCCTGACCTGTTTTCCTAGACTGAGCTGCTGGTAATTAAGCCACAGATGATGTGCTTGGGACTTTGATCACCCATTAATGACGATTGTGTGGGTCAGCTAGAACAGAGGCTGTAATGTTTTAAAAACGGTTCCTTAGGAGTTGTTTCAGGAAAGGGAAGGTAGTAATTGCTGAGGTGGGCATGCTGCTGAGTTATTTAACAGAAGGATTTGACCTGCGTGGTGGAAAAAAGATCTTCAATGCTTCAGAAACATCTCAGTGTCATGAAGGAATAGCAGCATATAAACAGGTACTGGTATGTTGTTGCTGTTTAGATAGGTGTATTTCTTGATCTGCTGAAAGCCAAGACTATTAATTGCTTTGGTTTTCTCATAGTTCTGAGACCAGCTGTAACTCCTCCTGTATGTAAGATTGAAATTCTGGGGGGTGAAAACCTTTTTAAGTAACTGGAGGGTTGGTTCTTGTCCTGCAAGCCCAGGACAGCTGGGCAGGCCCCTTTCTATGATAGGGTCTGCAGGCAGAGAGCAGTGTGTTCCAGAGGGTCCCAGGAATGATGCTGTGCTGGAAGCTGTCCAGGGAAGCCAGAGACACATGGACATGCTGAATTCAGCGGCAGCAGCCCTTCCAGGGCTCTGGAACATGTAAATCACTTCAGTGGCAGTAATGTCATCCCTGCTCACATGCATGCTGTTCTTTATATATATATAGGCACTTGCATGCTTCTGAAGGAATATTTATTTTTTTTTATGTGTTGACTCTCTGGAGAATTGTACCTTGAGCTGAGTAGAGGAAAAATTGAGGAAATAGCATATCCCTCCTCACACCTCAGAGTCCTGCACTCCTTAGCCCAACAACCCACAAATTTACCAGACTTAGTTGCTAGTAAGTGAAGAGGACAGAGCAGCTGCAGTGAATTAATTGGTAACTTCCAGAGCTGGGTTATTACCTGCAAAACCTTAGAGCAGTTACACACAACTCTGTGAGCACAAGCAGACCAGTGTTACCTGTTGCAAAGGGGAAAGCTGGCACAGATGCCTGGCCTGTTGTTTCTGCAGCTCATGGAGATGAAGGGGAGGGAAATACCCTGATACAATGGCTCTCACTGCTGCCCTGGGTTCCTCTGGGGACTTGCAGACTTCTGGCATGGGAATAGTGGGGCGCAGCTGCCCTGGAGTGAGCTGAGCTGGAGCCGCTGAAACCCTGCATTTCCATGGAGGGTTACAGTCATTTGTGTGCTCTTCAAGTTCTTGTTGTTGATTTTAGCTGCTGGTCTTGCAAAAGTGGTATCAGTCTAGTTTGGAGGGTCACATTCCATAGCCAGCTATGACTGCAATGCATTAAAAGTGCAATAGGAGCACCAATTTAAAAACAAACAAACCCTCTGTCAATAAATGGTGATTTGGTCCAAGTGTTCTTAATTGTTAAAAGTCTGATTGATTTCATAGAATTGGAGTGACATCTGGAGATTATTCCCTTTCCTCTCCTATGTAACACAGGAGTGTGCCAGCTTCATCAAATGTGGATGTACCAGCTATTCATGTGTCAGAAATACTGAGAAAGCCTGGGAAGAAAGAGAGTAAGTGGTGTACATGATAAGCTTGCCTGGAAATCATAATATGTTTCTTTAAATATGGCTAATAAAGGGATTTATCCTCACTGTTAAGCATCTTAAGAGTACCCAAAGAAATGTCTGACAGTCTACAGGACTCTTATCAGTCAATGAGACCTGGGAGCTTAAACCCCTTAAGATTTCTTGATGGCTTCTCATATTTTTCCCATAAACTGCTTCTGCAGAAATAATTTTGGAAGGGCTTAGAGACTCTTACTCATGCTCTTTGGTTTCATGTTTTGGAGCCATAATTACTACTTTGGCCTGCAGTGCTACTTAGTCAGTTTTCTGTGTGAAGTCACAGCCTAGCTCTGGAATGGGCTGGAACTCATTAAATCTGAGCAGGATGTTCAGTTCTGTAGATTTCATTTGGAAATCAGTTGGTGATTCTCATATATTATTACAAATTTACAGTTGTCCCTGGTTGATAATTATGTTCTAAGTCCGTCTCTCAAATTAATCTGACTGCATATTTTAAACAGTTCTGCCATGGCTTTGGTTCAAGTAAATGACTTACAGGAATGACACATTTGTTACTAATCCTCTAGCCTCTTATAGCCAAATTCTGTAATTCTCTTCCAGACTGGTAATTCTTTCTTATGCAAGCAGATCTACTGACTTCACATTTATTCACCCAGTTTGGACCACCACTTAAGCACATGGTTAATTGTAAACATGTGTTTAGGTCCTATTGACTTCCGTGAGACTTAAGTGCTGTCTTGAATAGGCATTCTTTTCCAAATTGGAGCTGGAAAATTAAATTTGTCCCCCTGTATAAAAGATCAATTCAACTGTTATGCCTCCAATAGAAAGCTGAAAGTTCTGTTGGATTAAGGCAGGGTATACACTTAAAGTGTAATAACTGTCGCTGAAAACCTTGTCAAGTAAACTCCTATTCTGGAAGGAGCATTCACATTCAGAGATGTTAAGGGATAGCTATTTTTTGATGCTGTCTCTGTAAAGATACAAAATCATGTTAACTATACCTGGAAGATAATACTTTGATTTGTGTCATTATTTAATGAAAAATCTGGAGTGATGTGTAACTAGGATGACACTAAGGAACGTAGATAATTTGAAATTTAAGGCTAGCAGAAGCAATGCTTTCATTAAGTAAAATAAAATTATTGTGTTTTATTTAGAGTGAGTCTCTGAAACACACTATCTATTCCTGATGCAAGTTACTATAATGGAGCCACTGGCCTGCCAATTTTCATTAGAAGAAGGAATAGAAAGAGGCCCAAGTTCTACCAAGGTTACCCATTCGCATGGAGACATGCTGCAAATTCTGAGGGAATAGCGCGGTTTCCCTTTTAGCTCCATTTTGGTCTGACACAGGAAGCAGAGGTGGGCAAAGAAGAATGTGGGCACCTGCCTTTGCCTCCCTTCCTCTGTGTGTGACTTGTGCAGGACAAGTGGGCTGCAAGCAACATCAGAGGGTGGCCTGGTGGAGGGTGCTTGCCAGGCCAGAACTTGTCTCACCTGCTTTCCATGTTAGGGCCATACAGTGCACAATCCACATGCTTCTGGTTCAGTCCAACTTCAGGACAGCAAGTACTGCTCCCATGGCATGAACAGGAGTGACCATACCCCGTGTATGCCGGTAGCCCAGGTTACTAAGGAGCCCTTGGGGTTAGTGTGAGCTGGAAGGCTCTCGATGGCTTTGCAATAGTCAGTGAGTGCTCAGTGAGGTCAGCTCTGGCCGATGTGCTGCTGTGTTCAGGGTGCAGGATAAACAGCTTTGTATCAATGTATAAAATGGGAATGAGAAACTTGGAGTAGGAAAACAGGTTCACTGCAAGCAGTAGGTTCAAGGGATCATACTTCTGGCACAAAACAAGCGGGAAGAAAATCTTGAGTCTCTTTACAGTTCTTCAGGAGTAAAAGAAAAGGTTAACCTTTAAAAACATTTTCACCAATTACTTGGCTTTCCCATGACATCAGTCCTCTCAGTTTCTACAGTCCTTTGAAGAACAACATTGCTAATAACTAACCTAATGTCTTTCATATAATCCTGAATTTTCCTTTGAGCCTTCGAGGAAAATCACAATTTCCCCTGTGCAAAGCTTCGCTTTGAATTTGGAGTCTGAAATTTTATATTTAGGATAATGTGAGGGAGTCCTGGGAGACCAAAAATACCTGCATTAGTTGTATGATAGTATTAGTTGTATGACAGCATTTTAGCTGTTCACCAGCATTGCAGATCTATGCACACATGTGATGCATGTCATGGGCACAATGTGTGGGATGTACCTAAATATTCAGGTGTATTGTTTTTAATGCACAAGCAGAAAGCACACATCTAGGCTATATGACAGATTCCCATAGTTCAACGGTGTTGAGAAATATGATATTTGCTCACACATTTGCCCTTCTTCTAGCAGCGTGGTTTTTGATGTCAGTCATATTAACTCACTTTTAAAACACCCAGAGGTTTAAGAATACTTCCATGAGTAGCTGCAGAATGTTGTTACACTGTGCTGGAATAACTTAGATAAGAGAGGAGGGGCCTTGTCTGTAGAAGGGCAACACACTCCTTACTTAAGAATAGGCTTGAATCTAGTGGTATCCTGTAAATTCTGAGATGTGGCGGGTGACTAAACTTCGAGCATCCAGGAGTGCTCAAGAGGTACCGGAAAGAAGGGCCTAATCACGTGAACACTGGATAGAGAGCTTCTAGGGACCCTAAGGGCTGGCTTGTCACAGCAGTGGTCCTGTAGGGATATAAAGAAAAGTTCCTTGTTAATCCACTGGCATGCTCTATACACCCTGAGCACGGGAAAGATACCGAACAAATGTGGTTGCAAACCCCTCAGATCTGTGTTCCCGTTTGTGGTTTGGTTTGGTGGGGTTTTAAAAACCTTAGCAGTTTGTCTTTTTTGCTTGTGTGATTTTTCTTGTGTTTTTCTGTCATGGGTTGATTTTTTTTTCCCCTGTGTGCACTTTGAGGCTTCTGTTTAACGCTCTCAAAGAGCAAACAAAGGAGTTGAATACACTTGCTGATGTTCCCCATTTCATGGCCTGTTGATAACTACACGATAACACCCTCCATTGGATTCTTCATTTTAAAAAAAAGTAAGAGGAGGAAGAAAAGAGCCTTTGTCAGTCTCGATAGCACTATTCACTGTTTTACCAACAAGTTACAGTGAGAACATCAGCTTCCTGTCCTTTCATTGAAGCCCATTGATCTTTCTCCCTAGTAAACAGAGCGGCTGTAGCTTTTGTTTGACTTGTGCTCCCCATTTGTGCGGTGCATTTCAGGGATGAAAAGTGCTGTTGTGGCTGTTCTGCAGGAGAACTGGGACAATGGCAGTGGGACAATGAGTGGGATGTGTGGTGGCTGTTAGAGAGGGACACTGGGTGGTTGGGCTGCCACCATAAACACGGTGGTCTTTGGGGAAAGGTTGTGGCTGAGCAGCTTGTAAATGAGCAGCAGTGGGATTTCAGGCTGGCCATTGCCTACATCTGCCTTTCAGTCAGCCCTGGGCAGGACAGGTTGGTGGATGGATGGCACGATGTGCTGGTTCTAATGACAAACAAACAATCTCAACAGTGACCAGGAGGTAGGAAGGATATGGCAACAGATCTGAGATTTCACTCTGGCTTTCTTGGTCATTCAGTTACCAGATAAATCCAATAAAATATACTGTGGTTAAGGTCTCCCAGCTGGGGGAGTGTGCTGGAGCTGCAGGACCAGCTATGGTCCTTTAGGAGCACCCAGCCTACTCAGGCCCCTTGGCTGTAAGAAGCTGTGTATTGGGGAAGACCTGGGTGGGTGAGGTACTAGCCATAGGGAAGGATTGAGGATGAACCGGCAGAGCTTGTGCTGGGGGAGCAGCTGGGGCTGTGGGGTGAGAACTCTGCAAAGAAATAAGCCTTTTTTTATCCCCTCTTGTTTTTCTTACAGTCACTGAAGTGGATGATGCTTTAGGAAACACAGGAGAGGTGTAGAGGTCTGGGGTTTCCCTTGATGATAGTAAGAGGGTCCAAAGAGGTGTGACTACTGGCAGAAAGCAAATGTATGCTTTTTCTGATCTGAAGTAGCAAGAAACAAAAAGATTACTTGCCCACTCCTGCCTTTCAAGCTTCATTTAAGCAAGGAAACTTTTCCTTGTTGATTTTCATTGTACATGGGTATTCTTCTTGGTCATACTGTCTCTGCAATTTGGTAAACTTAAGTGAAAGAGACTATAGCAAGTCTCAAGAAAATATTTCCTGTGGAATCTCAAATCCTCTGAAACGGAGATTTGTTAATTTTTCTTTTGTTGTTTTGATTAAATAGCAAGACTTGATTTCAGTGAGTTTCTGGCCTTTCTTAAGTGCTCCTTACCCATCTTGCAGTGACATCCAGGAGGCCTGGGCTACCAACCGTAACTTTATGATGCCAGGCACTTGGCACCTACAGGACAAAAAAAATGAATGTACATTTATGGATATTCTCCCTTAGACTTCCCAGTTTGGTTTTTTTTACTTATAGCCAAGGAGAAACACTGCTTATCAGTCGAGCTCTGAGTGTCGGCTTTGCTACTTTTTCTCCAAAAGTATGTGAAAAAACTGAAGTAGGTCCAAGGGTGCATCTTTACTGATACTGGTATCTCTGCAGATACTGCTGAGCTGCATCAATGGATTTGGGTAATTCCTGTTACCATAAAGAAACTTAAGCAGAACTTTGCAACAGTATGAATTTGAACAGCTTCTTTTTCTTCTATTTTCCCTTTTACAACTTGAAGTAGAAGTTGATGAACTTCTTGCTTCTCAGGCACAATCTTTTCATGTGATTGGCTAGTGTATTTTTCCTATAACTTGTAGCAGGAAATCTTTGGAACATAATTGCTCTAGACTGTTTCCGAGTTAAATAACTTGGTTTTGTGCAGAGCATGCTAAATAAGAGAAATTTCAGAACAGATTTGGAAAAACTGGATTGTTCATCATCTACAGTGTCAAACACTGTCAAACAGGGTTAAAATGTTGCAGTGACTAAAATTTTGTGTGTCAAAATAACTTTTCAAAAAGCAGAATCTTAACTCTTCAGAGATTTGACAAAGCTCTGTCACAGGATAACCATCTCTTCACTGAGATGTAGCTTTCGTTTTGGGCAGTGTCCAGTTGACCAAGATAGTTTTTGTGAGAAGCTTTATGAGGCTTGGGCTCTTGTGAAATGTGATGTTACAGCAGAAAATTGATTCTAAAATCATAGACTGTGCAATTTGATAAATAGTTGTGCATGCATTAAACATTTGTAAGTTTCTATTTAATAGTATTTTTTAAATATCCCTAATGTGCATGTCATGGTGAGAACAAAATTGTAGAATTGTGTACAGAACATATAAGTCTCTCTGCGTCTACTAAGGTAATTTGATGGTCAATTGATGCAATATGCACTTCTTGTCTTTGTGGAGAGTGTGAACCTAGAGCACACGCACTTCTACAAAGATAGTGCTTGTCTTGAATTCCTCCAGTGATGCTGCACAGCTGACTTTTGTGGACCTGTGAGTGCTTAGCCTTGACTTGTATGACTTGCCTCATTGATTTCACAGGGTAAATCAGTGTTGAAAAATTTAGATATAGGCCTCTGAGCCAGAGCCTAAGGAAAGGGGAGACTGAGGGGAATGCTGGTAATTTATTTCAACAGTACCGCTCAGTTGTCACGCAATTGCTTTTCACTCTTGGGATCCTTTCCCTGCTTCCTGATAACTTCTGGGTGCACTGATAATTTCAAGAATAGCCACAAAGCTGTTGGGCAATTCAGGATGTTTTCTTGCTTCTGGGGTGCACCCAAGGTGCTGGGGAGGTGATGCTGGTCACCTCTGTTCCCTGGGCCACGCTGTGGTGGGTGGCATCTGCTGCAAAAGGCAGGGAGGAGAGCCCTGTCTGCAGTCCTGGAGGAGTGCTGGATATTATTAATCAAATCAGATTTTGGCCAGGGTAAAAGAGTAAACACCCTTCCTCCTCTTCAGCACATGCTGTGGGAAGCTTCCAGCCCACAGAAAGTTCCAGAAAGTCAGGCTCTCTATTATGCCTTCCCTGTGAAAGGCAGGGGCCCCTGCAGCACAACCCCACTCCTGGATCATGAAGCACTGTTCACCAAACCAAAATCAGGAAGGGGAAAAAGAAGGGGTCGCTTATATCCACCACAAATCCTCTGGTAGTGCTCACAACTTGAGCTGAAAGCAGAGTCCAGTAGCCTGGCAGGCGATGCAGGGGTGAGGGTTTAGAGGAGACAGTGAGCTGCTGGGGAGCTCCACCCTGTCACTGCAACTTCTCCTGCCCATCCCTCTCTTCTTGATTTTATTTGTTGACTCCAGGCTGAAACCTCCTGGTGGACACCAGACATTGGTTTTGGCATGGGCAGATGCCCACACTTTACAATGGTACCGCATTGCACTTTTGATCGCTTTTGTGCAGCCCAGATTCCCCTTTTCTCCGGCTCTTCCTCTCTCTGTCTCTTTTTTTATTGATATTCCAACTGTGTAATTAAAAATGGACATGGTTTATTAAAACAACGTACTTGCTATCAGAGGGCTTGCATTAGAAATAGGGGAGGAGGGCTGTAATTTTTTCCTAGTGTAAAGAAAATGGGACTGAGGGATGGGGTAGGGATTAAGTAAAGGAAAAGGATGACAGGTGGTATATATCCAGGAATGACTTCTCCTCTTCAAAGGCAGGCTATTTTCTAGGTGCTTACATTTGCCCACAGAATTTGGAGGATTAGCACAAATTGTGACCTAATGATGCAATGAAGTGTTTCATGTTGCTGTTTTCCTCGTGGGCAGTTTGTGCTGTAGCCCTTAGGTATGCTCCAGGCTAAGACACTGACAGGTGGAGCAGAGGTTGATGGAGTGAAGCAGGAGCTCTCCTGTCTACCTTGCCATCCTGCACACACAGTGTGTGCTCACAAGCAATTTGATTGTATTGGAATTTGCCTTTTTGTTTTTCTTGACTCTGTTTTTAAAAACTCTGAGAAGAAAGTGAGGATGACGGCTGTTACTAATGCATGTTCACGTGCCTTGGTGTTTTTTGGGAGGCTGTATCTGAGAGGCCTTCTGCTTTAGGCTGATGTGTGTCTTCTAGTGCCTTGCTCTTAAAGATATCTGTTGCATAATTGTACTGGAAAGACATTTCTTGCTGAAGGGCTGGATTGCAGGGAACTGGGATGTGCTTTAGGGGGTTTAGTGGGAGGGGAGGTGTCAGCAGATTGATAGAGCTGGGAGACGATTATGATGCGTACAGTGCCAAAAAGCCACTGATTATTTATTAGGACAGCAGCCTTCCTTCTATGGAAGGCCAACTCTGCTCTGTAAGGAAAAATTCACTCAATCAGAAAGTAGGACCCCAGCAGAATTTCCTGCAAATATCCTAGGTTGAAGATTATAAATCCTTTGTTTTAAAACACTTCTATGGTAGTGAACACATCTTCCACTTAGTTAACCTGGCTGTGGGCTTATGCTGACGCAAGTGCATAAAGCTTGACCCAGTAAGTAAATCCCTGTGTGTGTGTGTGTAAATCCATGATGAAATGCAAGATTTTCAGTGGGGTTTTTTTTGTTTGTTTTGGGTTTTTTTGTTGTTGTTGTTGTTGTGGGGTTTTTGTTTTGGTTTTTTTTTTCCATAGCAATCTAATACAGGAGTCCTCTGGTCCAATAGAGCACCTTTGCCTGTAACTCTAATGAAACTAATCGCTATGCAAAGACTTGTACTGGTGCATAGAAATGCATGCAACTTACTGTACTAGGCTGAGTTGTTTTGATTAGACTTTAAAACCAATTAAAACTATATTTTGTTTTTTTCCATGAGGGGCTTACTTCAGAGTCACTAGAGCAATTCTGAATGTATTTAAAGGTATTAGTTAAGACCTCCATTCAAACTGATTTCTTAGGAAAGATATGCTGATGGAAGCTGGTTATAGATTGCTAAACAGTAACTTCTCTTTGAACTGAAACTTCTAATACAAACTAGGTTTCTGTTTCTTGATGTCAGTTCTCCTTTCAGTTCTATTTTCCTTACCATTTCCTTATCTGCAGGGAAGGCATGTTGTGAGGAAGAGAAATTTATATTAAGTGAGTTGAAAATAATGTAGGCTTCTAACAATAGCTTGAAAAACTGCAGAAATTTTCATGACACCTCAGACATAAAATATTTGTTTTTCACTTATCGACCTTAAGTGCTTTGCCTTGTTGGTCTCTGCTGTTGGCATTGTAGAAGCAGAGAGCTTTCATCACTTATGCTGAAAGTTTTAGGAAAAGTATCCTGTTGTAGAGCTAGATACCATGGAGCTAAAAATGCAGCTGGGTAGCCCATCTTAATGCTTTGGATTGTGAAGGAATGGCAAAAGATCTCCTAGTACAGGTGTCAGAAAGAAGGCTTCCCAGTGGCATAGGGAGAGGTGTTCCTTAGGCAAAGATGATTTATTCTTCTCTTGAAGATTTTGTAGACTGAACTGATGCTTCTTGAGGAAGCACAGGTCTGAGTTCAGGTCATCTTATGCTTTGTATATTTTAGAAACCTAACAGCCCAAGTGCAAGACTTTACAAGGCAGAAGGCCTGTATGCAGTATGTATATACAGATATATCTCCTAATTTGACATCTTCACCATTGCGTTGGTCCTGTGATGCCTGTGGTGGAATGAAATGCAGACACTGATAAGGCTGTGATTATTTTTAACAGCAGCACAGTGGGAAGGAGCGGCTGCTTGGATGCGGCGACAGAATTGAAGCCAGCTCTAGCAGTGAAAGTCTCACAGGGTTAACCACAAAGTCTGCCTGCAGCTGCTGCAGCTCAATACCCAGCATTCACATGCGGCCTCACCAAACTGCCTTGTGACATTTTTGATTCATGTCAGGGACAGAGTACCATTGTTGGGGGAAAAATAACTGTTTTATAAAATGGTCTGCAGGCTTTCAGTCATTTCAGTCTCTATTCTCCCCTCTGTGCCACTCTCTAGGTTTGAAAAAAGTTCTTCTCACTTTCTATTCCACTCACTGCCTTAAAAAGTGTTTCTGGCTTGATTTCTTTTAATAAAGAGCAAGAGCTGCTCCTTAACGCTCAGGAAGAGGCTAATAGTGGGCTCTAATCTGCTTTGTCATGTTGCTGTGACCTTTAGGGTTTGAGGGACTTGTGCCCTCTTGATGGTGTGGCTAGCAGGAGAAGCAACAGTGTGCTTTTGCCAGTAGGTAGGATCCTGGGGTTCAAAGGGAAGGGCCTCCCCTTTTGTAGGAGGCAACTGGCAAGGATTTCTTGAGTGATTACTCTTTGCCGTAAGAACAGGGCTGCCTGCTGCAGGTCTGCTGTCAGACCATCAGCTAGATTGCTCTGATTGGCCAGTGCAGTGGGCTCTGGGGATAGAGGCTCTGCTCCTTTACTCTTTTCAGTGCAGAGATAAAAAGCCCCTTTGTTTTTCAGATTTATAGAAGAGTTTAAAATTGTTTGTCGTTCATTGCCCTGGGTAACCCCATACTGTGCTCCTAGTTGGAGCTCAGCTCAACTCAGCTAGGCTGAACACCTAGGGCTGGCTGGGACAATGGGACAGTATGAAAAGGGCCTTTCCTATTCTGATTCCTCCAAAGGAAGTGCTACTGAAGGGCCTGAATGCGTTTTCACAGCTTTAATGCCTCATTTGCTTCAAGCACAAGGATTTGCAATTTGAGAAAACAAATTAAATTAGTGCTGTTTCTTTTTTTAAAATTTATTTTACCTTTTTTTCTAAAGGATTCATTCATGCATGTTACAGCAGATGCTCAAATGGGGACAGCTTGAAAAATGTCCTCGTGAAAGGTTAGGTTGGTTTTGGGTTTTGTTTGTTTGGTTGGTTTCTGTTTGTTTTTGTTTGTTGTTGTTGGGTGGTTTGTTTTTTGTTTAAGAAAAAGAAAGAAAAGGTTGGTGCCAAGGTGACCTTGAGTACAATTTCCCTGAAGCCAAGGTGGGCTGTTAAGAGGGAGGATTTGATCCCTTGATTCTGCCTATTCAGGACTCCAGGCAGAAAGATTTCCAGAGAAAGACCATGATACTGGGTCCAGATTCTCCTGACACAGCAAATGCAGCTCTATTTCAAGCCCGATTTGAGCATGGAATTCAGACTTTCTTTCAGTGGAGATCTGACTTGTGGCACTCAGTTGTAACACAGACTGCATCACAAGCCGCTCAGGGCACAGGTAATGGCCAGCACTTTATTTTCTCTTCTGGAAGCCCCAGATGGTGGGGAAGTTACTGAACACTCTGCAACACTCAGATGGGCACAGCAACCTGGTGGGTGGGGTGTGAGGGTCTGAGCTTGGTGGGCTTGTGCTCCTCCATCCCTCTGCCTGAATAATGAGCCCTCCTGTGACAAAGAGCCCCGGCGAAGTCACTGGTCTGGACCCCTGATCTCCTCACAGCACCTGAGAGCCTGAGATGGTGATGGGTGCCCATGTGCTGTGTTCCTCTGGTGCTCCTGGTTGTGCAGTATCCAGGCCAGCTCCTTAGAGAGCCAGTTCAGGCCTGAAAAAGCTTATTGACTCTGGCTCTGTGCTGTTTGAAACAGTCTAAAGTGCTCTAGGACTAGGAGGAGCAGAATAGGAGTGTATGTGGAGCATTGCACCCATACAGAGCTGGCCTGGGAGTCTCTGCATCCTGCCAGACTTCATCCACAACCTGGATAGAGCACCTGTGGGCAATTGGGAGCTGGCTGTGCCTGACCGGAGGGCAGTGTCAGGTTAATTAGACATCTGCAGGCTGTTCTTAAAGCCTTTTCCTTTGCTGTCCCAAAATGGAGAACTGTTTAATATAAAAGAAAAAAAAAGGCCTTTCCCCCATATTGGCATAGAACACTGTTTTTTTTACTTAATTGAAGACTGGTGTGGACTGATTTAATTTCTTAATAATTTCCCTTTCTCAGGTACTAAAACCTGTGGCTTAGCATGACTTTTCTGATTTTCCTGTTCTTTGGTTTGCTTTCCATATTTTGCATTCATGTATTTTCTTCCCTGATTCTTAATATGCTTAGCCTGTTAAAACGAATATAAGATCTTTATAGTAGCATCTGAGATCATAATCTGTCTATATCAAAGGCCAGAATTATTCCCTGTTGTTTGTAAAGGAATTATTTAATAAGTAATCCTTGTAAGTGTCAACATTACACATGAGATGACATAACACTTGGGGAAAGTAAGGACTAAGCCAATATTCCCACACCAGCTTCAAAGCTAAATATGCTTTCACATACAGATGCTTCCTATTTCTCATCTGTGGCTTCTATTTCCTCCTAATTGGAGTTGACACTGGAAGTACCAGTTGTCCTTTTCCTCCTCCTGGATGTTTTGATTGGAATGTTAATACCGTCCTCCTTCATTACCAGGCTCTGTGGAGTGGTGTGCCATGTGGTTTAAGGTATAGGATTGGTTTTCCCATGGAAACTTAGCATGCTGCAATGTCAGAAGTGTTAATTCACAGCTGGCTACTTGCTGCACAGCAGTCTGAGACCTCGTGTGCCTGCACTTTTGAGAGCAATTGAAATCTGGACACAGGTTTTACCTTTCTGGCCTATCCTGCTCAAAAGCAAACTTTGCATTAAATGAGCTCAGAGAGAATCAGACTGTTCTGCAAGTAAAGTAGTGGAATCATGAATGCTGAAAATGCATACACACACATAATTTCTCCCTCAGAGTGTTTCTACAGGTTGAAAATATCAGTCTCTGCAAAAATCTGAGTGTTGGCCCCTGGGTGGCAAAAAAACTCCTCCAAGACTAGAGAAGCCTTCTGTTTTCCTGCAAAACTCCTCCCCATTCTTGCCTCATGCATTCCTCCCAGACGAATTCAACCTCCCAAGAAAAATTAATAAATTTCTGTGGTGTGCATTCAAAACATCAAAATGTCATGGAGAGCTAATCCTTTCTGTTAGTAAGGCAAGTCTGATCAAAATGTCCTTAATCTTTGCCTTACCAAAGCAACCTCTGAGGTGAGGCAGTAAGGAAAGGGGGTAAAACCAGGGAAATGCTTTGCACCGGTGTAGATGCTCCTGTCCCAGCTGGGTGTCTGCAGGTCCCAGGGTACCTGCATCCTCCTAGGGAGTTCTGTAGCTGCCAGGAAACTGTACTGATTTCCTGAGAGCTTACAAATGTACATTATCTCTTCTCTGAAATCACTGTGAAGGGATTTTAAACCACTAGCTGCCAAACACATTTATCCCAAGGGAGAAGATTTGCCTGCAAAGACATGTCTTGCAGTCCATTAGGGTTGGGTGTAAAGCCACCCATGATGCTGCTGAGTCCCAGGCCACAAGCAGGGATCCCTGCACCCAGGGCCCTGCTGGGCCCAAATGCTCTGTGTTTGGCTCAGAGCTTTCCTTGCCCACAGGCTCCCTGTGCGGGTGAAGGCAGCTTTTCATCTCCTTGCAAAAGTACTGCCCAAATGCAAATCCTCAGAGCTGATCACTGCAGCCAGCTCAGAAAACGAGTGTCTTCTCCTGAGGGGCTGTTGGGGTATTTGCAGGTCTTTTGGGTCAAGGTCTCCCTTGCCTTGTGCTGTGCTTGCACAGCTGATGTGGCTGAGACTTTCCTGTCATATGGCACTGCAAAAATCCTGATAAAGTAACAATGCGTGATTCCAGGGGGGCTGAGGACAGCTTTGCCTTACAAGAGTATGGAGTGTTACAGTGACGCAGGGATCCCTGCTGCCCCAGTGCTGACTTGCCAAATATGAAACCCTGCCTTGTTCCTTGTACGTTTTATCAAGATCTTTTTGGCTCTGTTCTCGGCATCTGTCTCTAGGCACATCCAGGTGCCATAAAGCCTAGACAGTAATGGGACTAGTTTGAAATGTCCCTGCACAAGTAATAACTCTACGAAGTCTTAGCACTGACACAAAAGAGGAGGTTTATTGTTATTGTACTTTGCAGACAAACTGGTGGAAAACAGTGATCCAGTATGGACCTCTGGAGAGTGGTAGAGGATCCTGAGAATCACTTGCATGGTGTCTGTCCTGTTTTACATGTAAGAGGTTCAGTGGTGACTTGAAGCCTCTTGTTACCAGGCTCTTCTTCACCTTACATGAGTTGGGGCAAGTGCCTTCAATACTGGTTTACCTCAAAAGCCTGGCTTTGTCGTGGGCCCTCCATGTCCTTGCAGTTGTCATAAATGAATCTTTCTGGTCTCCTGGCAGGTGTTAGGTGGGTATTATATGCCAAGCTGTCTCACAGGGTCAGGACTTTGTTGGCATAATGAGAGAACAACAGTTGTCTTGAGACAAAGCTATTCTTCAACTTTTTTTTCTTTTTTCTTCTTTTTTTTTCTTTTTTTCCTTTTTTTTCTTTTTTTCTTTTTTCCTTTTTCTTTTTTCAAACTTTTTTCTTTTTTTCTTTTTTGCTTTTTATTTTTTCTTTTTTCTTTTATTTTTAATTTTTTTTTCTTTTTTAAAAATTTTTTTTCTTTTCTTTTTTTTTACTTCTGTCACTGGATTCCTGGGCTTTCCACTTTCTCTTTTGAACCTTTCATGCAAAGAATATTGTGGCAAAATGGCTGCTCTAAGTGTTCATTTTTGCTAGAGGAAATGACTCAGGACTAATTTTTGGCTTTAATATTTAGGTTGCAGGCTTGTAAAATGGCTATTTTTAGAAAGTAGTGAGGAATCCTATACAGCTCCTTCACAGTGCCTTCTCTCAATTTCTTATTAAAGTTGAATGATTTTTACTTTGGTGGAAATGCGGGAAAGACAGCCAACACAGGCATAGGAGGCTGTATGCAATCTTTCTTCACATCCCCAAGCCTAATCTTAAACTGTGTGAGGTCTCCTGTGGTCCAGACCTGTGCTTCCCTCTAATCGACACTGTAGTGCTAATTGTGTTATTGCTTTGCACAAAGGACAAGTGGTCCGCAGGGACCAAGATGACTCCATCAAAATGATTTCCAGAATTGATCTAAATGGCATTTGATCTAAGTATACTTTTTAGAGGGAAAATACAATGGTATTAGCCCAGAAACCAGGGGACAGACACCATCTTCTAACATGTTTGCATGCTAGCTTGTGTGTCTACAGCACTACTGCAGCATGAATATGCCAACTACCTCTTCCAAATTTTCCACCTGTTTCTATTATCACAATGTTCTTTCTGGAAATCC
Organism: Drymodes brunneopygia; assembly: GCA_013400955.1. Taxonomy (NCBI): domain Eukaryota; kingdom Metazoa; phylum Chordata; class Aves; order Passeriformes; family Petroicidae; genus Drymodes; species Drymodes brunneopygia. The sequence continues at coordinate 1,297,213 of VZTZ01010062.1, read as the reverse complement.
ATGCAAATATCATGAAGTTATATTAAGCCTTTTGCATTGTCTTCAGTTCTTGAGTTCTCAACAGTAGTTTCCTAGAAAAGTGATACTCTCCCTATCTCTTTGGTAATTCCTACCATGTATCACAAAGAATTCCTGCAAATTCCCATCAGCTGTGACAAACTTATCTTGTAGACCCATGTAGTGATTTTGATGGCTTTACAGACCTGTTTGTTTTGTTCTGAACTAAATTAATAGCACTGTGATGGCCCCACTCTAGCACTGAACTTCTAAACCTCCCCTAATGTACTAATCAGCATGTCAGCAGAATATTCTTTCTGGATGGAGACAAGCCTGGTGAAACGGATTAGACATTCACATGGCATTGCATAATTCAGAGAGCAGGCATGGTGCATATGATTTGCATTAATAGCCTCTACTGCAGTAGCTTCTCACAGGTCTCTCTCATTAGATCATATGTGGAAGCCTCCAGACTGTCAATCAATTACAGTAATTTCCTTTTCCATATTTATTCCATCACGATCATTGACAGTTACCATTAAGTGACATTAATACAATACAATACCACCTTGCATTTTCCAGTGCTCCTCTTACAGGGTCCCTAATGCACATAAGGCTGAGAGGCTTCATTATATATGGGAAAGGTGTCTGCTCTCCCTAGCTCAGCAAAGCGTGGCTCCCCTGTGACGGGGAGGAGGATGGAGTACCTTGTGCCACTGTGTCTGGCAAGCCCTGTGGGCTGCTCAGGAGTGGGGTCTGCTGGCTTGGGATGGAGGTGGCTCCTGCCCAGTGGTGAACACAGAGTGCCCTGAGAGGTTGGCAGACTCGGTCAGGACAGAAGAAAACTTGACTGCAACAGGTCAGTGCAGCTTGTGTGGCATGTTCAGGTGCCTCAGCATGGATATTTTAGTATGGTTGTGGTTACAGATGCCTTATCTTGTTTGATGCCATTGGACCTTCTCAGTGGACTGACATGAGCCAAGTTTTCATATGCAGCAGCTGACACCTAGGCATTCTTTTTAGAAAAACCAGAGCTCTTTTCTTCCTTCCAGCCCTGCCCTTCCTGTCTCACTGACTGCTTAAAACCTCCTGTCCTGCCCTAGGTAAGCAGGGTTCAGAATTACCAAATCCCAGTAGCATCCTCTACTGAATAAGCACGGGCCCAGCAGCACCAGAGCAGGGCAGTCTTTATGCAGTTCAGAAAATCCAAAGGGTTGGTGTGGTCATGCTGTAGCTAATGACCTAGTGGCAGCCGAGGGGGCTCCTCCTGGCTCTTCCTCTGCAAAATGTGTTAGAGTACCTATGGTAAAAACTTAGTCTAGTGGTCTTAGCCCTCCTGTTTGAGATCCATCTTCTGGGTGTCACCTTGAAATTACTCTGAGGGGACAAACAGGAGGTGTGAAACCTGTTGGCAAATGTTATCTGAGAAATATGTGTGTAAAAAATTACTTCAGCAAACACTGCATGGTGGGTCAGCTGGAGAGCTGCATGTGCTTTTGGCCATTGCTAGCTTTTGTTAGGTGATCTTTGCCAAGATGTTTTCCGTGGAGTTTGAAAGGCTTTTAGCCACACTGCAGAAGCTTTCTTAGATTCTCTTATTCCTTAGATCCCTGATGTCCTACCCAAATATTTAGAGGCTTAATCTTAAGTTTAGAAGGTGATCTTCGGGCTGGGTGGGAAAAGCAACCTATATTTTACAGACCAAAAGAAAAGGGATTGGTTCTGTATCCCCTATGGACTCTGCAACATATCCCCTCAGTCAGTTTCCCCATTCTGTACTAAAAATGCTGTCTGAAGAATGCATTGAGCTCCTTTTCTATTTTTGCTTCCTTTGTGCTAGGGACTGCTTCTGCCCCTTTTCAGTCTTGAGGTGCTTTTCCCAGCTCGCTGAGCTGACATGATGAGATTCTTTCACCACTCATCAGTAAACACTTCATCAGCAATTCTGCACATGCCCAAGGGTTTTTCCTCTCTTTTCTTTGCTGAATTTTCTAGTGCTTCTTTCTTCTTCATCTCTCCTGCTAGGATGGACAATTTTCCACTTATCCCCATCTCCCTCTTCTTTGATATATGTCAGAGACCAAGCAGGATCAGTTGCCACCGTGTCCCCATTCAATACCCTCCTAAAGCTATCGCTGCCAAATATGCTGGATGTCTTTCTCACAGTGCTCCACTTCCATCCTTGTCATTCATGGGTAACAGTTCAATGATCTTTCCCCTTCTCTGTCCACTAAGCTCATTTAAAATCCAAACAGTTTCTGGCTGTCAGCTCTCCTGTTTGTGACTTCCACTCTGTTTACTTCTCTCTTCAAAATCTTCCCTGTCACCTCTCATCTTCAGAATTGTCAGTGCTTAAGACATTCATTTCATTGCCCCTCTTTTGTTCTCATCCATTCCTGTCCATGAGTTTGCAATTGAGAGGGTGCCCACAATTTGTTGTGCTGCCATCCTGTTATTTTAGGTAGGCTTGTTGCTTTAGCTTTCCCCAGGACTGGAGTGGTCTTGGCCTCTGGTATTCCCTGCTCAGGCTGTACCTCCGAGATCTGCTGTTGCTCTATAACCAGTTCTATAGCTGCATGAATTTCACATAGTGGCTTTCCATGGTTTTAAGGTAAAGAATTTTGCTCACAATTATAAACAAGTTTCTCTCTAGATAGGTATGGCCTGAAATCTGAATTTCCCTTATGTTTCGGTTGCTACATCCAGATTTTAAGATTCTGACTTCTATAAGCATGTGCTAGGCGTGAACTTTGGATGCACTGCCAGACTTTCCCTAAAGGTTTGAGTGGCAATCATATCACAGTTCTTGCTTTAGCCCAAGCTGCTTTTCCCCCAAGATAGATAATGTTCTCAACTTGAGTGCTGGTTAAATAATACTTAGGCATTTATTCAAATGTGAGTTGTTACAGCTAGAAAATTATTTACTTGGGAGTTTTGAGCACTTTCCATTAAGTTTTAATGAGTTACCTTTGATAACTAGTTGTAGTTAATGGTGTGCATTTTTTTCCTGATCATACAATTATTTGAGAATTTGGCAGTGTGTGTTCAAAATGCAATCAGCATAGTATTTTTTTTTTCTTTATAGAATGGATCATATTGCTTTCTGACATTTATTGTTTCAAGAAATGTTTCCATGAAATACAGAATTTGTACCAGAATTGTGTACTTGTCTACTCAAGAAATAAGAAGCATTTTGTGTAATTCTGATCATATAATGTAGATATTAATAGGTCAAGTTCAATGTCTTAAAAGGGATTTTGGAATAAAAACAGACGAAACTTTGAATGCTGAACTAAGTCTTGGAATAATAACTAGGTCTGCTATATGTTCTGTGAGTTGAAAAATACTCAAGCTCTGTTCTAAGAATTATTTCCTCCCTTTCAATTATAATTTTATGATGGATTTTTATCCATTGTTCACTGAAAAATTATATTTACTGGAATGACTATATTTCCATTTACACAGGACTGCAATGTATTGCTTTAGTGGAATATGTCTCCATGGGTCAGCAATATGAAAGATGCGAAGGACTTCCTGTGTGGCTGAAGATCTGAAGGGAAGAGCTACAGAAGTTATTGCACCCCTCTGTACAGTTTAGGTGACTTTCTTTAAGGTCTGCTGGTGAAAAGTGCTAAAATATTCTATTAAGGGTTGGATGTTGTTATTGCAATTATCTGCTTTTGCCAAGCTTGATCGAATGATGCTGCAGCCAGGGGCGGATTTGTGTTGCTCGACAGAAGAGACAAACGAAACAGCTCCTCACCAGTTAACTGATGTGCCAGTCCCTGAAAGCAGATTTATCCCGAAGACCTTTAAACGGCACAGGGAGTGCGCACACTGAGCGAAGTCCCACAGGATGACAAGAGGGAGTGGGATGCGTGGAGTAGTTGGATGAGAACTTTCACGTCCTCTTGGAGCAATTGTGTAATGAGATACATGGGAGGGCTCAGCGATTTGTTAATGACTCGAGTGCTGCTTCAAGAGAACATTTTTGTAAGCTGTGGAACAATGCGTAGTATTTGTGTGTGATTAATGAGAATTTGTCATCTGAAACATAGTCAGCACAGCGCCTTCGTAGCTGTGTGCCTCAAACTCTCAGAGCCAACCCACGGTAGAATATTAGAGGAATTACTCAGCAGATTATTTCCATGTTGTTTTTGTCAGCTTATTCACCCTGACACCCATTTGATAAAAGGAAAGGGGTGTGAGAGTTTGTGTTATGCGTTTTTGTTGGCATCTAACTTGTGGCTCTTTGAAAGGTCATGGGTGCTTGAAGCTGTTTCAGACTGGTCAGACCACGGCTATTAGTCATGGAGCATTATTCACCCAGTCCCTTTCTTTCTCTCCTCTTCCCAGTGCTTTTAGCTGAAGGAGTGATCTTTGGAAAGGAAACAATAGCTGAAGGAAATTGGGGTTTTTTGCCCGGATGTTAAGTTTTTCCACCGGAATTTAATTGAAATTATTGGCACGCTGTTGGCTACAGGATGACCTGACCTCCCCTGCAGCAGTTCATCAGAGCTGAGTGCAGGAGCCGTCTTAGTAATTTTGTCTGCTTGTTTCCTGCCATGTCAAGTGCAGTGGTTTTGCTGTACCCCTGTCCTTACTAGGAGACTTTACAGGGTTTAACTGTTTTTCTGTTACAAGCTTGTTCTGTGAGAATTAAGCACCATTCCTCAAATCTTCTCTTTCAGTTACTTCTTGGATAACATAGGTTTGGGGTTTTTTTTTAGTAAATAACTCTTTCTATTAAAACACTTTTTAAAAAATAAATAAGTGAATAGCTGGCATGCTTCCGTGGATGAAGACCCCAATTGATACTTGTTAATGTGACATACCTACTTTTTGTACACGCTAGCCGGTAGAGGTTTACGCTGTTAGCTGTTCATGTTGCAGTAGAGCCTAGTGGATTCACCTGCCTTGAGCCTTTATTTGTCTTGGTTCTAAACTGATATTAAAAGGTGTTCCTTGCCCCAAAAGTAAGTCCGTGTCATAGAAAACTGAGTGAAAATGAGAAGTGTAAAAAAAGCCAGGATATTTTAGGAAACTAGTGCATAATTCTTAGTCAATCAGCAGCTGTAATGCTCATATAAGCCATTTGATACCTGAGTGTGAAGACTGGCAAAAAGGAAGAAAGGTATTTTCTCCAGTGAAAACAAATGGAAACTACTGTATTTTGTATATTTTGTTATGGTCCAAGATGCAATGGCAGAACTTGTGTGTTTTTGGACTATGCCTCTAAAGGAAGCCATACTTCTGCTCAAATGATGAACACAAATACCATTCAGACAATAGACTGGATAAAAATTCATGCTAGATCAAGGTTTTATTTAGGTTGGCATCTAAATTTTAAATACCTAGAATCCAGAGCTTATTTGAGTAATTTCTTAGTGTTTATTTTTGTGTGCCCATGAACAGTAACCTATAAATCACAGACTATCCAGCAGTAGATAGTACTGTGATCTGATCGGATCTTGACGTACAGAATGGCTTCAATAACATAATGTAGTTATATAAACTAAAGCTTTAAATAGTTTCCAAAGCAGTTCATGTTTTCATGGAGAGTTCTAGTTTTGTTGATTTCACAGGAGGACTGTTTTGTTGTTGACATATTTTTGGGAGGCGTGGGGGAACCTGTGTTTTCAGTATCTGGGTAAGTAACAGTGCAGAACACTTGCTTTCTTCATACAGTTTCAATGTGCTGTTAAAATATCACCTGCTGGAAAATCAGAGCTTTCCCTGGAGGAGTCAGGCTGTGGCTGGAGACCAGCATGCCCCAAGTCTTGTCCAAGGGTTGGGTCCGAGCCAGGTGCTGCCTCCACTGCTCACTCCAGCCACCCGCAGCAGAGAGGAGCTTGGCTGGGATTGTAGCCCTTAGGGAAATTTGAGGGATGTGAAAAGCTGTTGATGATGGATCCTAAAGGAGCATTTTTATTCCTTAGGTATCTTCTCTTTTCTTGGTGGTCATGTGTCTTTGAGGTGCTGGTGAAGTTTTGCAGAAGGGCCTGAAACTTGAACTTTACTAAAGTTTAAGATACTTGTGTTTCAGGATTTGCATTAATTTGTTTCCCTAAGTGTAGTCTCTCCTGATTTCACCATGAAGTAAATAATTCTAGTAGTGGCATTTTTGCTGGGATTGATGTTAAACCATAAACAAGTCCTCCCTATTCAGGGAGGGCTGTGTTCTTTCAGGTGAAGGTTGTGTCACTGTGCAGATGTCTGGGTGTACTCTGGAGCCCATGGGCACCTCTCTGGGCATGGAAGAGACAGAGCAAGCTTGTAGGAGGAAGAGGGCAAAGCTCCCTGCAGATTTAGCTACCACAGTTCATAGAATCATAGAATCACTTTGATTGTAAAAAACCTCAAAGATCGTTGAATCCAAATGTTAAGCCAGCACTGTCCACCACTAAGCCATGTCCCTAACCACCACAGCTACACATCTCCTAAATAACTCCAGGGATGGTTATTCTGGGCAGCCTGCTCCAGTGCTTGATAACCCTTTTGGTGAATAAATCATCCCTAATAGACAGTTTAAGCTTTCCCTGGAATTCCCATTTTTTTGTTTGGAGAGGTGGTTAAGTGTTGTTTGTCAGACATGGTATTCTGACATGTCTCCCTTAAATTCCCTCCCCACCTACAAAGCCATATTTCATTCTGTTTTACTAGGTGGTGATCCTGCTGGCAGACAGGGCTCAGACTGTACCTGCCAGGTGCTGTGAGGTTGGGGATGAGTTTGTGGCTCTTGAACAAATGGGGTATCTACTACGCCTAAACACCTCTGTGCTCGGGTGGGGAATTGGGAGTGTTGCAGAAGGGTGTGTGTGCTCGGGACCCAGCAGTGCTCGCTGCCACAGGGACCCAGGCACCAGCCCCTCCTCACCATAGGGTGTAAATCATTCCCTGTGTAGAGGCTGAGTGCCCACCAGGAATGGGCTCTTCCCTGAAAGCCGCACCTGACCACAGCCTTCCCTACCCCCATGACAAATAAATGATAGAGAGAATAACAAAAGGAAAGTGTGGGTGTTTAAAGCAAGCCTTCTGCCTGCCAGAAGGCAATAGGAGTCTACTGTTCAGCCTGGGTGTCCTCCCACACCCAGAGGGATGGCTGCTCCACACTGAACTCTCCTTGTCCTACCTCATGCAAAGCCTTTTAGCTGATCCCCAGCATCAAATGCTCCTCTCCCCCTTTCCAGGCCCCTCATGGAGGGTCAAATGAGCTCCTGGTGGCAGGCTTTGTTTGTTCTCCCAAGGAAAAAGAAACTTTCAAGCTGCCCACAACCTCTCTGCTGCGGAGAGGGACAAAACCTGGCTGGCCTGGCTCCCTCCATGGCTGGTCTCTGACAGCCTGAAGTCCTGCACATCGTGTTTTCTTGTTGGAAGCTTTGCCTCAATTAAAGCACAGTCAAAACTGACAGAAGGACCTTGTAGTGTCACCTCCCCCCATCATTCTTATGGTGGTTTTTTGTGCCTACTTTCTCCACTTCAGTGTATCAGGGACTAATACCTCATAGGGTCTCATGTCCTTGACTACATTTCTGCCTTCTGTTTCTGCAGGGGTTAGCCGTCCTGGTGCTAGCTGGTCCTTGAATTGCAGGTTTCAGCTACATGGTCTTCCCTGTATTTCATGCTGCTGGTGCTTTGTGCCACCATCTCACATAGGTGCGGGTCCCAAAATAACCCTGACGCTCACTGGCTTGGTGGGGAGCAGATGTGCTGGCAGCATGGTGCACTTGGCTGCAGAGAAGGGGCATGTTCTGGCTTTGCTTTCCTCAGAGTGTGTCTCTTCCAGCTACTCTCTTACGTGATGTTAATGGCAGCCTAAATACATGGGCAGAGGTACAAGGATCAAGCAGTGGACAATGGGTGTCAGTCCATGGGGAATGGGCATAAAGCAGAAGTGGAAAAATGGTAACCTGAGATGCACCAGATCTTGTGTGATTGAAAGGAATTACTTTTTTAAATTCATCTTTGGTTTAGGGAGTTTCCATTCTTCTCTTGGCTACAGACGTGCAGTTGTGTAATGCCAGCTTTGTACATAATCATAAGTCCATTCATAATGTTGATATTGTCTCCAGAAGTGTTAGAACCTCTGAAAGAAAAAATGCCAAAGGGGATTACATAGATAAACCTCAAAAAGACATACAAATCACCTGATGGTTTAGAGCAAAATCCTTAAAACATCATATATTTCATTCAACAGAGACTACTAAGAAATTTGATAGGAAAACCAAATTATCCAAAAGCAAGAAAAGGGAGCTCATGCAAGCTATGTTAGCTGATTGCCTCCTCATCACACCATGAGACTTGCTTGCTTCACTGCCTCCTACAAGGTTTCAAGACCCAGTGGCATCTGTAAATCTGCTGTTTGCTTGTTATCTCTGTATCTGCATTTTTCCTTCTCTTGAACTTATGATAGAGAATCATCATTCTGTCTACAGGCAGGACCATACAGCCAGGTGTTATCTCAACTTTGGAAGCAGATACCTGCCAAGCACCTGAGTCCTGATTTGCAGCAACTCGCATTGCACTTCTACAGAGAATCTTTCCACCGTGCCAAATTGGAAAGGATAGATTTGGGGATGGAAATTCAAATGAACTGTTTCAAAGGGTGTGCCAGGCTCCTTTCACTCAGAGCTGTAAAAGAGAGAAATGTAACTCATAAGAGGTGAAGGATAAAGCAGTCCTCATTTTAACTTACCTTTACTCTCTCAGCATGTTAGTAATTGGGGGGTCCTGGCAGAAAATATTTTCCTTGACTTGTGGATAGTATCCATAAAATACTCACAGATGTAGCAAGCAGCTGCATTGTGATGCTGTTCTTAGAAAATGATGTAATGCCGCAGTAATCACTTCTGAATCATTACTGATTTATGAATTGAGAATGTTTGCAAATTATGGGTAAACTTAGCTAGCTCAAATGAAATTCACGTCAGCTTGGTCAGGTGGTTTTTCTGAGACTGTTGGCTGGTGCTCCAGGGCTGGTGTTAGGGCGTCTGCTCCATTGGCATGGTCTTTTTCAGTGACTTTTCAGAAACAGTTCTATTTTGGTGGGCTATCATAGAGGGAATAGGGAAGGAAAGGTAAAATGTTGACAGCTCTGGTGTGTTGTGCTGGCAGTATTTGGAGCTGTTGGGGGAAGAATGATTTGACTCCAGGAATCCCTTCTTTTAGACACATTTCAGCTGTTGGGGCTTTTAAAGAATGAGTGAGTACATTAAGAGATAAAATATGTGGGATCCAGAAAACCAAGATGCCAGTTCTGGAAAGAGTCCTTTCTTCTCTGCATTAATATTTGCTGTGGGGTCAAAGATTCCTCCCTGTCCCCCATTTCCCCAGACTTCAATTAGTTTCCTGATATATCTGGAAGGTGACAGGCAGCTTGGAGCAGGAAGTTGGTAGGACCCAGTTTTAAATTCATGCTTTCAGTGAGGAACTGTTAGCAGATGGACATGAAAGTAATAATAGCGTATCTAACATTTACCTTGCACCTTTTCTTAATCCTCAAAGACCTCAGCTGACTTTGAGACAGAGCACAACAGACTGATTGTGCATAATAATGTCATAGAATGGTTTGAGAGGAGGAGAGGAATATCTGGTCCAGCAAACTGCAGGAGAACATAGTAGAATTACAGTTATTTTAGTGAGACAGAATAAAGCTTCAGAAAGGAGAAACTGTCCTACTGACAGGGTGTCTGAAGAGATAACTTCTGTACTAGACCTGGTCTTTGTAATTGCAGGGAGTTTTTTGCTGTGTAGGCCCAAACTGAATCTCTCTAGCCTCAGTTTAGCAGATGTGCCTGCTGGGTGTGCTTATAACAAGCAACAACAACAACAAAAAAACCCCAAAAAAACAAAAAAATTTTTTTTCCTTCTATATTTAACCAGTCTTGTTTGTTTTTAATGAGATGGTTGGGTCTTGAATTATTTTGAGGCTGGGTCACCCAAGTATATTTTGGGAGGAATGACCTTTTGTCAAGGAGTCTGTGGAAAATGTAGAAAAAGTCCAGACTCATGCTAGGTTAAAGCAGTCTTATTGATTGTGCAGAAATACTGACTGTGATCAACAGGGGTACAGGGAAGCCAACTGATTATGAAGACCAGCTGAAAAAAGAAACTGCAGATGGAAGATAACTGCTTTCCCAGAACATCCTTGGTAAAGGCTTTCTGGAAATTACCAGTGGGTGCACAGACATGTGCATTCGTGTAGAATTAGACTAGTTTGCGTGACTGGATACAGATCCAAGTTTTGAGAAGTGGGGTGTTGCACCCTGGGAGCCCCTTTGCTGATTGGTTTATTACAGAATACTCTGTAGCCTGGGAGGATTAGCTGAAATCAAGAACAAACCATCCTGAAGGAGTTGGCTTTTCTGCGTCTGGAATCATGCCATGATCATTTAATATGAGAGAATCAGCCCTATAGTCATGGAGGGAATTTCTTCGAGATCTCTTGTTCCCAGCATAGCTATTGTGCTCGGTTGATGGCCATTAAACCAGAGGCTTATTTCATTTTTATAAGAATTTCGTTGCTTGAAAAAAACAAAAGTTATGAGCCGAGTGCCCTATATTTGCTACTCCCTAAGTGGAATACAGAGATGAAGGAGGGAATTTTGATGATAGCCAACTGCTGATTGAGTGAATTGCTTTTAGCAGCATGGAAAGAAAAAGTGTGAGAACACCGTGAGCTATTATTTTACAATTATCCTATTTTTGCCACTGTGGGCCTCTTCAGGGATCAGACTCCAGGCAAAACACCATTTTTCTGTTCCTGTAGCTGCTGGATATGCATTCTTTTCCAAAATGTGGCTTTTTCCTTACAGCCAGTCAAGAGGAGTATGGTAATCTCTGGTGCTGCTTGCACCTTTGTTATATTTTGGGGAGAAATATCACACTTTTTTACCTTCCTCAGTAGGCGACACTATGCTCTTTATTACTTTGTTTAAATTGCCCCTGAGATTTATGGATGACAGTCCCTCTTTGGGCTTCGAGAGTACATGGTTTTCCACCAACCCTTGCTAAATCTGTTTTGCCAGTAGGGTAAAAGGCAGAGGATGTCTTGTAGGAATGTAGCAGTGTTTTACTGTTACCTCTCATTGAGCAGTGGTCTGCCAGTGTTCTGGGTTAACCCTTTGTAAAAAGGAAGAGATGGTGCTTTGTGATGTGATGTCTTTATTTTTGAAATGAGCCAGAACTCAATGCCTAGAAGTTAGACTTTAAAGCAGATAGTAAAGCTGAGCCATCACATAGGTCAAGATTAAGGGGTCTGTGTTCAAAAGTATTAGAGAGTTTGTCATCAGAAAAAAAAAAGTTAATTTATATATCTAAAAATTCAGATAATATATCAAAATTCATCTTCTTGCTCTGCTTTTTTGTCTGTGTTTGAAATCAGAAATACCACAATACCACAGGGGAGTCTGCTCTCATGTTAATTTCTTGCCAAGCCAGCCTTGGAAATACTCAAAATTTCATGAGAAAGGGCTTTCCCTGGGGTGTTCAGTCCATTTGTGCAGACTTGGGTGGTGCTCAGATGGTTCAAATTGTCTAGATAAGGATCAAATCTTTCAGATGTTTGCCTGTCTCCCAAATCTGAACATGTTTGGAGGGTGGATCCTCCATTTGTGATCTTTCTAAAACTGCATACCAAGTGTTTCTCAACACTGTTCTATACCTAAAACCCAGTGCTTCTTGTAACAGAGACAACCAAAAGCAATTTGAGCCTTGAAGAGAGTGGGAGAGGACCTTTTGGGACTCGGAGGATATGTAGCAATCATGGTTGTAGCCACTATGCTGATTCTTCAACTTGTGCTCGGCTAGTGGCGCATTTGCTTTCAGCTAGGCTGACACGGATCTGGAAGCATATGCAATGACTGCTACTTCATGAAGAATTTGAGTCAGGCCAGCACCCATCTGTTGTGGGAACAAATGAAAAGCAAGTACAAAATCTTTTCTCAGTTTGTGTCGCGCTCTGTGGTATTTTCTGTCTCCAACTGATCCTGAGAACACGTGCTTTGTCTCTTTCCTCTAAACACTTCCTTTCCCCAGGTACTGAAATGCTCTTCTATTCTTCCTCTTCCTTCACTGAAACAATTCACAAAACCTAAAATGAGGAAAGAAAAGAAAGAGTTGTAATGGTTGGCAGGAAATGGAAACAGCACCATAATGTTTCTAGATGTGTCAAGCATATGTTGTGTTGTGCTGGCACAGAAATGTGCAAATGCAATGCTCAGTTTCTGAGTCTTCCAGATTTTAGGAAATACTTGAAGTAGAAATGAATGGTTCTGTGATTTGTGAACCTGAGTCCTCTGTTAGGACCTGATTCTTGTAGAAGATTTCCATGCAAGCTCCACCAAAAGAAGTCTTCCATGTCTGTTCCCTGGCATAAAGCTCAAAGCTGCTGTAAACACGGTCTCCACTAACTCCTGCCACTTGCATTTTTAGAGTACATCATGGAGGGGAAACAGGTTAGTCTCCTTTAAATCAGGGCTTCTCAGGACATTCATAGTGCCACCAACAAATAAAATGAGGATCTTCCCACAGGTTCATCTGGTACTTTCAGATGTTGTATGGCTTTAGTGACTACTTACCTTTTGGGAGATAATGGTGTGATATTCCTTCCAAGCTGGTGTGATATTTCCCCTGTGTCTGTGCAGCGTAGGGTTTCTCCAGCTGAAGGAGTGTCCCTGTCTTTTACAGAAACTTGCTCACCACAGTCTTGATACGAAACACATCAACATCAGAAGAGATTTAGTCAACGAGGTAAGGCCTGTCACCTTTGCCATGCATAATCATTTGTCTGAACTCAAGGTGCTCAGGAGAACAGACAGGTGGCTCACAACTTCTATCCCTTGTTTCCAAAATCTTGGTCATAAACCCCATCAGTTTCTTGAAGTGAAAGTTTGATAAATTTGCATCAAGCATGAGAACCGAATTGAAGCCTTCCAGCATACACCGTCTCTCTTGCAGACCTTTAGCTCATTGATCTGACTTACTGGACAACCCAGAGAGCACATCCTCCAAGAGTGAACTCCTTCACTTTCAGGATCACACTTCTGTTGCAATTTACCTTCTTGGCACTTTAATTTTGCTTTTGGTTGCACCCTCTGTTTTGAGGATAACACTTCAATCAAAAGATAAAGCAAATGCCTGCCTAGGTTTTATTAATGTCAGTAGAACTTAAATATATGTTTTGCCAGCTAGGGAAAGAATAAAACATGTTTGATTGAGACTTTTTTAGTAAGAACTGAAGGGGGAAAAACCTTGAAAAAAATTGTTTTTCCATGCTTCTGATTATTGTCAATAGTCATACACACATTAGAAATAAAAAATTGAGCAGTTATGATTTTCTTTTGGTTGTTGTTTTAAAGATAGTGCTAGCACTTCTGCTTATCTTTCTTGGTGGAAGATAAAATATTTAAATTTGAAGTAATTTTATAAAGCAGCTTCATCAGAGCTTATTTGTTTATTACAGTGTTCATGATTGTTGTGTAAATAAGATGAGGAAGCTATTTTTGGCTTCTGGCTGCTTGTCCTCAGAAGGAGTCATAGGATGTGTACACCAAGCTGGTGACTGAGTGCAGCTGGAGCACCTGATAAGTCTCATTTGATGTGAGCTGTTTGAGGGGATAATTATCAGGAAGGGGGTCAAAGATGAGGCCACTCACAGTGATGGGCCGAAGAGCACTCTGCTGATTGCAGCAGCCAGCTCTGCCATAAAGTGATGAAAACTGCCTCATCCTTTTCACTTGCATTGATCACTGAGGTGCTCCTCTTGCAGCCTTTCTATGGCTTCTGCTTGTGCTTTCTTCCTTCCTTTATTTTTCTATAGCCTAGAAAGGAGAGGGTGCTCTGAGGCAGGCTCTTTGCTCTTAATCAAGACACATAGCACACACACACACACATATATATAAATGTATATATATTTTTTTTTTTAATCCCAAGGTTACGACCTGTCCTGTGATACAGGGACAACAAAGCTCTCTAGTTTTACCCTGAGGTCACTGCTGCCTATCTGCAGCTGACCTAAATGAACTGACTGCACTGAGAACAAAGCAAAAAGAGTCCTGTGGTTCTGGGGTAACAAATACAGGCAGGTGGGAGCCCTCTGTTAAGGCGAGCGTGGATGTCCGTGAAGGCCTCACTTTACCTTTCTGCTTTCCATGTTCAGATCAGGTTAACGACAAGTGTATTGCTTACCTTGAGACAACAAAAATGCATACACCTGTTTTCTAGCTATGAAGGAAATACCTAAATGCAAGCAGGTGAGCTGCAGTAGAAGCGTTGCTAGATAGAGGGTGCAGGAGTAGGTAAGTTTGAGATCAGTTTGCTTTCTACTTTGTTTAGGTCATCAATTATTTAAATGCCTAGTAAGAAGACAGAATGGAAGAAAAGTTACTTTTGAGGGTTATATTGCACTTGTATGGATCATGAGTGAAATATCTCCATGACAATTTTGTTAGCTGGAGTTCTTAACTTTATGCTCCAAGCTGAAAGTGATCACAGCATTTTAGATCACTCAGAGTGGCTGTGAAGTTGTATTGTTTGCTGAAGGTATGCTAGCAGTAGGGGAGGCCTTAAGGGAGGGGAGGGCCAGCGTTGGTGCTTGTAAGGAAAGTCAGCTATGGATATGGTACTGATTTTGTTGAACTGGAGCTGTCAATTGACACCAGTGGAGATGTCTGATGTCCTGTGGTTCTGGGGTAACAAACGTAACCAGGTGGGAGCTGTCTGCTGGAGACACTGCTGTGTGCATGTTGCCGAAGGCTTTGGCTTTCATCTTTCATTTTGTGCAGTTGATGTTGGGTGCCTGTTCCAGCTGAAGCTTGAAATCAATGCTCCAGGTTTATTTTCCTGCCTCCAAGGATGTGGGCAGACTATTTTATTAATGATATGAATGTTGCATGCTGCGTGTGCATGGCTGACTAATGTAGGCAGTAGAAGTCCAAAAGAAAGGGAGACTGAAAATGCGTCGCTTCCTCTTACTGACCAAACGCTTTGTTTTTGACACTTGAAACACTCCAGAATAGTTAAGGGAGCCTGGCCCTTCTGTATAAAAGAAGGTTTACATGAGCACAGAGCTGTGGAAAAGACAGGCCTTTCCTGTAAAGGCAGAAGATCTGCTGCTGAGAGAACCAGTAAGCAGTAAGGGAAGATTTTTGTGTTGATCTGTGAATATATTAAGCTTGCAATAGTAATGGCATATCTAATTCTCTTTATGGCAGTTTTTAAAAGTTTTTTTAAGTTTACCCTTTTTGGTGATAGAAGAAATACTTAGAAGTGAGGGAAAGCATTAATTATTTTCACTTTATTACCTTCAATACTATTTTATCCACATCTTTCCTATTTCCACTTAAAGCAGTTAACTTTCCAATAATAAGTAAATTTTTTAGATCATGTAGGGGCCACAGTATGTATTTTTGTTTCATTTTCCCTGAGCTCATGGGAGCAAGTAGCTGCAAATATCCACAGTCATGTCTAAGATCTATTTTGAAGATGAAGCACTGTTGCCAAAGTCAATTAAATAAAGAGTCCTATTTTTTTGCAGTATTTAAAAAATATTTTACAGAAAATTCAAGGCCACTGTACCTGAAGTGCTCTTCTGAGTGCTGTGTTTTCAGTATTAGCTTCGTGGTATTTGTCCTAAGGTGATTCAGGGATTTGGTGAGCCAGGATTCCTCTGGGCTTCACCAAGGGAAGGGACTAGACACTGAAATCTCTGTTTTCTGAGTCACAAACAGTCAGTCAAACAGGTAGATTAGTCAAATACATAAATAAATGTTGAGGTGGAGAAAGGAAGAAAAACAGACTTCTGTTTTGACTCCAGTGGTAGTGATGGATGTATCATTGTAAACCTCCTGTTAACTTGGCTGAAGATTTGGCAGGGCTTCCCAGCTTACCTGTTGAAGGAAGGTGATAATAACAATGGGAAAGGCAGATCATGGAAATTATTGAAATATGTGTATTCATCCAATCTTTAAGTCTTTATTTCCTATCTTAAGTATCTGAATTAAAGGATAAGAGAAATTAAAAGTCTTCAATGATCTGTGAAAAAAGTATGGTAGGTGAGGATCAAAGGGGAAACGTGACTGTGACGAAACTATAGATACAAAAACTTTCAAGCTAAATGCTAAACACAGCTATGTTCCTGTGATCCCTTGTTCATGATAGTATGGCAATCTATCCCAAATTTCTTCCTGAGAAAAAAAGTATTGCATAAAGAATTCATTGGTTGGATGGGCGAAGGGAAAGAAAAACAAGCATTCGGAATGTGGGAGTGTGTTCAGTGTCTCTGTCTTATCAGCCTTCCCCTGTAATAGTGGAAATAAGTCAGCTCAGGGCCTTTGGCTTGTGATTGGGTGTAAGAGCAAATTCATTACTGAGGGATACTATGTCATCTCATTTCTTACTGAGGGCCAGCTATGCTTGTGAGAGTAGTCACTATATTTTGAGATTGTCCCAGATACTACCACATCTATGTGCTCTCTGCATGTAGATATCTTCCTCTCCTTTTCAAAACTTTTGGAGACATGAAGGAAGGGGCTGTTTTCTATACCAATTCACACCAGCTTATTTAAAAGTTAGCTTGATAGAGCTCCTAGGTGCTTTGTTCTCATCTTTTAAGTTCAAGGAATGTTTCAAAAAAGCTTTCGTAGCTCTAATATCTGAAAGACACTTTGTTTTTCAAGTACTCCCTTTATTGAATTCTGAATGGGATGCCCTTCTGTGGCACACAACTGGTCTGCTGTTCTTCTGATCCATATTCAAACTCAGATTTTTTCTTTCCCAGAGTTTTTTCCCCAAGGCTACCTAGGCTTGGGAAGTTGGCTACATCTGAGGCTGCTTATGCACCTAAAGTCAGCTGGTAAGAACTCTGTTTTAAGAAATCCTTGGTATGGACTCCAATTTGTTTCCTTTTTAATAAGAGAATTATGTCTGCTGAAGAGCCCTCACTCTCTCCTGGCCTGCTCTGCTGTAACCCCCATGCCACGAAGAGCTCATTCCAAGGAGGAATAAATCCTCCACTCTGCCCTATTGAAACCTAAGGGCTGTCTTTGTGCCACATCTTTCAGATTCCAAAGGCATTTTTGGTTAGCAGCTCTGCTGGATGCACAAAGGGTCAGTGCACTAATAGGATACAGCACTGGGAAAGGACTGGGCTTTTAAGGGACTCTTTGGAGATTTGATGCCCTATGTGAAAGAGGTCAGCAATACTGCAGCAACATTTTTAATTTACTTGTGGAAAAAAAGGGGCAGCATAAAAAGGGGGAAGGACACTGGAAATAAGGAACTCTCTAAATCCTCCTATCCTCATGATCCTTACCCCAAATCCATCCATTGCTGATAAACCTAACCAATGCCTTTATAGGATTTAACAACATGGAATAAATGTCCTTCTGCCTTTCCCCACCCCCTACCAATGCATATCAGCTCCTTATTGTGTGCACAAACTTTAGAGATGCTGGGAGATGGTGGTATCTTCTTTACAAGGGACATTGGTCTTCACCTGCTCAAGGGCTTGCTCCCTCATGCATAGCAGAAAAAAAGACAACCCTTTGCAGAGGGTGATAACAGCAACATTTTGGTGATCGTTTATGCTGTCCTAAAGATAAAGAAATTGATGACAGTTACACACAGAGACTGTGCAGCCCCCAAACTTCATGCAGGATTTTGGGAAATCCTCTCTTCCCAAGTTGTGTTGTCACAAAGATTGTTCAGCTCTTCGAGAGTGTTGCTGATGCCTGGGAATCAGGGAAATGCTGATCATCTGTGTTAGGGTGAATGACACTAGAGCTGTGGGAAACTAAAATGAGCTATTTTGACTCTGGCTTTGTCAGTGTGTGCATGACTGAAAGCTGTGAAGGACTGGAATCTGTATCCAAACATAACTTGCACATCTGCAATAGATATCAACAGTGCTTACATGACTTTATACAGGAAACATATTTGAAATGTTCTTCTCCATTTTCTTTCTTCCCAGCATATCAAAAAAAAGGGCAATACGAAACATTGTGCTTCAGTGATGGGGAAAGGCTTTGGGGGAATCTGCTTCTGAGTGGGTGCTTTGGTTAATTTATTAATTTGTTAAATGAGATTTATTTTTCATTAGGATGTCTCTTTTTGGAGTTATGTGTAGTGTTGACTCCACTCCAGAACCACCTCCTTCTGGAACCACAACTGAAGTATTGACCAGCTAACCTCTATCTTGACACCCACACTGTTGCTCCTGTGGTTGCAGAGTGGGCTGCTCCTGGGAGCAGAGTTTGCTGCTGCGTGGAACAAGCCAGGTTGACACTGAAGTGGATAACCACCAGCACTGGTGAAGGAGAAAGGGGGAATGCAGGGGTGGGATGAGCCCCAGCATGCCACAGACTTGTCTTGGACTGATTCAGGTCTCCATGGACCTGCAGACTCAGTCCCATCATTGTGTTACATTTCAGGAATGCTGCACACTGTTGCAGGGCAGGTGGAGTGGCCTTAGATGTTCTAGCTGTGAAGCTGGAGTTGGAATAAAAGGCAACCAAAGCAAATGATAATGAAGTATTGGGAAGGACATGAGACTGATATGCCTCTGGACTTGTGAAAATACAGGCTATAAATACAACGCCTTCACGAGCACTGCACTTCCAACAACAGTGCTGTGACATTTTCTGAACAAAGAGATGTTGAAAAGCTGGCTCTTTTCACTTTGGAAGCCTTGATAACTTAGATGCAAAATCAGATGTAAATGAATTAATTTGTCTCCTGCCCCATTTTCTTCCATCCTTGACATGCCTGGTGAAACCATACCAAATTTATTTACTGACAGTCTCCTGTGGTCATGGTAAGACTCTTTCAAAATGTGAGAATGGCTGTACTGCTTCTAAGCTTTCCAAGTTCTCAGCCCCTCTGGTAATATAGCTGTGGTGTTAAGCAAAATTGTTGTTGCAGCAGTCCTAGAATTGAAAAAGAATGAGGGACTTTTCCTGTCCACATGCTCCCATCTCTAAGACATATCCTGCCGTTAACATAAATTATTTTGTTCATATTCTCCAAACCATGCACTTTGCTCTGCTCTACATCCATTGCCTGGTATGAATTTTTGCTATCTGGCCTACAGCAATAACTTCCTTGTTCATTGCCACAAAATCTCAGTTTCTATTGTACTTGATACAGATTCCACCCTGCTTTTTCACCCACACTTAACAAAAAGTAACAGGCATTGTGTTGCCTGCTCCCCAGCAAAACCATGCATGCTTGGCACACTGTCAGCTTAGCAAACTCAGCTTCCACTGAGTATTGAGGGTATTGAGCCTGTGCGTTCTATTTTGAGGTAAGATGCAAATTTGGTTCAAGGAAGATGGGAGTTGGGCATACACTGCAGTAACTGCACTGGGAAAGGTCCAGTTAAAAATCAGCTCAGCAAAAACAGGACCGTAAAAGTATCTGACTTGGAGGGGAGCAGAAATGCAGCCTTTTGTGACCAAGGGCTCCTTAAACCTCCATGAAGATGACGACAGCTGGAAAATCATATGTTTCTCTTACGATAAACTATCTTGTGCAAGTGTTTTCAGGCACTTTGAGCTCTCCTTCTGTGGGCTTGGAATACACCCATGAGCTCTGCTGGGCTCCTTTGGTTTGGCTTTCCTTTGAAGCCTAGGCCCTTTGTGGATGGGTTCAGGCTGTCTGCCTTGGGGTTCTGATTCTTGAAGGCAATGAAGTGCTGGGTGCGTGGCCTGTTTGCTGGTGGTGCCAAAATTAGCTGTGACTCATGCTAATCATGCAGACTTTCTTAATCCATCCCTTTCCAATCTTTCTTGCGTGTTCTGCTGAGCTGTGAGTTAACAATAGTGACATTTAAAGTTCTAGCATCTGAGTGAATCATCTTGAGATGAGGACAGCAGTTCACAGCTCACGGAGGTTTGGTTTCTGAGTGCGTCCCCAATGCAGCTGGATGTGCTGAAACGTGCCATGCCAACACTGGGCACAATCATGGGCACCAGAACCACAAATCTATGGGATTTCTGGCACCACAGGGCTCAGCACTGCCATGGTCTCACCTCCTTAAATCACATGCCTCCCTCCTTTCTCCTGAGTGCCAGGAAGGTGTTGTCCTTGTTCTGGTGGTGAAGAACTGGGAGGGCTGATGGCTGGCTGATCTCCCTGCTGGGGAGAGATGGTCCACTCAAAACTGGGCCATCAGGGAGGCTGCTGATCCTGGCAGAGTGAGGGAGTTGGCTGGTAGGGTGCTGTACCCTTGGGGGACATCAGTCCCAGGGATACCTCCTGTTTCTGCTCTGCAGTGAGATGAAGTCCTATGGGAGCAGGTTATGCCTCACTGCCAGGTGAAGTCCCAGGGGGGTCTTTCAGGGGAAGAGTTTCTCCATGCAGCAGTCATCTTCATTTGCTGTATAATATCTTTGGCTTTTTCTGACAATGGCAGGCATCAGCCCCTTTTCTAGGGAGCCATAGAGGCAAGAGGCTGCTGGATTTTTATTCTGTTTCAGTTTTTCAGTGGTGAGGAAGGCAGTGGAAGATGTTCTGGAGAAAACTTCCACTAGATGCAGGAAAAGAAAGAGCAGATAAGCCACTAGTTTAGGCATAGTAAGCCCATAATAGTCTTGTGTTGTGAGAGATTCTAAATGTACTTTTGAGGATTACCTGCATCTCAGCTTTCTAGCATGGAGGGGTTTTTTTTGGATTTTCCATGTGTTTTATGATTGGTTGGGGTTTTTTTGTTGGTTTTTTTTTTTTTGCTTGTTAAGGATCCATTAGTTGAGATAGAGGGCCAGTCCCGGCAATAGTTTCCATTAAAACACTGTCACAATTAAGACTGAGAGCCAATTCTGTAAAACTATCCATGCAGGGAGAAGGGGATGGAAGGGATCTCCCAGTGGTGGATACATATCCTTGGAGGCCTTTGGACAGCTTTGGTCACTCTAGCTCATCCTGTAGTTGAAATACAGGTGTGAGGTCTGCACTGTGTGGCTCAGGGCACATGTGCTGCCTTGGGCCATGCCAGTGGGGTGATATACAGCCTCTCCTTTTCTTTCAAATTGTATTTCTTGGGAAGCAGCAGGACTGAAATTTGTGGAAAAGCTCTGCATGTTTAGAGGGGGAAAGGGAAAAAACTCCCAACCAAATGCACTAATAGTTAAGGTTTGTTCTTTAAATATCTTGTCTTTATGCTAGAACTGTTACCACAAAGCAACCAACATGTTTTGTCTACAGACTGACCCATGCACCGAGTTTAGTATTAGCTGCCTTTCATTCCTTTTAGTTAATCTGTTACTGCTATTAATAGAAAGTTATGCAAGCTTCCTGGTGTCCAAAATTGCCTGGACATAACAAGAGGTTTGGCTTTTGTGTGTGAAGCTTTTTGGCTGTGCATTTTTGGCCATTGTGCACAAAATAGCAGAGCAAGGTCCCTTGCAGAGATTGAAGACTTGTTGTGTTGGATGGAGCTGCTGGAAAACTCCAAGGGGAGAGCCTTGTCCTTTCGGGTCTTCCTGAAACAGGACACTGATGAACTCCTTGCTGTCCCCAAACCTTGCCTGATCCCCCAGCTTGCTCCAGACTGCAGCCTCATCAGCCTGCCAGCTTTGTAGCTGCCCTTGCCCCACTTCTGGCCACATGACGTTGGTTAGCTGAAGCATTTCTAACTGTGATATTTCTCAAGCTGGCTTGTATGAACACAGCTGGCTGAGAGGGTGATTGCCTGTGAAGCTGCTCTGTCAGATACAAGGCAGGGCAAATTTTCATAGGAAGGCGGTGACAAGCTAGGGGAGAGCCTGGGGGGAGGGGGGTAATCACGACTCACTTTTTAGCCTGCATCAGCTGCAGCCAGCACAGCATGTCAAACTGCAGCCAGAGCAGTTTGGCAATGCTTACAAACTCTGCAAGTGAGGCTGACCGTTAATAGAGCTTATAAAGTCAGTCAGATTTTTGGCAGGGTTTTAGACCACTGTGTTCCTGATGGAGCTCTTTAACATCTCCTGAAAACTTATCCAGCATTATCAGAAAGAGCCCTGTTCTCTAGTGCAGGGCCAGGACCCATGAATGAAACAAAGCTGACAGCACTGAACTGCAACAGCTTAGTGGGGAGGAGGGAGGAAAGACACACACACACACACACACACAAAGCAGGACTTCAAAAAACAGAATAGATTTCTCTGTTTTGAAGTTTAACATCACAGAAGTGATGTTTCCTGCCTACCTCAACGTACTTCTGCTAACATGTTCTATGCAGAAACCTTCAAAAGGAAAGTGTGGTTTTTTCTGATGAAGTTGTACACCAGGGTTGTCTTTTTATTTTTGAAACACTCATGGACTCAAGAGGGATGAGTCCCTTAGTATTTTTCATTCCTGAGGATTTACATTTGTTGAGATATGGAAAGAATAACCATAAGAAGATCCAAGTGGTAAAATACAGAGGAGAACCCATGTGTCATGGTCCCAAGCCTCTAGGATAATCACAGCAATAGTTTTATATTACAGGGCTGTATTACAGAGGGAAAACGGATCTTTTCAGCATTTTCCCTTATTTGGCAGGTCCAGTTCATTGCATATGATACATGTGTGGTGCCCACTGACAAACGGAGAAGCTGTTTTGATGACCTGTTCTGCAAACAAAAAAGGGAGTTCTCAGCACAGCTGTGTGCAGCCTGTCTTCAGGGAAATGGTATAAAAGGGGCTGGAATAAATCAGTTCCAGTGCAGGCTCACTTGGTGCACTGTTTTCATGGGAAGCAGTTGAACGCTGGTGCATGTTTTCATGGGTGCAGAAATCTGTAAAAGTTGAGTTAGCATGTGAAGGACCAATATAACCTCTCTTGGTGAACAGGAAACTGTGAGAAATAAGCAGGTAAGAGAAAACACTAACTAGTGGGGTAAAACCACTTGTAGTGGGGTAAAAAAAAGGTCTATGTGTGTCTTCTATCTTTTGGTGTTAGCACAGAGCATTTACTGGCAGTCTGTCACTAGAGTTTAAATGGGATTGAAGTGCTGCTTGATTGCTTGAGTGAAAACATTTTGTCTTTTTTTTTTTTTTTTTTGGCAGCTACAAAACATCTTGACGCCAAAAACCTTACGGGATTGCTCAGTATTCGAGCACTTTATTTGTGCATGTGTGTATTTCCCCCCTTGTCCCCCCTCCTTTGGTCTGTTTATGTGAAATACTGGCAGAAAAGAGTAAATAGAGAGAAATATATATATTCTTTTTCTTATTTCTTGGCAGGCTGCTTACAGTATAGAGCACTTTTGAGGTGACTTTAGATGAGCATGTAAATATGAACAGTACCTCAGAAATTCTGGAAGTCCAGTTTGGATTTTTTAAGAGCACTTTTCTTGTGCCTTTGTCTCTCTCATTACTTACATTCATTGCAAAGCCTATTTTCCTTTCTTTATTTAAGTCCTACCTGCAGGAAATCTGTGCCTCCATTTTGATGCCATTACCTGCCACTTTTTCCGTTTTAGCAATTTTTATAATCACCTTACCTTTCTCAATATATTATCCAGGGCAAGATACTTCTGGACTCAGAGAGTAAAATTGCTGAAGTACAAAAATTGCCAATTCTGAAAAGTGCTCAAACAGCGGTGATTACTTGCTGTGCTCAAGATGAAAAGTTTGTTTTTGTTTAAGGCCCTGTGTGCAGTTTTATTACAGACATGAGAGTAATGGCCATATATCCCGGCAAAGAATGAGGAAAGGTCAGTGACCTACAAGTCAGGAAAAAACTCAATCAAGGAGAAGAGGAGCAAAGACCGTCTAACTGCAATTACATCCTAAATACCCCTCCATTTTGCTGCTGTGATAAAACCCTCTGATTTCAGCAGGCTTTTTGGTCATCTTTGACTCTCAGGCATTATTATCGTAAAATAATTAATGACTTGTCCCAGATTCAGAAAGTGGGCTTAGTGGGACTTCCAAAGTGTTCTTTTTCTTCCTCCCAGCATGAAGCCCAGTCCCTGCAGGCTGGGAGGCAGCTTGCCTGAAGCAAGGCATGGTGCTACCAGTGAGAAACAGCATTTCCCAGCACAGGGAGGATGGGGTCTGGCATGGGAAGGTACCTCTGGCCAGTGCCTGTGCAGGGCAGCGCCACAAGCTCTCCTGCATGAAAAGCTCACAGCTGTGCTTCTGCATTTTACCTGAGGCACCACAGCCTCCCACTGTAGTGCAAGGGCATGGCTTCAGTACTGACCTGAGAAAATAAGGCATGTCTGCCCCAAAGATGGGATGACAGAGCTGGAGAAGGCGGGGGGTGCTTCCAAGGAGTGATGTTCCAGGCCCTGCTAGCCCTGCATGGGGCTGAGTGATAAGCCAAGGGTAGCACCACACTCATATTGGTGGAGCAGGATGCAGCATTGCTCTTCAGGCGCTGTGGCAGGGAGGAACTTAAATTTGCTCCCTTTCCATCAGGCAGAGAGTTTTATGTAATATTGCAGATGGACTAATTTTCAGTATGTAATATTTAGGGAGTTTAGTCCAGGCCCAACAGTAGTGAGTGCTTGTGGCGGACCTCACAAAATTCTCTTGGAATTTCATTATTTCTACATACTTCTGTGTAAAAGATGCTTAGCAAATAGAGGTGGCTAAAAAAAATAATAATCAAACATTGCCTTCTCCAGCCCCAGTAAAATCATAAAACCGGATTTTTCAAATTCCCTGCTCTGATCTTTGCTATTTTTCTGATGTGCAGACGTCTTCCATCTAAAAATAGTAAATCTCATTGTGTGGGAGGTGTATTTAAACAGTGTTCTCTAGCATATAAATATTATTATTACTTAAACTAACCCTGCTGCAGAGAAGTTCACAAACTTGTGCTAGATGGCTGCCTGCTGTCTATAGGAAGTGTCAAATGCTTTCAAACGTGGCCTTTCTGGGGACATTTCTACTAAGGGACATTGGGTTGTTGCTCAGGTTTCTGTAGGAGGCTGTATGACACCTTGATGCCTGTGAATTACAGGGGCCTTCAAGAACTCTGCGCCTTACAGGCTCAAGCCATTACAATATTGAGTTAATAATTAGGTTTTAAATACCACTGTAACTTTCATTTGTGATAGAGATAATTTGCAATCCTATGCTGCTTTGGATAGGATAGAGCTTAAATTGAATCTAAAATGAGGAACATCACTCAAAACAGACTGAAGGAGCTAATTATTTTAATAAAAATACAGCTGTGCTTGCCGTTTTAATAACCTTAACAGATCAAGGCATATATGCATGGGGAGGCCTTTAACTAGAACTTGTATTACCATGAGACTGTAGCTTTTGATGTGTTATTTCTAGTTTATCAAATGCCTTGGTACTGCTGCTCAGTTTATTTAATGCCTTGTTTGCTGGTGCTTGATTAGGAAGTCAGTAATTACTAAATGGGTGGTAAAATTATATTCAGAATTAGGAGAATGTGTTTGACGAGGTGGTGCACAAGTACCAGGGCTCTGCAGAACCTTGTATGGTTGTTCCCTATTCAGCTGCCCTGCTAATTTGAGTGGTTCACACTAAATCTGCATCCTTCAGTACTGTAAGAGACTGGACTAAAGCCCCTCATCTGTCATTTGCCTCATGACCATCGAAATGACTGAAGACTGATCACCCAAAGACCCCCAAGAGGGGAGGAAGGACTTTTGCACAGGAAGGTCTGGGCCAGATCAAGGTGGGATGCCTGCCGAGTGCAGAAGCGTGACTGGTACAAACTAAGTACAGGCCACATCAGACTGTGTCGTTCTTGCTGCCAAGGTGGAAAGAGCTGCACAGAAACACTCCGTCCTGTACGCCTGCCTCGTACCAATGCCCCAAAACAATGGGACTCATTTCCCCACCTCTTGGCCGGCTTCCCCTCGCCTTGGCACCCCTCAGCCTGCTGCACACCGCTCCTGAAGAGAATTGCCTCACCTGTTGGCGAGCTGCCCTCGCCTTTGAAAAGACTATAAAGACACTCTCTGAGAAGACCCCCTTCGAGATCTCCCCACGGACGAAGACGCGTCTATTGGGACCGGGCCACGAGGACTCCGTCTGTGCCGTGGTAGCTATGACCCAACTCTCTCTCTCTCTTTCTCTCCCTCTCTCCCTCTTCTATCGCATAAATCGTGTTGTTGGCACTCAATAAAAGTGCTTTGATTTTGATTTAAACTTGAAATATTTTGTCCCTGTTTTCCTTTGCACTTTGAGATTCAGTTAACGAACCATCACGACTCCCGCTGGTACCAGCGGATCGTGACAAGTACCCACCCTTTTACTGGATATTTTGTGTTGGGATCATCTAAGGTGGTCCAGGCTCTGAGGCAGAGGAGGGAACTGGAGGTGGGTTTCCCACCTCCTGGGAGATTGCTTGAGTCACTGGACCGTGGGATGAGAGGTACGATATCATTCTAGTGTCTCTGATGTGTTTTCCACCCCTCCTCATCCTCAAAAAGAAGGCTGGGGGTGTGTGGGGAGAGGAACCCAGCAGGAGCTGTTCATCCAGCAGAGGAGCTCACAAGTGAGCTGAAGCTGCATCTTTCAGATCACTTTAGTGGCATCAAAAATTTGACAGAGTGCACCTGGTCCCCCCCAGTAAAGCATGCGAAGGGCCCAGGGTGCAGTATAGCACTGTGACTAATGTGCATGTGTATACCTCACATGCACACAGTGCTGTGTTAGCAACAGAGCTGCTTTGCTGCTGGGAGTGTTTTTGTTAACTGTGCCAACACTCTTGGGACCAAAATGATACAGACTGAAATCAGCTCAGGAATTACAGCTTGTCCTTTGAAATATGAATAAGCTCTCCAGAGAGCGGTCCTCCTATGAGGACATAGGATGAGAAAGATTGACAAGTCCAGCTTGCCTTTTGTAGTATTTCTGCAAAATATGATCTCCCTTATTTAGTGAACTGTGTTAAATAGAGCAAAACACAGGCCCGAGCTGCAAACTCAGAATGAGCAAAGTATTTCTGTACTCTGAAAAATTTTGGCTGCTTCTCAAATTCTACGTCTCATAATTTGCCTTTGTGGTACCTTTTTCCAGACAAGGTTGGGGCCTGAAAGCTGAGCTGTGCTAGAAGAAGTTGAGCAAGTTATGTAGAGCTCCCAGGTTTGAAGAAATGTCATGAGATGGAAGCTTCTCACCAGATTTCCAGTATTTCTGACATCTGCCAGTCCTGGAAAAGTGTTAGCCTTGGTTGCAAAATTCTGTCATCTGTGATTCCAGAGGCTAATAAAGAATGAGTTTTAATGGATCCAGGATACACCATAGAAGGCAGTAAAGGGACTGCAGTTTTGGTCAAAGGCCTTGGCCCTTGGGGGTGTTTCAGTATGACTCCCAAACCATAAAGCTGGGCTAACAGGATTAGAAACACCTAATACAGCTCCAGTGCCCCTCCAAATAATTTTACTGTTTTATGTATCCACCTCTTGCTTGGGCTAGTAGTTCCATGCATGAACTGAGAAATGACCTGACCTGAGCAGAAATCAGCTTTTGCAATGACTGCAGACCTGTGGAAACAGCAGACTTTGAGGGTGCTGCTTCATCACCTGCATGAAAATGTCTGTCCACGATGGGTGGTGGAAAGACTTCACACCTGTGGTGTTGAAACTGAGCATCAGGGATTGCAGCTCCCTTAAGGACATACTTGGCATTACTAAGGGATTTTGCACACATAGAGTTGTGAAAGTTGGCTGGGATTTCCAATTTGTGCAGCAGTGGAGATTTTAAATAATGAGGAAAGGATACTCTTCCTTCCTTTGGGGTTAAGGCAAATGCAGCTTTAACACTTGGAAAATCTATGAGAGCAATTGAGTTTCCCTGATGCATCTATCCCAGTAATTGATGTGACACCCTGCACTAATGGATAAACGGATTGTCTTTGTATTTCTGCAAAGCGAATGTGTCACATATTGAATAGTGACATTGATATTCTTATCAGATGTAAGAGTTAATGCTTCTTTTGGGTAAATGGAGTAGTTTGACCTCTGAGAGCTATTATCTTCCAGGTTTGCAGGTATCTTGTCACAACGTCTTTCTTAACTGTATTTGTTTTGGAAGTTTCACTGCAAACATGTAAGCTGGAGAGTTACCTTTCTTACATGAAATCCAAGATAGATAGCAAGAAGTATGCATCCTTTAAAAGTGGACTATCAGTGTGGCTGGAAATTTGTCATCAATCTGGCTTCATAACTGTATCAGGATAAAGACTTCTGATGTTCTGTAGAAGGGGCCCCCACGTGCTCCATCCTCTATGTCTCCATAGACACAGAGGACAACTGCTCTGCTGAGGTCAACATTTAAATGGGTGAGCTAAACAAAGTGGAAGAGGAAGAGGGACAGACACAGGAGTAAGTCCCTCAAACTCCCTTTTGCTGGGCCATGTTGCCTTTCTTGTGTCTATTGTTTCTAAATTAAAGGATATCTAATGTTAGCAGTTGTGGTCCCCTCCCAGTAATCACTGTTACAAACATTGCTGGGGTCTTGCAAGGTATTTATGACTCTCCTGGGAAACACCAAGGAGAATTGCAAAGCCACTGTGGAACGGCGTGATAAGAAAAATTCTGAATACAGCCTGCATTTGGAAAAAAAAAAAACCAAGAAATTCAAAAGTAGCATGCTGCTAGTTCTGATCTCTTCTTTCATTTAAGCAAGAAAAAACACACTGAAGAACTTCAGTCAAAAAAATAAGGTTCTGGGTCCTACTATGAGCCTATGTTGACAGTTGTGTTTTCTGTTTTCATTTGTTTTTTGTGAGTTAACTTTCAACCAAAACAAATGTATCAGCTGGTTGAGTCCTGTATAGATTTACCAGGACAGGACAGTGGCAAGGAAGGTGTAATTGCTGGTGACTCCTCTAATTTCTCAGACAGTGGAGAAGTGTGAGGCTGAGATCAATTCCAGGAGAAGAATTTGTGCCCATCCTCAAAGAGAGTGTGTCAGGTGCTTTGCAGAGAAAGGGAAAAAAGAGAGGGATTTACCACTAAGCCGCTTTCCAAGGTGGTGTGCTTTGCTCCAACACTAAGCATGGAGTGGAGAAGGGGGGATGAGTGCAGTGTCACAAACTCATAGCGTATGCCA
Source organism: Drymodes brunneopygia (assembly GCA_013400955.1). Taxonomy (NCBI): domain Eukaryota; kingdom Metazoa; phylum Chordata; class Aves; order Passeriformes; family Petroicidae; genus Drymodes; species Drymodes brunneopygia. The sequence goes on along the minus strand of VZTZ01010062.1, from coordinate 1,268,209 downwards.
CACAATGTACCATTACCTGTAGGTGCAATTGTGCATTCATGCATAAAAGAATAATATGTAAATATTCCTCAAGGTGGCTAATAGAGTGAGACAAATTGTAGACTGTGTAGGGAACTGCTTTTGCCTCTGGGACTTGCTATTCAGGGGCAGTGCCATCTTCATCTTGCACTTGAATCCTTCCACTTTGTGTCTTTTTGAAGAAAATTCTCAAGTAGATCCAGGATAATGAAAATCATGTTGTTTGGTATAGTAGCTAATCATGAAAATATTCCTATCATCCTAATAGGGACTAGGAGGCAACTCTTGGGATATAGGGTCCTTGTAACCCACTTTAAGCAAGCTATCACTCAGTAAAAACACACCTTTTCTTTTTTCCTTTGAAAAAACACCCCCAACACATATATAAAAGGCCTGTTTTTATACTGCCTTGCAAGAGGTAAGCTCAAGATCCATGGCACTTCTCCACTTCTCACAGCAAAAAGGCAGACAATAACCTGTATGCCCTCCCCATCAGCTTTTCAATAAAATTGATTCTAGATGTGCAAGGTTGTCTGTGCTGTACTGCTAAGTGCATAATAGCTGTAGTATGCCAACTCATTATTCTGTAAAGTGCTGTGAAATACCGTGATTACGAAAGAGGCTACATAAAAACAGCTTCCAGTCTAGTCGGGTGATGGTCAGGTGGCCAGACAGGCTGCTGTGGTACAGCTACATGGTCTGCAGTCCAGTGGTTTTATGGCTCTACACATCCCTTAGACTTGTTTGCACGTGCCAGAAATTACAAGTGCCCCTTCAGGGGTTTTTCCTTTTGATTCCTCTCTTTGTCCTTGTGTTTTGGGGCACTGAAATTTCCGATGGCTGCTGCTCTGGATGCTCAGCTTTCTCCACATACACACCTATCACTTTTCAGTGAGAGTCAGTTATAAAGTAATTTATTTTGTAAAGTATGCTGGCTATTGGCCAGTGGGTAACTAAAGGTGAAAAGAAGCAAATGAAAAGCAGATTAGAAAGCATGTTGTGGACTGGGAAAAGGGAGGCTGTAGTGTGAAGGAAAGTGAATAGGGACAGTTCAGAGAAGCAAAAACTGAAGAAATAAGGCGTGTACATGTAGCTCAAAGGACTTCATTACAGCTAATTTAGGAAGATAACAAAGGAGTGATATCAACAAGATCTAAATGGGGAGAAGCACAATGGGAAGAACAGAGAGAGCAAGAACAAATAAGAGTCATAAAATGGACAAATGTCTTCAAGTCTTTAGAAAGTATGTTTTAGTGCCTCTTCCCCTCCTCCTTTCCTGTTCTCCAGGAAATGTCTTGCCAATAAGAGGAGCAAAAGGGTTGGCAAGTTTAATAATGCCCTCAAGGTGATGAAACTTTGGTGCTTGACAGCACAAAAACTTGGCCATCCAGTTCTCCAGCTTTGCTTAAATGTGGGCCACTCTTTCTTTTTAGTATCATTTCAAATCTGGTGACTCACATAGAGTATTCATTGTGCACAAGATAAGATATCATAAATTCACCATTAGGAATGTAATTAAACTGAGTGCTCAGAAGAAAGAAAGTATCCCTTCCCCATCCCCAACTCTTTTTTTCCCTAGGGGACTTTCATTGTAGAAAAGTAAATATTGCAGCCTGTGCTTCTGTTGTTTACTTTGGAGAGTCCATTTAAGATGGTGATGATTAAGACGTGCATGTTTGTCGTGCTAGTCAAGAGACTGGACAGCTTTCAGCCAGAGGAAGCTGTGGAGTGATGGCAGCAGGACAGGGGACTGACAATTAACTCACACACAAAGATGAAACCCATTAAGACCCAGCATAGCTCTAGACACTGAGCTTTTTTTTCCAATTATGTCATCTTGTCTGATGCATTGCCTCAAATCAGACTGCTAAAATGGGCTTTTCCCCAATCACACAAGGCACGTGTAGTCTCAAATATTCATGTACAAATTTAACATGTAGGAAGTGGAGACACAAAGATTCCAAAATGACCTGTGGAGGTATGTTTGTCACCTCCTGACCTTCCTGAGTGAGAACCTGGCTGAATCATGCAAGTGTTGCTGGCTCCTGTACTCCTTTCCCATGAAAACTGAAGCAGAGCAAGGGAGAATGGCTACAACTGCACAGTGCTGTGGCATCAGTGCAGAGCTTGAGGGTGCATCTGGGCATATCCAACATCCCAAGCTCGCCTTTGTAGATCAGAAAAGTGTACAGAGCCCTGAACTAATATCATGCCGTTTTGGTTGTTCTTTCTATTGGCAAGGCTGTTGTTTTGAGAACAAAAATAAATTATAATGAATTAACAAAGACAATGATAACCTCGGATTAAACCTTAATTCAGCAAACAGCAATATGACTGATGTCAAGGATAGGCTTTTCACTGGCCTAAGGCAGCATGCCTTCTTTGACTTCAGCAAGGAAATGTTGATTTAAGGCAGGCTGGAGTGTCCTGCCCTTTGCGAGTATGTTCAGAAAGCCAATGATTCAGCTGGTAGGAGCTTCCTTGTTTTGGTGAACGTATGAGTGCTTTGTTGATGCCCATGATACCCTGTGCATGAGCGCTTAATAGTGGATGAGTGTTGGAAAGATTGTGGATTACTTTGTTAAGCAAGCGTGGCTTGTAAGTAATGTGGAGCTGACCCTTCGTGACACTTGCATGACCCAGAAACAAAGCAGCAGGCAGGAGAGCCCTGCAGTAAATGAACAGTGTTTTGATATTTTCTAATAATAAAACCTATGAAGTTAACCTTTGGGAAGTATAGTTAAACTTAATTTATTTTCAAATGTGCAATGTTTTCAGTATGTTTGTTTGTACTGTAACCTAATTTTCCACTTCCTTTCCCTTGTCATACAGTTTTTAGGCCAGGAATGCGGTAATGAATAGAGAGAAGAATGTCAGTTTAGACTGTAAAAAGCTTCTGTGAAAAAGCCTAGTAGAATTAAATAGGGAATGATCGTCTGTCTGTAGGATTTCAAAGCCCATGTCTCCTCTGGTTTAAAGCCACAGGATTGCTAATAAAGGATCATTTCATACGTGTGGCCTACTGAGCTCTGTGACTGAGTGTAGGTTGAATAATGCCATTTCTCCCTTTCTTTCCTTCTTTCCCTCTCTTTCTTTCATCTTGCATTGAGGTTTTCTATGTGTCCCACTCTGGTTGATTTAGTCCAAAGGTTGATTTAGTCCTGCTGCTCTATTGGGGTGTGGGCAGCCTGGCCCTGGGCAGATCTTCCTCTAGGATCCTTGTTGGGTGAAATCTGAATCCAAATTAATGTGTTGGATTATGTTACCTCCAAAACAGGAACAAGCATTAAGTGGGCAATGATATCAGCATCAGAATTTGGCAGGGGACCTCTTTCTGTCTTATGAGTTGGACCCCACCATTGGGTCTTCTAGTATGTAACCCTTGAGTGGATTTAGAACTCATGCCCAGAGGCTAAGGCTTGTAATCTTCCATACATTTAACAATTTTTTACTTTACTGTCATCTGTACAGTCAATACATATGTATGATTACCAAAGTGAGAACCTTGGAGGCTGGCTCTGCTGTGGTTTTTATGTCCTGTGTTGAGTGGACCCAGTCAGGTTGAGCACCGTGGAGAGGCAGGGAGCAGTGCTGGGCCCTTCACTGGCTGTGGATGGGGAGGTGTACACTGGAGATTAATCGGGGTCAGCACACTGTGATATATTAGTTTGCCAATAATCATTGCAAGTAATAGCTTTACTGATTCATGAGTTCCATAAATTGATTAGTCCCTCTGTTAATGAAGAGCTCTAATGCACTACATGTGCAATAGATCATTTCTTTACTTTATGACTTTATCTGGCCCAGGGAGCTCGAGCACCCTGGGCTGTGCTGGTAGGTACCATTTCCATTTGCCAATGTGTTACTGCATAAACACGAGCATTAACATTGTGCACATTCTGCAGTGGTTTCTGCACAGAATTAGCTGAGTAATTAATTCTTTGAGCTTTCTGATGCATCACACTGCAAAGTCAGCTTGGTTCCTATTGGATCATCTTTACAAAAAACTGGCCTGACTCTGCACTCAACTGTGGACACTCATGCAAGACAAAGTTTTGCTTGTCAAACGAGCAATCTCCAGTTGGAAGAAGGGCTTAGTAGGGTCATAAATCACTTCTCTACTCTTACAAATCCTCTCTCCCAGTGCAGAAACAGTGTCCCATGGGCTAGCTTAGTTTGGGACTGGCACTGAGGAGGAGCAGGGCTGCTCGTTCATGTGGGTGAAACTGGGACCATAGGAGGAGTGAGTTGAATCAGTATGGGCTCTACACAGGAAGGAGCAACCACCTTTCCCCACTAACACATGTGAAATTCTTCAGTTTGTTAGATTGAAGAATGCTCTAGAATGCCTGAACAGTGACAGTACTGTTTTCAAAATGCCTGTATGCCCAGTGAGAACAGGGTTACTTTTTCTCTTTCAAATGGACTTCACTGCAGTTATCCATGCCTTTGTCCCTTTGAGATGTCGTTGCCATAATACACTCTACATGGGGCTATACGTTGAACCCGCTCAGAAACTGAAGCTAATGCAGAATGCAGTGACCCGCTTATTAAGTAGTGTTTCATGCTGGGAACACATCACACTAATGTGCCAGGATCTGCACAAGCTGCCAATACGTTTTTGGATGTTGGTGTTAACCTATAAAGCTATAAATGGTTTGGTACCTAGCCACTTGGGTCAGGAGAGAAGGCACGGTGCCTTTATTAATTATACAAGCCTCCAGCTGAGAATGAATCTGCTTAGGCTTCTGGAAACGGTTCACACTGGGCATGTTCAGAGGCTTAATGCAGGCATTAACATACCCTTACATTGCATCATTTAATTTGCATAACAACTCCTACCTTCCCTTGCATCTACCTTTGATGTTGTTGCTGCCACCTCTAAGCTCTTTGTAGAGTTGACAGTTGGAGCTCTAGGCTTTGGACCAAAGGGCGGTTTTATTCATCTGCTACGTCAGGAGAAAGCCCCTGTGTGGGGCTAGCAGAAAGCTGATAAACTGAGACACATCAGTGTTTGCAAAACTAGTGAACAGGAAAGGAGATCATGCTTAGTCACAGGTACTTTCTGAGTCTGGGGAAAAAGCTGCAAATTTGGGGCTGGTTTTAGATTTTAATCAAAGTGATTTGTGGTTTACAAAATGCCCTTCCTTTCCAGAGCAGATCAAGTAACCCACAAAATTCACCCATTACATCTGCAGATAGATCTGCAGCTACTTCCTACATTTTTCCATGGTGTTTCTCATTGGTAATTACGGTAATATTTATGTCTCTTTGCATTTTTATATGTCCTTTGTCAAGCTGATTAGAGGACGCACAAAGCTGCCCTTTCATAATAAAAATATTAAAAAAATAAAAAGAGGCCTCATTAGGAGGCTTGCTGACATCAACTAAATTGAGTTTCACCTCATATCAGAATTTTAATAAATAAGACTGATGCTCAGTGCGTTGCTGTAACATGCACACTCCACTCACACAGCTTGCTGCATGCTTTGTACCATGCAGCTTTTTCCTTTTTAATGCAAAACAATACTGAGTCAAGGGGAAATGCTATTTCATATTCAAGCTTTTCTCTTTCCCTAGCAGACCTTAAAAGAAATATCAAATAATTTGTCTGGTATCCAGTCACTCAGACTATGCTTTCTGATTCTGCTGTTGTACATATCAGGGCCTTAAATCTAACATTTTCTTTTGCAGTGCTGCAAATGTGAGGTGTGATTTACATTTGTTTTCTTGCAAATTAGGAAGAGCATAAAACACCGGCTTTCCTTTCCGATGCCATCGACTCTATATAAAGTCAGGCTGGAAAAAGCCACAGGAGCAATGAATGGGCGGGGAAAGAGAGTGACAGAGGATGTTTTGGTAATGTAAAAGGCATCTTTACAGCTAACAGACCAAAAGACTCTTGTTCCAGGCTGCTTCTCACTCAAATATTTATGACAGCAGTTTATACTCTTTTAATTTCTGGTTTCTCTCTTAGAAATCCATATTTAGGTAGATAATTTTAAAAGCCTGCCCCTGCCAATTGCTTCTAGGTCAGTGCCAGATCCGTGCTCTTGATCTCAGGCTGTTTTAGTAACTAGCTTGGTGTTTTAAGGGGAGCTGTAATTTGGGTGGTTTTTATAGATACCAACAACAGCCAAGCAGCAATCAAAGCAGCCCAGTCAGGATGTCCTGGCAGGGCTGTGGGCACTGGGGGACACAGAAACAGAAACAAGCTCGGGTTGGTGGCAGTGCCCCAGCCACCAGTGGCTGCTGCTGCCGTCTGCCCTCACTGGCAACAAGTCCCTGGCCAGTGCTCCACATCAAACCCTTGCAGTGGCTGCACTGCCTGGGATCTGCTTTCCAGCCTGGCAATGCTGCTGTGCTGACCTATGTCCTCGGTGCCCCTCCAGATGGGATTTTTTTTCTCAGTTTATTTGTTTTGTGCCTGTTCCCAAGGTTTTGAGTTGTTTGTGAGAAGTATCTTCAAAGCAGGTGAAGGGCCAAAGCAGCCATCCTCTCCATGTTTGTGGCTCTGACCTTGGATCCCAGATGGGGACTCATCCCATCATGTGCTAGAACAAATGTGATGAAATGGTGCCAGGCAGGAGGTGCTGCTGAGGAAACAGTAGTGCTCCATGCCATCTCTGGCTTCCCACTTTGCTGGGCTGAGAAAATCCCAATTGTCCAAATTTTCTGAGCTTAGCAGGCCCACTTGAGATCAAATCCTTACGAGCTTGTCTAATCAGCCCTTTCCCCTCCCTCTTTCTCAGCGTTTTCTATCACTACCTCTTTACTGCAGTGCTGGGACATGCTCCCTGTAGAAGCTGAGTGCAAAACCTGCTAGCAACTTTAGGGGGTTTCTGGCTGTAAGCTCAAGGTCTGAACAGATTTGCAGCTTCAAGCATTTGTGCCAAGAATTGGGTTGCTTTGATCAGTTAAATTCCCTGGCAGTGAAAGAATAATAATAAAGGTTAAGGGGGCCGTGCTCTGAAGCTCCATCTGCAGAAGAGTGTATCTTCCCACTGCCCCTGAATAGCATCAGCAGGCTCTCCACTACCTCTTTTATGGATTTAATTCTCTTTGGTAAGCTAATCTCACCCCTGCTGCCCCAGCACAAAACCCAAAGTGGCAATCTTGTGAAGCACAGAAAAGCAATTGGGGGGAACCTAGCTTTTTATGGTAAATACCCAGGGAAAGTGACTTGCACCACTGCTCTTAAGAATGCAAACATGCCCCCACCAAGCACGGGATAAACAGCACGGCTTGTACCTTTCAGCAAAACAGAAATGTGCTGTGGCCAGAGCCAAGGGACTCTCTACAGGAAAAGTTTGCGTGCCAATGAGCATGGCTTTGCTTATATCCAAATGCCTCGAGGTGTGGAGACAGCAGTTTTGCTGGACAGTAGGGGATGCTACAGAGGGGCAGGAGGAATAGGAGGGGAAATGTGAGCTTATGCTGGGCTTATGAAAGTGATGGAGGCTGAGCCTTGCCTCCTGCCCAGTGCCCTGAGGGTTGTTAGTGGCATGGTGTGTGTGTGTATGTAACACTGTTGGCTCACTTGAGTGGGAATCACCAGCCTGGCAACCCTCAGTCTGAGTAGGCTTTGCTCTCAGATCAGGGATTTGTCTGTTTTCTGGCTCAGTTTCAGTGCTTATTTATACAAAAAAGATGAAGGTGAAGACACTAACAGATGAAAGCAGTGTTCATGTTCCTGCCCTGGCCTCTGCATTAACCATGATGGCTGCATGGTGAGCAGAGGACATCTCCCATGGAAAGTTAAGGGCTCCATTTAACAGTGCAGATGCCTTAGTCTGAGGGGGATTCTGTCCCTTCCCACCCGCATCGCTACGCAGCTCTCCTGCTGTGTCCTTTGTTTAGGGGGCTGTGTTGGCCAAGTCACTTACTCTGTCCTTGTGGGGTCAGTTTTCCATGCTCTGGGCCCCCTGACACAGTGTCTGTAGGGTGATGATGAGGAGAAGGTGATGGGGGAGAGAAGCAGACCAGGTGAAGAGAATAGGGAGAAGGGGGTGCAGGACCATCTTGTTTTTCAGCAGCTCTACCTGAGATGGATATAACAGATCATGACAGATTGTGACACTGCATCCTGGCATTCAGGGACTTCCTGGTGGCCCCAAATCTTCGAGGTGGGCATGGGGCCAGAATGAGTGGTGAGCAGAATGCAAGGCAGAGTTGTCCTCATGATGACTGATGTAGAATGTCCAAGGTGTCTCCTGAGCCAAAGATCATCTCCCTTCCTGGTTCTCTGACACAGAGTAGTCTCCTCACCCGAGGTAGCTGGATATAATTTTTGTGTGCTAGCTGCCAGAATATCTTCAATTTAGCTTGGTCTATTAAATCACCTGTCTTAATGCTCTTTGTCTGGAGATCAAATTTGGAAAGGCGGCAGCTGGAGAAAAATTAAAGCAGACAAATGCGTGTAAAAATGTTTCCCTCCAACTGCTTTCATCACAAGCAATTCCTGACTAAATGATGAGGCTTAGGGCTATAAGTATCTCAGTCATTTCATCTGGAGTAAACTGAAACCAAGGTCAAGTCATAGCTGGTTTGTGTCCTTTTCTCTTCTAATCTTACACATTTCACTATGGTTATTTTATTTGAGTGTCTGCCACTTGCTATTTCAAGCTTACACTGGTATGCCTGCTCTGCACCCCAGTTTGCCAGCTAAAATGTTTCCACACCACTAGTGGACATGATTACATAATTTCAGATGCACTAAGGCCTGAAATTATTGGATTTTTTCCCTGGTACAAATGAATGCATGTAAGTTGTTTATTTTTAACTTCACCTCCTGCCTGTGAACTCCAGTAAAAGGAAATTAATTTTTCATGATGGATGCAGGGGGGAGGACAGGAGGGGAGTAAAAGAAAAACATCTGGGTGTGAAGGCAACAGAAAAAGAAGCGTGCTAAGTTCCTGGGTGATAGTGTGATGTTATTCCACCTGTTTCTTTAATTACTAGAAGTTGCTGAGTCTCATCAGCTGCCCCCACAGCCCCGGGAGGAGAGGAAGTGCTGATGGGGTCCCAGGCATGTGGCTTTTCAAGATCACACCAAGACTGCACATGGAGCCATGTCCCTCCCAGGATTGTTCATCCACAAATGTGTAGGTCATCCAATCTCCAAACTTACTTTGAAGATCAGAAGTAACCTGTGTGGTCTCTTCTAATCTACAAAACCCTTTCTCTGAATCATCACTCCAAGAGCAGAATTTACTGAATTTGGTAGCAATGTCTTGGTTTTGTGACATTTAGTAAATAGGTGTATTCAATACTGCAGTATAAAGGGATTAATTTACTTCAGCCTCCTGCACACCCCCAGGAATCTTATATATTGTCTCCCATGTACCTAGTTAGCTCAGCAAGGTTATTTCCCAAAAAATGTTTTAAAATAAAACTAGCTTGCCAAAGGTACTCCCTTGTATCTGTGAATGTTTGAATCCAAAGTGGAAATGTGTTTAATCTGCAGCTTCTGTGTTAAGAACTAAGGGCATCCAAGCCCTTGGGATGGAGGTGTGTCTCTGAGCCTCCAGAGCTTAATATAATTGAAAGGCCTCAGGTTTCCAAATCCTGCTTTAGTCCAACTTCAGTGTTAACGCACAGGATGTGTAATGATGGCCCTCAAAGGCCTCTTTGCATTCGCGCTTGCAATCCTCATGTCATATTAGCACAGACTTTGCCCCGTGTTTTATTTCATGCTTCCTGCATCACAAACATTTGCTGCTTGTGGAAAACCAGCTGGGGTGTCTCTCTCTCTTTCCTCTTTAATAATCTCTAGTTTGGGACCACTGATCCTTCAACAACCCCTTCTCTTTTTGTTGTGCCCTCTGTTTTCTCTTATGTACAGCAACTGCCATGCTTGGGATTCTCTTGTTTGTCCTCTCCCTCCTCTCAATTTCTCAGAACAAGCTGAAAATGAGATTTAATAGGCCTCCCACTGTTGTTGCTCTTTTGAGATTACTGGGATCAGATGTTCTTCTCTTGAGAACTACATCAAAGAAAATGAGAGAGGGTAAAGACCAGGATGCCCGGGAAGGTGATGGAGAGTGGGGATAAGGCAGAAGAGTGGGTTTTAGCATGTAATGCTGTGGAGCAGGGCATTTTTGGCTTTGTTGGAACCTTTCCAGGGCTTTACAGAAGTCTCAGTGCCACTATGGTGTGAAAAGCTTAATAATTTTTTTATAAAACCTTTCAGCAAGCCCAGTGCTACCTGAGTGTTATATTTTTTATCATGATTTTTTGGTGCTACCTGCTATAAACAACCCACTAATTTTAATATGGGATTATCTGGCTGACCTATCCATCCCCATGTTCCCAGAAATCCTCTCCATATTAATTGCATTTCACTGCTGGAGACACCTGTTAGCAAGGGCACAGCTGAACAGGCTCTTAATACTTTAAATCTCTGATAATACTCCAGTTAAACCTCTCTTTCTTGCTTTTTTTTTCTTT
>VZTZ01010062.1:1043692-1257719 GCA_013400955.1 Drymodes brunneopygia | reverse complement strand
TTTTTTTTTTTTTTTTTTTCAAATAAGAGAGCAACTGGTTGAACTTGCTCCTTAGGAGCAGACTGAAGCTAAAATTTCTGTTCCACTCTCTAGTGTGAGGTGACTTTGCAGCAGAGGATCTAATGGTTTTTGAAGGCTGTCATCGCACTCCCCTTTGCCTCTCTTTGGCACTGATGGGGAGAAGAGTCACCCATGGTTTTCAGTAGTAAAAATGATCGATGTGGTATGTGCGGTTTTATAGTTGGTCACAAAGCTCAACGAAAGCAAATACGTATGGCAGTATGGGAAAGACTTTTTTGGGGGATTTGTTTGTTTGTTTGGTTTTGGTTTTTTTTTTGTTTTGTGTGGGATTTTTTTGGTTTGTTTTTCCGTTTTTTAAGTGCTGCATTTAATCCTGTTAGAAATGTGAGGGAAATTTCACAAAACTCAAAGTGTCTGAAGAAGGAGATAAGCCCTTCATGCTGTTCAGCTCTGCAGTGTTTATTCCTTTTCCCCTCTATTTTCTTATCATTTTCAGAGAGAGGTGGAAAACTTTTGTCAGGGTTCTCCTTTAAAAAGAGATAGTATTTGAATGTAAACAAGTATGAGCACATAGTGTGACCAAGGGAGCGAGCAGTATCTTCAATTTCTTAATTTTCTGGCAATCGTGAATGGTGTCAGGATCTTAACATGACTCTTAACTGCTCTGAGAACAGGATGGCTTCTATGGAAACCCACTAGACAAGTGATTCAAAAAACATCTTTTCAGAAAATTACTTCATCATATATGAGATTTCTTTTTAAAACTAACTACATGGGAGTTCTTGGCAATGACGGTCTCTATATCTGATGGTCTAACTAGCATGAAATAGAGCTGCTGCTCTCATTTATATACATTACACTATCTGGTTCCTCACTTGTGGTTTGGTAAAAGCATGAATTTTCAAGTTTCCCTCATGGGACTTCTCTGGCTTCTTTCACCTTACCTTTCATTTTCTTCCCTGCTATGTAGAAATACAGGATGATTATTAAATGGCTTTGGGAATTTTGCTGTAAGAGGCAAGAGAACATGCAGCATCATAATTTTTTATTGCTGTCATCATAGTTTCTTATTGTCTTCACAAGAAAGCACAACAGTAGTGAGGTGGGGAAGATCATAACACTGGCAGTTTAGCTGGGAGAATTAAATATAGATATTTTCTTGATGTAATATTTGTCAGGCAAATCACAGGATGTTTCTTGTAAATATCATTGTGCATACACAGTCATCAAGAGCTGTTTGATCCATGTATCACTGCAAGGCTATAATCCCAGGGTAAAATCCCATGACAGATGTCCGTGAGTCTTACAGCATCCCAGTTGCAGGGAGGATGCAACTCTGGTTGGAGAAGGGAATGGGATGACTGGAAAAAGGGGTAACGTGGGCATCAGCTGTGTTTGCTTTAGTGGGTCTGCTGCACACAGGAGAGCTGCCCCTCACCAGCCGCCTCTTCGTGGGGGAACAGAGATGGTGGAGCTGATCACAGCTGCTGAGGCTCCTTATGCTGTCCCCAGCCCCCAGGACACAGTCAAACTGCAGCAGGCAGCAGAGTGCAAGAGAACCTAGGGAGTGAGCTGGAGAAGGTTAGAGATGCATGAGGGAAGGGTAGAGGAAGGATGTTTTCCTGGCACAGAGGCGGGGAATGTGCCCAAGGCCACGTTGCCATCGGTGTCAGAGATGGGCACAGCCAGTGTGCCACCAGCCCTGCTGCCATGCCCCTGTCATCAGCACCCACTGGGCCTCTCAGTAGCATTGGCACGTACACAGGGGCCAAAGGGCTTCTCACAGAACGCAGCTCACCCTGCTGGAGTCCCTCCCCACCAGAGCAAGCACAGACCAGCCTCATGCCTGGCCACAGCCTCTCTGGCCCCTTCCCAGCCCCTCTCCCACCGCCCAGGATATGGCCTGAGGCACAACCTCACTCCTTCACGCACAGATCAGTGGGGAGGTTTCTGGTGGGTACTGTCACTGTCTATTTTACCTTGGTCTATTCAGGATTGCTTTTTAGTTAAAAATATTCAGCTGGCTTTTTATATGAAAGTACAAATGCCTTTCATTCCTTGTGCTTCTAATTATTAAATTATTTAATAATTATTCTAATTATTAAATTATTATGAACTGTTTGTTATTTTTCTGTGACAATTTTAAATCCAAGATGGTTTCTGAGGGAGGCAAGTGACCAAAAATATTTATATGTTGTAATTCAGCTTGGTAGACTCATTTAGTTTAATTAGCTATAATGTGGGAGTTTAACTCTTGTCATCAGATTAGAAATAAGTTTACTACTTTGTATTCTTTCAGATTTTTATTTAAAAAGGTATTTTTTCTGTTTTTCTTTTCTACCTTTCTTTCTTTCCATAGTAAATATATTATTTATGCTGTTCCTATGCTAAGATTTCATTCCCTCAGTGCTAAATAACCCTCCCCCACCTTCTTTTCCTAGCTGGGATTTATAATACACCCCAGAAAAAAATAGGTGCTGACTCTGCTGTGAACAGTGCCCCTTCATTGTGAAACAGCCCTTGCAAACTTTTGGAAAATGGACCTACTGTGATAATAAATCTTCCCTCTTGACATACAGCACTGAATGTGACTCTGACCACATAAACTGCACTCCCCATGATTCTGGGGCTGTTCACAATGCCAACCATTTATAAGCCAGTTGGCTTTACATTAATTAATTCCCAAGTCATTCACAAATAGCAACAATCACCTCAAAGTGCAGGGCTAGGAAAGGGCTGGCATTTTTGAAAGGGAGATCTGTATATAAAAATTTACCATGCTCACAATAGGAAAAAACCCCAGCCCTTGAAACAACAATGGCTTTCTGCTTTTGGGCTCAGGGTCACAGCTCCTTTCAGTTCAGTTTGTGGTGGTTTATTTATGACAGGTGCTAATTTCTGATGTTCGACTTCTTCTGTGGACAGCCTTGGCTGGGCATCCTGCCCCAAGTGCAAGGTAGGGCTCCCTGCACTATTGCCTGCAGGACAAGGTGGGGAAAATAGGTATTGCTTTGGAGAGGAGCTCAAGGATGCCAGGAAAGATTTAGCTTTGTGACACCCTCTGCCAGATTGCTAGCTGCTTCTCACCTGGATTTCAGTCCTCACAGCCTTCCCTTACAGGGTTTTAGCATTATGGTTCAGACATTAATGGAAATAATTTAAAAAATCTGTCCAGAAGAGGTCTTGCTCTCCCTGCCTGTCATTGCTTTTAGGCTTTTAAGAGAATTTTTTTTCAGATGTGATTGAATTGCATACCTCATTCCCATGGGGTGCAGTTTCCTTTGGCTGCTGTTGGCTGCCCCTTCTGCCATCTCCTTCCTCCAGCACTGGCCCACATACCCTGTCCTTCAGTTCCCCTTCCCTGTGCCCCTCTGAGCTTCCCCATCTGTGCCTCAGGCTTCCTGCCCTTGGCTTTACTTCCTGGGGGTCCCCCACTGGCCAGGTGAGTTATGTGTTGCCACTCAGCCCTTTCCATCTCCATTGCTTTATCTTGTTCCTTGTGTTTGATGTCATTGGTGTTTTGCCTTGTATAGGCTGTAAACGATGTGTAAGGATACTTTACATTGGACATTAACCTAGAGAGTGAAAGAGCTGGAGATGGGAACATTTTTGTTCCTAGTTGGTCACCCATTGCTGGGGGCACGTGGACCTTCACCCACCTCCCTGCCAGTCCCTGATGGGATTGCAGCCACAGAGGAGCTGCCAGTGTGACTTGGCTGCCCTGTGGAGGTGCTTTATGGAACAGGCTTAAAGGGCACAATTACAGATGAGCCTCACAGGACGGTGCCTCATTGAGGCCATGGGATTGACGATGTTCATTCACTAAGTAGATATTCAGTAGTTTTTCTTCATCATTTTTTAGCAGGGGAGGGAGCAGCTGATCCCTTAATTCCAACATCCTATTCAGATACTGCACTGAAGACAGAGTTATTAATTTCCTCAGAGGGTTTTTTGCTGTCATTCAGCATGACAGTATCCTGAATGCTTTAAAAATATTAATGGGTTTATTTTCATAGTGGAACCATAAGATGGAAAAGCATTGCTTTCACACTGTAGTTGTGAGCAACAGCAAAGAGTGCAGGATCAAGGTCAAAGAGAATGCAAGGTTTAGACATAGAATAATTTTTTTTTCCAGATGACATTCTGTTTATTACCTTACTTCTACATCTGCATTTTATACAGCCCGCTGAGTTCCATTTTGGCTGCTGCTGCTCAGTGAATGGTTCTGCCAAGTTCAGAAGTATTACTGTGTGAGCTCTGCACTGGTGAAGTCCTACAAGCTGTTTGGTCTAAAGAGACTCACTTAGTCCCACAACAGGCAGATGTATCTCCCCAGATCAGTATTTGTGTGCTCTACTTTCTCCTACTGTAATCTTCAGTCTCACTACCCCCTTTTGTGATAGGCAAGACAGGAGCAATGCAAGGAGCTTTAATTCATGCTCAGTGCCCCCCAGCCAGCTGAGGCAGAAATCCTATGGAGAGAGCACGGTAGGTGCTCATGGAAAGAAGGATCTCTGCCCAACAAAATCCCAGTTCAGTCCCTTTTTTCTGATACTGTTCAGGCTTCTCTATAGCTATGACCCATGAGCTCTTTGTGCAAATACATCGTTTACCTGCTCCTTTTCTCCATTCCCCATGTCGTTTCTTGTTCCATCCTTCTGACCAGCCAGCACTCCCATCTGATGCAATGGCAACTTCAAGAAGTGGTAGTCCTGCTGCTACATTTAATTAGGATATTGATATTCAACTCTGTAGGTACTACATTCTGCTAATATATGGATTAGCTGCAATATAACATAAAGATTCCCTGGGTTTTTTGTGGGTTGGTTAGGCACGCCACATGACAGAGCTTATCATGGTAATGGTATTTCTGCTGGATTCAGCAAAGATAGTGCCATAAAAATAAAACACATTGAGATTCATAGAAATCTGTCTGCATTCTGCTTCCAGTGAAGCTATTTGGGGCCAAATTTTCAAACATCAGTTTCTAGTTGCACCAACACAAGGAGCCAATGCAAAATACAAATATGAACACTTAGGTTCTTACACATGCGGGCAGTGCCCATTCTTGCTGAAATGTGACATTCTGAGAACAGATGTTGCAAAACACTTGCACATATTTTGTGGGAGCAACAGTGACATCAATCTTGCTGGAAACATAGCTCCCATTTTTAATTTTCTTTGCTTGGTAGGCCATTTTTCTTGTTTCCTTTGGCACTGGAAGTCTTCCCCATGCTGTTTTCTGTGTCTGGAAAATCTGCCCACCTTCAGCATGCCAATCACACTTCTTTTTCAAACCTTTTCTTCAAACTTCTCCTAATCCCTTTTATGTTGATCTTCTTATTGTCATTTTCTTTCCAACTCAAGTCTGAATTGCCTCTTACAGGGAATTTTAAGTGTGTGTATTTATTCATAGTCCTTTGTGTAAGCTGTCTAAGTTAGTGCCTCCTTCATTTTGAAGTGAAAAATTAATTTTATATAGTTGTACTAACTTAATCCATGCCTTCATCTCCACAATGCAAAGCCCTTTTTTTGAATAGTCCAATTTCTGTTTTAAAGGTGAGTTTGTTAAAATGTAGAGATTAAATAGGCTGTTGGGGTCAAAGTTAGAAGGTAACAAACCCATGGGAAGAGCACAAGTCTCATGGTGACCAGACTAGCAGTTTCAGCGCTGAGTAATGCACTATTGGCACAGCTTTGCCTTTTTTCTCCAGAAAAAATTAAAGACAGTAAATCAGTTTGGAAGGTATGGTTTATTTTGGCCTGCCGACACTACAAATGTTATTTCTGAAATAGCAATGGTTAATTGCTCAAACTCCTCAGCTGTGCAGCCAGCACTGAATCTTTCCACATAAAGAGTGAGGGACAGGAGCTGGACCAGGGCCTGGATAGGGAGCTCCTGGAGGAGGCAGGGGAAGGTAGGCACAGCCAGGACAAGGATGGAGCCTGCTGGGGGGCTCCCTGGACTCACTGCCATGGACAGGGAGCTGTGGGGTAGCTACAGAGGCTGGGGGCTGCTGTGCCTCCCTGGCTCTGGGGTTCTGGCACAGACAAGGAAGGATGGGCAATACTACAAGTCATTTTGCAGACAACTGCTTGCTTTTCCTAAGCTTCTTGCTAACGCTGTTCTTAGGAGGTATGACTTCCAAAATCGTTGTGTCCATATGTATCTTTCCCCTCTATATTATTATTATTATTTAATCTCCACATGGCCTTTTATTTCTGCGACTTAAGTTTATGAACATTTTATTTTTCATTTTCAGTTACTTTTTCCGACATAACATGAAATTGCAGACATTTTCAGGCCTTCATTTTTAAAATTATCTCTCATTATCATAATTTACTGCTCTTAATGATTCTTCTGACAGGTTTTAGTAGCAAGATTCCCTAAGTATTCCTTTTTTATCTTGGATGCAGTTAAGTATATTATACAAGACAGTATGGATAATATTAAGATCCCAGTAGTGTAACATTCAGGAGAGTTTCCAACAGTCAATGTTACCTGTCATCTCAGGATATGCATCACTTGGGGATCTTTTCTATGGAAAGAGTGAGAAGGGCTGCTTCTCCAGACAGCATTTGTCATGTTGTCCTAGGATTTCTGGGAGCTCCTGCAGGAACCCAGAGGTGGCTGCCGTCTGTTTGTTTTGATGGTTTGCATTAGGATCCGGATCAGGCTGTGCTGGAGAAGAAAACCTCCAACAGCTACCATGGCCCTGGCAAGGCACAGGCTGTGCTCTCTGCATGCCTTCTCCAGATGCTGGGCATATGGGCCTGTCCTGAGAGCTCCAGGATGGTTTGGCTTAGTTGGTTTGGCTGAGAAGGCAGTTGGAGTAGAGAGTATGGAGAGAGACTTATTGCTCTTGCAGATAACAGCCTTGCTGAGTTTGATTGATGGATGCTGTTTTATCTGCCAGACATAAGCTAAAACTTGGGAAATGGAGCAGAAATATGCAGCTTGGGCAGAGCAGTTGTGTACAGCAGGGAGAAGCACAGTGCTGGTTTGAGCAGAGCTTGTGCTCAGCTGTCCCCATACACCACAGGCTCCCTGGTGAGCACAGCTGGGTGTGAAACACCACACCCACGTGTACCAGCCATGCAGGGCCCATAAATAGGGTGCCACGCGTGCTCTGGCCATGTGTACTGAGGAATGAGACTTCTTCCTTCCTGTTTTCCCAATCCTTTCCCTTTGCTATCCTACTGATGCATTGCAGGCTCTCCATCTGGTCCTGAGAGCAAGAATTTCCCAACTGTGCCTCCAAACTGATGCTCAGGAGTTTTGGGCCCTGCTATCTCTGGCTTTAGCAGTCTGGCTCCATGGCACTGGGCATCACCCCATATCCCTGGCCATCTCAGTTCCCTCTGCCTGCCTTGGACTTGCTCCACACTCATCATATGCTCCCTGCCACTTACTGGGTAGCAATGCAGAGTAGAGAGCAGCATCCCTGCCTCAATGACAAATGTGAAAGGCTCTCAAATGGAAACGGTTGTAGTGGTACAGATTGCCTCTAGCTAGGGTATCTTATCCTGTGCAGGAAACTGGCTGCAACCAGGAAACTGGTGCACCTTTCTGCTAATATGCACTACATTTTCACTTTGCTGTAATTGTAAAACTTCAGAGCATGAACAAGGCTGCAGCCTGTACATTTTTTAACAAGAAGTGCTGCTGTGCCCCAATCCTCTTTGCCACTCTCTGGAACCCTGATAACCTGGTCTTCATAAAGTCCTTTGGGAGCTAACATTTAGCTAATAAAATTAGGAGAGGACAGAATTTTTTTAAACAAGCAGAATTTGACACATTTGGTTTCTGAGAAGGTCATGAAGATGGTATAAT
This sequence comes from Drymodes brunneopygia, assembly GCA_013400955.1. NCBI lineage: Eukaryota > Metazoa > Chordata > Aves > Passeriformes > Petroicidae > Drymodes > Drymodes brunneopygia. The sequence goes on along the minus strand of VZTZ01010062.1, from coordinate 1,249,864 downwards.
ATTGCTTGTACAACGTATTTGTCAAGCGTGTTCCAATTTGAGAGAACAGTTGGACATTTTTCTTCCTCTTAGAGGTGTTAATAGACTCAAAGGTGGAAGAGGAGGCAAGGGCAGAGTGGAAAAAAGACCTGACAAGCTCGAGTGATGGCACACACAGCAGATTACACTAAAGACTATCTCTTCTCTGCCACTCATTTTTTCTTACTCAGCACAGAGTGCATCTGGCTCTTCATTATGGAGGAGCTGAAATGAGCCCTTGTGAGTGATCAATGCACATGCTGGGAGAAATCTTACAAACACAGGAAAAGCCACTGGTGATATTCTGTCTAGAAAGAGATTGCCGGTGGTGTTTGAGATTTCCCCAAGTTCAGTCTCTGGTGAAGAGACAGATGAACAGTGTGTTTGTAAAGAAAATTTAAAGGTTTCCATTGAAAGAAGAAGCACAGACCTGAAAAATAAACATGCACTGAGGTAACATGTATCCGATGCAGCAAATGTTTCATGTTTTTTCCTACCTTCTAGAGTAAATTTATGTTCAAATCCTTGTTTTGTACAAGAAGTGGGGGAAATAATGTATTTTGCTATTTGATGTAAATGCTCACCTTCATTTGCTTCACAGTGGATGTGCCTGCACCAGCATCCCCATTTAGTGTTGACTGGCACTGCAGTTGGCTTCAGAGCAGAAAAGCTTCCAGCTGAGGAGCTGGGGATAGAAAGATGGTCTTTCAGTTTTAGAAGTGGTCTTTTTGGGTTTAGGTCAAAGACTTCTAACCAAAGAGCATTAGAAAGCTGCTCCTGCAGTAGTTGTTTCAAGTGACTGGGAACAAGATACACAAGGCGTCTGGTGCATCCCATCTGCACAGGGGAAGAAGAAATTTACCCTGTGGCTGTCAGGTCAGTGTGCTTTGGCAGACATAGAGGTGTCAAAATTTTTTCTGCTCAGAGCTTCCATATTTTGTGCCTCATTTGATACCTTTCAGACCAAATTCAACAGTTTCCTCGGTAATGGTATTTTGTACTGTGAATGCTAGTAAATCAAATATCCATATCGGGGAACCAGATGTAATTTACAATAAATTTGCCATTTTATGAAAGGGCAATGAAACACTGGTATCCCATCTCAAAATTTTTATTGAATCTAATGAAGAAGAAAGCAGTGGGGACGTATGGTAATTATTTAGGGGCTACAACAATTGCTGTAAATTCTGGGACAGAGAAAATTATATAAGCTTCTTTGCTGAACTTTCAAACTGCCCTGTGGAGGTTAACAGACATTAGAGTTCTCTTCCAGAGTTCAGGATTTCTTTAGGTTATTTTCAAACCTCTACACAGTGTCATCTTTGTTCTCCATTTAGGGGCTTGATTTTTATTTACATTTTTTTCCCACATTTTTTCCCCTTTTCCTTTTAAAAGAGAATTATCTACTAGTATAGCAGCATGAGAGCAAGCGGGTTAAGGATGTATGATATTAAGTGATATAAGGCCTCTCTTTTTTTCCTCTTGCACTGGAAAAATCTTCAGATTCTTAGAACCATGCCCAACCCAGGTGGAAGTGGATGCAAATAGTGATTTTGGTGTAAACTTCTGGTGTTTACCGATACAAGCAAGCCATTTTGCCTGTCAAAGTTAGTGTTTGAACTGTTTCAGGTTTTGTGGAGGGCTTTTTGTTTGTTTTTGTTTGGTTGGTTTTGGTTTTTGTTTTTTTTTACTAGTGTATTTATTTCTAGTATCTCACTTTCATGCCAATGCTGAGTGAGGTTACGGCATCAGGTGCCCTCTATTCAATTCAGGACAGGATTGCAAACCTGTGTATCCAGTATCAAAAGCCAGAGCCCTGACCAGTACAATAACTTGCACATTTTCTGCTAGGATAAAATCCCTGCTAAGATACCTAGGATCAGATTAGAAACACCTCAGCAACATGAGACAAATATCTTGGTGGTATTGTGTCAAATTTGTTTAAAAAGTGTTCTGAGGGTAACTGAATATCAGTTTTAGTCACAATAGAGATTTGGTATTGTATTCCCCACTGGCTGATTGGCATGCCTTGTTGAATCTCACATAGTCCAGCCCTTGTATCTTTGATCCTTTCTTGCTCCTTTTCTGAGTTTCATGCTCCAAGTTCATGGATGTCAGATGTTTACATCCTTCTTCATCAGTAGATGTGACATGACGGCATTTGCCATTCTCTTGGGTGACTGCTGGGCTTGGACTTTGGTAGGCCTGCTACCAGGAGTTTGGGCTGGTCTCTGCCTATAGTTACCTTCTCTTTAGTTGGATCCTGAAGGAAAATCCCCTTTCTGAGGAGTCACTCTGTCAGGAACCTCCCTTTTAGATGACAGCTATGTTGGTATAAAACTAGGCCAAACTAGGGACATGGTAAAGTTTCAATCCAAAGCCATTCTTGAGGAACACAAGAACACATTTTTTTCTAGGTATCATTTGCAGCAGCATCATTTGGATAGATCCTGGGCTTAGGTGAAGAGTACTTTTAAAATAGCACTAGCTGGAAAACCAAGCAGGTTGTCCTCTGCCAGACAGCACTGTATGGAAAAAGCAGGTGTCTGTAGTCAAAACATATACCCTGTCGTAGACCAGTAGGAAATCCAAAAATAATAATGGACAATGCTGGGCCAGAGCAGTGCCAGACACTGGATGTGAACATTGTGCTGTTTTAGAGGATGTATTTTACAGGACAGAAATCAGATATTCCCTTCATCTAAGAGCTGATTTTTAATTTTCTTTTTACCTTCAAGGACTGCAAGAGGCTCTGAGGAACAGAGGAGAATTCCCACTGTTCCCAGGAACCAGACTCTTTTTAAGTACCAGGCACTTGAAAAGAAGCCTTGGGAACTGAAAGAGCCTGGTTTGTGGGTGTTTCTTTGCTACCCATCACACACTGAAGGGTCAGGGTCACACATCAATGCAAGCTATCCCTGCCTATTTCAGTTGCATCTTATTTAGGGACTGAAGGCTTTATTGCCAGTTTTAAGGAGCACCACCAACCAGGCACAGTGTGCCCCTTAATCTGTCATTTGTCATGTCCCCAGTTTGCCCTGGCTTTTGCAGATGTGTGAATCCAAGGGTGAAATAGACTGGCAGTGGCTTATATCACAGTTTCCACTTTTCTCCTCTTGATACACAGCTCTGTGCACTGCTCCCTTGGTCTGTGATCCTCCTAATCCTGGGAAGTTTAGGTCTTTCCATACCACCTCGAACTATGTTGTGGGAAGCTCGAGACAGCAAAACCAGGCACTGTTATTAAATCCAATCATTGTTCATTAAAAGAAAAAGGCACACAGAAGTGAACACAAAGGGAGATCTTCATCTCCATCCTCTGCCCATCCCTGGGGGCTTGTTCATCAATCAAACACTGGACCCCTGACAAGACATCAAGAGTGATAAATTTGAACTTCCACTCAGCAAAGTGAATCTACACCCCTTACCTGCCATGTTTCCCGGGCAAGTAAGCTTCTTGCGTGTTGTGGCATCAGTCACTGCCCCTGTCCGTACGCTCATTCTGCATTATGCAAAGTAATGACAAGGGGACTCTGGCTCAGCTGGGATAAAGAAGTGCTTTCACAAGGCCTGGTTTGACATGAATCAATCTCTCATTGTGCAGCATCTGCACAATGATTTGCAATGCTGCCAGCCTTTCCTTGTCGTGCTGAACTAGAGAGAGATGCAGGTCTTTGCAAATGGCCTCGGCCTTTTTCAATTGAGTCTTTTTTGAGGTTATGCATTAGTAGTGCCACCCTTTGCACCTGCTGGCAGAACTTGCCCTTTCTGCGGGGAAGAGGGACTGGTGTGATGGCTGTTCACTTTCAATAGATGAGCTATGGTTAAAGGCTTGCTCTCCTCAGTGTTGTTCGAAAGCCCTGCACTTCTCATCCTTCAGGCATGTCCTATTGGCCACTCTGGAGGTCTGGAAACTAGTGCAAATCATGAAGGCTGGGCTTTCAGGATGAGAGGGAAGAAGGACTATTAGTCCCAAAGCTGAAAAAATGTTAGTTATCCTGCCAAGGCTGTCAGGATCTGCAAATACCAGTGACCAAGGCCAAGAGACGCATGTGTGAGGCTTTATTGCATTCAGAGCAACTAAGCAGCATGCAAGAGTCAGGCACCAGGCACTTTTTTGGCTGCTTGGGTTCTCATGGGGGTGACTATCCATGGTTTCTCTCCATGTTACTTGGGAGCACAATGGCTTTTCTAATTTCCATGGGTTCAGTGCCAGCATGGAGGCATTTCTGTGCTCTCCCCCACACAGCACTGATGGAGATGCTTAGGTGGCCATGCATCTTGCTAGGCTATGTAGACAAACTCATGGGTGGTTTGCCACTTCTACCTTTAAGAAGGGTAATGGAGGCTGTCTGTAAAGATTTGCTTCATCACCAGCAAAGAAGAGGATGAAACTGATGATAGGTGCATGTGTAATGGCTTTCGTGCAGTGGATAAATCCAGTGAAAGTGATATTTACTACTGTTCCACCCTTCATCTGCTGGGAGTGTGGACTGCGCATGGCTCTGCACTGCATCATCTCAACAGTGGCTACTTCAGGGGCCCTGAGGGCACCACGTCTGTGACTACCCCTGCCCAGCTGCCCTGAGCTACCCCCACCCTGCTGCCGTGACTGTAGTCCCAGGAAGAGGTGACAGGCATGGGCATGTTCTTTGGCCAGGAATGAGTCAGCTGGAGATGTTGTGCCTGGGGTGGGTCCAGGCTATTGTATGGCACTGCCTGCAAATGGTGAGAGGGGAAGGGAGAGGAGCAGCAGCACAGCGAAGGCACATGCTGGTAGCTGGCAAGTGGCATCCCAGCAGTGGCTGGGGACTTTTCCCAGGGCTTAGGTGACAGTGAAGGAGAGGAGCAATATGCAAGCAGCAGTGCTGTCCAGGGGGTGTGCAACTTCCCCATGGCTCAGGGCATCCTCGTTGCTGAACCATGTGCCCTGGCAAGCTCTGCAAAGGCTGACGGGCATGAGCAGCCATTTCCCCGCTGGGTGGTTGGCGATGAGTGGTCCCACGTGGTTTAGATTTAGTGACAATCCCCTTTTTGTGTTCAGAAGGCCTTGTTTTCAGTCCTCAAGTGCCTCGCGAAATGAATTGTTGTTTTCTGGCCAGCCTGACTAGGAAACACGATTCATGCAGTTGCTGGGAACTGGCAGAAACATCCTGGTTTTCAGAGTGTAAATTATGAAAATGCATTCTTATTCTCATGGATTTTCCTTGAGAAAAAGCCAGCAGTGGGAGTGTGTTAGAGTGGTAAAATACAAATCATGACAACAATCCCACTGAGAGGAGTATTTTTTTTTTCAGTTTGGTTGCTTCTAATTGTGGTAAGGAGCAAACACATTCCTCTCTAATTTCCACTGGCAAAGACTCCAGGACTCTGCATGTGCCAATGCGTGTGCTGTAGTTGGTTTTGCATTTCCTCCTCTCTTCCTCCCCTCCTCCACTCCCTCCTTCATCTTGCTGGTATTATGGCAAATCCCTCTGCAAATACCTCTTTCACAGGCAACACAAGCATTCTCCTTCTTGTTTTTCTTCCTTCAAAACTCAGCTCTATCTCTTTTGGCCAGCTGCAGCCTTCCTAGAGCATCTTCTACCTGGCAAGAGAAGATATCTTTGATAGTCAGGCATGACTGTAAAGTTGAAACACATGTTTGGTTCAGATACTGATGAACTTTAATTTATCTCAATTCATTAGCAATTTTTAAACCCACAGTTAGTGGAAGACAGTCTGTAAAATAATTGGAAGTAAATGCTGAAGGAGAAATACTGGGGGGAGGAAAGGAGGGAAGCGTCTTACAGCAGGAGTCTAAGCCAGTCTTTCATCTTCAGGCCAGTTCCGTTTTGAACCCTGATGGGAAAGGTCATGAATTTTAAAATGTGTCTCGCCGCAGACAGCTCTAATCATAAAGCTAACACTATCTGCAGTGCATGTCTGACCATGTGAGACTCATGGCTGACTGAAGAGGGAGACTGACTTCCAAGAGCAGGATGCTGCTTGGAGCAGAAGAGCGTGGGATAAGCAGAACCGATGCCATATCTGTCAGTGCTGGCATGAAGTACCCGGCTTTCAGGGGGAACCATGCTGTTCCCAGCAGGGTCTCAGCAGGGCTTGCTGCAGCAGAAGTACTAGATAGCGCATTCTTTGCCTCTGACAGCTCCTTCAGGATCCACAGTTTCCCCTTCCTGCCTGTTGTTTAGGAAGTATAACATTTTACTGCTTTAGCTCGCAACCCTCATTCTTGACTTTAACGCAATTTCCAAACTATTGTGCTCCGAAGCCTGCAGATGCTGGAGTGCTTGCTGTGGCTACTCTTGGGAATTGTCTTTTTGCCATTTGCCAGGCTGTGCTTGAAATCAAGGGAGGCTAATGTTTTGGCAGCACCTCACAATGACTCTGACAAAGGAGTTGTGGTTGGCGCCTATCTCAGTCTTAATTGTTTTCTTAATTGGGTGCTGCTGAGGCTCAGTTATTTGCAAAACATGAGAAAACCCTTGGTTATCTCTCTAACTTCATGTACATTTTCTAGAATTCTTCCACTGTACATCTGTCACATCTTGGGCTCTGCTCTTCCTAGCACATATGGAAGCATGGTCTGCTGGTGTTAATCATCACGTGGTGTCTAGACACGCTGAAAACACTTAAGCAACTGTGACATCTGTTTGGTTGGCCTATGTTGTTGGGAAACTTGACCTTATTTACAAAGTTTTCAAAACCAGGTTTCAACCATGACGTGATAATAAATGTGAAGCATCTTCACACACTGTGACCACATCTTTGTGGCCAGCATCCTTCCTGAGGAGAGGTGGGCTCGCTCTGAAGAGTTAGAGCTTGGGACATATGGGTTCAATTTTTAGGTCTGGCACATACTTCACATCTGACCTTTGCTAGGTTGTATGCTTTCTTTGTGTGTGAAATAAAATGGCAATGGTAATACCTCGGATCAGACTGATTATTTGACTCTTCAGGTTGTGGCAGCTAATTTGTTACCTAAAAAAGTCCCCATGATCTAAATGCAGCTGAATGCCCTATTGTATGGAGTTAGTGTGTATTGTATGGAGTTAGTGTGGTCTGAACAAGAGCAGGAGCCAAGCTGGAATTTCTCTTAATTCTGCAGCAGCGGCAGCAAACTCCAAATCTGGGATTACTTTTGGTGTGTCATATTGCAATTGCTAGGTTTTTGCAGTGCATGATGTGAAGCAGAATTTTCAAGAGCATCTGGTTCTTGGCTGCTAAGTGTTTACATTGCTTCTGAAAATGGAATTTAGGGCTCTGACAGAGGATCTTTGGTAGATTTAACTGTTTAGAACAATATCTCCTCTAGCACCTCTGCCAAAAGTTGCTGCCTCATAACAGAGCAAGAAGCAAGCACAGTGATGAGCAGTGTCCCACTGTGAACCTGGAGAGGACAGTGCCATGCAATCCTGTTCATGCAACCCTCAGCAGTTTGGTGTCACCATGGAGAAAAACTAGATATTTGCTCAGGTGTTGTCCCTAAGCTGCTTCTGCTCCATGTCTGGCACGTGTTTAGTGGTGTGAGAGTGCTGGTGCTGTGTTTGTGGACAGGGGAAGTCTCCCACAGCTCATTGTGAAAAGGGTGGGCATCAGGAGCGAAGGAAACACCAGAGAGGAGCTAACCCTGATGCCCACAAACAAGGCTTAGTTTACCTCTTCATTTCCCTTGTAGAATGGCAAGTGAGTTTCCAAGAGTCTCTCGGCTCCGAAGCAGCTACTGCAGGCATAAGCAGCTCTGCCTGAGTGGCATCCGACTTGTGATTTCTGTGACTCTGTCTTTTAAGGCAGTGTCTCCAGAAATACAGAAGAATAACAAATTATTTATTTGCCAAGCCTTTTCTGTTGTGTTTCAGCCTCTCCTCTCCCGCCTTCCCCGGCTTATCACTGGTGGAAGCGGGTGTAAAGTCCTTTGAACGAGGACATCAAAGGACAAGTGCATCTCTGTTCTTAACCCATGCTTATAAAGAGATTGGGATAAAGGCCAACAATACATGTCAGTGTTGCCCAGTTATTGTTCTGGGCTTTGTAGTTTTATTAGGAAATAATTTCTCACCCTGTGTGGCTCCTGGTGAGTTTTGTTTTCTGTGCTGCTGGATTTGATCTGCCCAGTGAAAGACCTGCCACAGAACTGAGAGTTTTGCCAGCCGTGAGTTAAGAAGGAGACATGATTGAAAAAGTCCAAGCTCTGCTTCCTAGCAGCCAATTTACCATCTGTCTCACTCTTTCTCACGCCCCTTTTATAGCAAAAATGCAAACAATTTGTTTGACCTCTGCTGAATCTGTACGACTCTGGGCTTTTAAAGTGTTGCTCTAGCAAATAAAAACCAAACATGACAGCAGCAACAACCCCGAATTCAAAACCAATAAACCTAGGTAGAGACAAGGCCTCTTCCCAAAGATTGTAAGAAGCTATCAAAGGTTTTCTTCTTCCTTAATGCATCCCTCCTTCTCTTCTCCCTTTGCTCCACCTCTGGAAACAACTACAGGTAAAGTCAAATCCTGTCTCCCACAGTACATGGCTGAAAATTTGCCCCTCCTCCAGTGTAAGAGAGAGAGAGTGAAGCCCTCAAATGTAATGCCCAGAGGCAGGATGTGTGGCCAGCACCCCTCCACTTCCACATCCTGGCAGCACGGCCCCTCTCTGACCTTGCACCAGCTGAGGCACCTCTGTGAGCTGGTCCACCTGAACAAGGTGCTCCTCAGTGGGGCCAGGGAGTTCCACACACAGAGGTTTCTGATGGGGGCTAGAGCCAATAGGAGGAGTTGGGGCAGAAAGGAGTGGGATCTGTCTCTTGGTGGTGGTAAATCCCTAGCCTGGCTCAGCTGCGTGTGGAAACACAGGCGGGTGTTGTGTTACAACATTATTGCACAAGTGCTGTTGCCAGCACCAGTAATGGTTCTGTCTGTCTCCCAAAGAGACTTCTTCTCAGAAGCAATCCTGGTGCTGGCATAGATTGGCATGGCTCCAACAAAAGTGTCATTTTTCTAGTAGACTATGAAATGTTCTTGAGAACTGGTCTGTGTTTCAGGGTTTTGTCTCGGTTGTACTGACCCCAATGGAAGTCCAAGCTGCTAAATTACTCACTCTTAACCATCCTTCATCCTCAAATAAGTACTTGTACCCTCAATTCGCATTATTGAGCAACTGTTAGGAAAAAGAAAATCGCACTTCAGTTTTCGTGCTTCAAACAAAACCTATGAAGTCCCCATTTCAGGTTGCTGAAGCAGCCTGTGTTTTGCTAGCAAATCTCTGTAGAAAGAGATGAGAACTGGTAAGAAAATCACCTCAGTGCTCATGTGTTTTGCTGAGTTGGAGGAGGGCAGTGTGACATTCTTGCACAAAGCATTTTCTATGTCAGTGTATCTTAAGTAGATTGGGATAAGAAAAGAAAGCCTTTTCTTGGGTTTACTGAAACCACAAAGATATTATATCATTGGGGACTATCCTGGACAAAAAATGGGGTGGCAGGGGCCTGGGGGAGGAAGGGGGAAGAAAGGGGTTTAGTGTGGAAAATGAAGCTCACGTTTGAAGATGGACTTAACATGATAGGAAGTCTGAAACATGAGCTGAGATGTTAATCTGCTCAGGACAATTTTGAATCCTCCTTTTAGGGATGTAGGAGTGACTTCATACCTGCTTTGAGAACTTGGAAAAACCCTTTCTAAAAAAACACCTGAAAGGGGCTTTCCATTGTCAAAGAAGTAGCGCGATTATCGCAAGATGAGACTCTTTCCCACGATGTACTTTGACCGAACAATTTTCAGATTAAATACTATCAGTAAAGAATAATTAGGGAAAAAATGAAATAGAATAAAATCATGTCAAGAAGTGGTAGAAGCAAGGAGGAAAACACATTTTTTGCTATGGCAGAAGCAGAAGTAAGGCAGCTCTGTTGCAGAAGAGCTGCCTGAAATGCGGGAGATTGAAGCAGGAAGTTCTTTCACCCTGAGTAGGCAAGGGCACAACAGCAGGCCCATACTTGAAGACACAGGGAGTGGGGATGAAGCAACCCAAAATCTCAAAGAGACCACAGGGCATTGTCTTTGAAATGGCAGGGAAGGTCATGGCAATTGAAGACTCCTGAGATCAGCAGAGGGACAGTGGAGTTGCCTGGTATTGTTATCACTGCCCTGAGCAGATGCTTGAACAAGGAAGTACACACTGGGAAGCTGATGATGTCAGAAGCAGTTACAGATGAATGGCCCTGTGCTGTGATAAACTCAGGCCCTTAGCTTTTCTACAGATAGGACAGCATAGATGGAGAGGAAGGAACTAAGACCCCATGAGGCACCACCTGGGAGAGACTCTGAGTCATCTCTGTGAAGCTGCTCAGATGCAGAGACCACAGCGTGCTTTGTAGGGGAAAGGAGGGGGTATGACTAGAACAATGGACTAGACAAGCTGGGTGCCCAGTTCATGTACATTTTTCTTCTTTGATTGTATGTTCTCTACTGGGAACATGATGCAAAATCAGACTCAGTGGCTCATACCAGGCACTATAAGCTCCTGAAGGGTCCCAGTATCCTGCTCTACTTGCTGTGTCAGCGCCAAGGCCGATCCAGATACAGAAATTTTCAGGATCAGTCTGAGCATTATTCTAATGGGAGTTTTTGTTTCTCTTTCTGAGCTTACACAGTAGATTTTGCTGTTTCTGGCAATGAAGCATTTGGGAAGCACCTGGAGGGATGGGGATCTGGTGTTGCCAGGCAGCTTGGCTTGCTTGAACCAACCGGGGTTGCAGGGTGGCTGTGTGGGTCAGAGAACAGCACTGACTAGGCAGTCTAGCATGAACAATTCCAGCCACCTCCTGACTTCCAGTGTGATGTCTGTGAAGCTGGAGAGTGATTGGGTTAGTTTTGGCCAGGCTCCAGACAGATCCCTGGGAGCCCAGGGTGTTAGAGCCTCTGTGTAAATGTTAAGGCAATCCAAAGAGATTATATCCAAATCCAAAGAGAAATATCCCTATTCTCATCTTACAAATGGAAGCTGGCATTCAGTGCTTAGATGACTTCCCCAAGGTGGGGAAGTGGCTGTACAGCACCATCAGAAGTCCCAGGTGACCTCAGTGCCACTTACAATCTACGTTCCTCCCTATTTTTTTGTATTCATATATACAGTACAAACTATATGTATTGAAAGGCCATGTAAGCAATTTACCAAGAGGTTTCACTGAAGTTTCACCCTAACCTGGTAGACCCTGAAGAGCTGTCCCATGAATTTCCATTCTTAACTTTAACCAGGAACAACAAACCCATGGCTTGTATACTCTTCACCATCTGAGATGGAAGTGAGTAGCTCAAGAGAGGACCTTACTTCATACGGAGAGCTGCTTATCCCCCGCCACCTTCTTTTTTTGCTGAGTTACTTCATAAAATTTAGTTCCAGTTACCACTTAGCTCTCAGTGGCATTTCCATATCACAGAGTTGTTGCTTCATTCCAGGTTTTCAACAACTGAAATATATCATGGGATTTTGTTCTAATGCAGGAAATTGCCTTCACATTAACAATCTGCCACTTCTGTAAACAAGAAATCCACTGATGTGACATGTCAGCGCTCAACAGGAGGAGTCCTGGCTACCTTAGCAAACTGATGCATTCCTCAATGGAAAACTGGTGTTAGGCATACCTAAGTAATGACACAATTGCTTTAGCTTATTTTTAGAGTGCCTGCTAGGTGCCTGCTCAGGATAGTTTGAGGCAGTGGACATGAAGGAGAATCGCTCCAAGCCTGGTCTTTAAGTGCACTTTTCTACCAAAGTTTTCCGAGCTCATGGGGTTACATGTAGGGATTTTTTTTTTCCTTCCCTTTAACAGCATATTAATAGCAGTATGTGCATTGTGGATGATAATATATCTTTTTTAGCTAAACCCACTTGTGTCTCACATAGGCCACTTGTTCTCTCCTGCTAGCACGTCTGCTTTGACTATGTAATGACAGCTGCGTGGATATATGGACTGTGGCAATGGGCTGGCAGCCACTTCATTGTCAGCTCCCCTTTGTTCTCCCAGAAAAGAGAAGGCACAATAGAGAAGGCTTCATCCACATGTCAGACATATGAGGGACAAAGGGATGATGGGAACTGACTGAACTACACGATCTGAGTCATGCCGAGAAGCGCGCTCTTTCAGCTCGGCTCAGCAGCGGTGTGGTGGCCAGCCATCGAGCCGCTTGTAGCTAGCCAGCAAGCAATTAAGCTACAGCAAAGCCTCTGTGCTACCTAAGATCTTGTGAAAGGCCATTTCACATGGCAGGGTTTAGGGGCCATATTAATCCTTTGCACCTGAGCCCCATCTTGGGTTGATTGTGGATGTTTAGCACGGCAGCAAGGCAGGGTTTGTCAGAGAGCTGGGACCTTTCCTCAGGGCAGCTCAGTCCTCTCAGGAGAAAGCAGTAGCTCTCTGGCACAAGGAAGTTCTTAATCAGGTCTAAACCAGAGAAGCAGCAGACATCAAAGAGAAATCCAGGTTGAGAGCAGTCGCTTTGAGATTAACTGGAAATGTTAATCAGCTAAAATGTCTGAGAGAAAATGTGGTTGGCACCTGTGGAGCAGAGGGGATGCCTGTAAAGAAAGCAGTGGTAAGGTGGCTGTTTCCTAAGGGAAAACCAGAGGTAAGAAGTAATTCATAGCCTGTGGCGCAGGTTAGTGGGAAGAGAAAAATTAGAACCTTATAAAACTTGGTATTTCTATTGAGTCTGCTCTTGTTAATATTTGGTAGACATTTAAGCCCCATCACAGGGGCTCATTTGAAAACGTTACACTTCATCTAATGCACATTATATCCTGAGAGCCTTCACTTGCCACAGACAAATATGGGTCATGTCTAGGGAATCCCCTTCAGACCTGCTCCCAGGCCCAGCTTACACAGGATTTTCACAGGATGTCTCTGTCTAAAATAAGAAACTAAGGTCACCAGAGACGAGGAGGAAAGACAAAAGAGGATGATAAATGTGCCCGGGTTGGATTTTTCAGTAGTCCTATTTTTACTGCTCTATATCTGCAAACCCACAGGAAAGATGGATAGTAAACCTATGGAGAGCATAACTAAAAATATTTAGCATATTGATTTTCATCAGAAAGTGCCTGCTTGTCAGCTGAAATGTTTTGGATGAAAGAGACAATTAAGTGGTTTGGGTGTTTTAAGGAAGAACACAGTGGTTATAATTTTTAAACTGGTATCACTGTAGTTTAGCATTTGGATGTGAGTTGTGTAACAGCTACTACTGCAACCCTTTTGAATTAGGCAAATTTACGTTCTTGTCTGAACCAAACAGAATTCAGAATGTCCTATCAAAGAAAATGTTTTGACAACGTGAAAAATCTTACAGGATGGGGAAACTCTTTCTGGATGTTTTCCACCAAAGTGAAACACTAAGGTGGGGTTTTTATCTGTTTGCTATCTTTTAAAATACTTGCTATAACTTAAAAAAAGGAAGAAATTATTTGGAATTTCTCTGGGTTTTGATTTATGTTATCATGTATATCCTAATGCGGTCAAATAAATGCATTTAATACCTGTACTGCATTAGAGAAATTCTATGTAGTTATATTTCAAATCTATCTGCTGAATTGTCAGCGGTTACAAGATGAGTGAGTTTTTCTGTGCATTGCTGTCCCAATGTTTTAAGATATGACTGAATTTCATGCACAGAGTTTCACTGAATTGAAGGTGAAAGATTTAGCTCCCTGGAGTTCACAGTTTCCAAATTTCAAGCAAGATCCCAGGCATTATGTAGAAGCTTCTGACACTGTGGCCTCCTACAAGTAAACAGTTTAGTTAGAAGATGGAAAGCTTCGCTTGGTTGTTAGATCCAGAATGTTTGCTCTTAATTGTGTATGTTCAGCTACCAAGAGACAAGGAAGGTCCTCTAATAAAGTGGTTTTTATTATGTATATTGTGGTAAATGCTGAAGATGCTGCAGTAGGGAGTAAACCCTATATGCCTATTATAGACATGTTATGTTTTCTGATCCTTAACATTCGGTTCTCTCTACCCCTTCCACTGGCACACAATTGAGTGCTTCAATTTTTGGAAATAAAATTCTCCAAGAGCTCTGCTGTTAGGCACAATGCAGCCAAAGAAAAGGGCATAAATATAGTAATAATCATACTACTGTACTGTACCATTTCAGGGAGCTAATATGAAACAAAAATGCAATATGCAGAAAGTGCATTACGGGAGATATTGCTTTCTTATGGAAATGTATTTTTAAAATAAAATTATATTTCTGATGCCATTTGTAGTGGGGTAATGCTAATGGCCTTACTCTTCTCTTGCATGAGATTTCCTTGGATTTGGTCAGAACCAAATCCATATGAGATGAGATGTATATGAGGTGCCAAAAAGGGGTTCAACCATCTTGAAATTGGTATTTGCATTTGTGGTTCAAAAGGATTTGCTGCTTTGTAGAGAAAAGAAGGTGTTACTAAAAAGTGCTGTTGCAAATAGCTGAAAGGTGCTGCAGTCTAAAAGATGCTATGGAAGGAATTGGAAAGATAGTTTAGAATTTAAATCCTAGTGGAAAAATTGCATGTGCCTGGATACAGAGGATGGCCCAGCAGATGGGGAATGACACGTGACAGGAGTGCTGTGTTTCTTTCCCTAACCTCCAGCCACCCCTGGGATGTAAGTCCATCCCTTGGTCTGTGAAAGGTCCCTACACAGCTGATGTTTGTGCACAGGTGCAGCATCCCCCCTGGCCAGCACAATGTCACACCTGTGAGAGAGAGAAAGGACTGCTCCATGCCTCAATATGATCTCAGAGGCTGATCTGAAAAACCACCTTCAGTTTAAACAAAACCTGTTTTCAGTATACTTTTTTAAGCTAACAGTGACAGGCATCCCACACACTGGCAAGCATCCGCTTCTGCCTACCCAAAACTGCAAAGAATTGTAGTGAATTAGGGAATTTGTTGCCTTCCTGATTGCTTTTTCACACTTAAGCTATACATAGCAGTGTTAGCTTGGGGTCCTTTAAGGCTCCTTCATATCACTCAAATGCTTTTCTTTTCCAATATTCACAAGGGTGACAATGTGACAGGGTTTGGTCTCTGCTGTTTTACCGTAAAATTTAAGGTACATTCACAAATGTGTTGCTGTTGAATCCCAGTCCAAACAGGGAAGAACAGTCCCTGGGCTTAGATCTCAATCTACTGGGCACAGTGACCCAAGTGGGACTCCAGCCTCTCTCTCCCTCTACTCTTTCCTCATCAAAATGTGATTAACTTAAGACTCTGAAATTGTACTTAAAAATTAACTACACTATAGTTCAAATATTGTAAGGATGTGCTTGCATCCAGATAGTTTAAGAAAAAGTTATTTGAGGTGTTTGGCTAATTTAGACTGATTGCGCTGAACTGCACCATCTCTGAATTGAATAGATGGGTCCTACAAAGGGTTTTGTTTTGTTGTTTTATATTTTCCCCCACCAAAATTAAATAAATACATAAATCCTTCTTCTACCTCTGTCGTAAAAAACCTTTTTTTATGTTGTGTTTCCATGCTTGCATTTTCTATAATTCTACTTAGAAGATATAATTACATTTATTTTTAACATTTATTTATTTAGATACCTAAAATAAGACAAATCTTCTGTCTTATTCTGTCTTATAAGTTTTTGATTATTGTTGAGATTCAGAAAGATATTTTTCAAGTGTATTATAGATGACACGCTCATCTTCTGTTCATATTTAAGATGTTATGCTTGTCTTCCTACTGTACTTTAAATCACTACTTAATAATACGATATTGAGAAAAAGATATTTCATTGCATGGAGAAATAATCCTTTCCTGAAATGAGAATTCCAATAGTCTACAGAGGAAACTCCTATCAACCGAAATGTTCTATGGATGAGTACTCAAAGAAAGCTACCCTGAAAATGTATTGTTCACATTTGAACACATTATCTAATTGCAGCCTAATCTGAAGATATGAAAGTAATTCATTACGTGGCCTGAAAATTACTGCATGAAGTAGGCATCATAACAGGCATTTACATGCTAAATGTAGTAGCAGATTTTAAAAAAGCCCAACTATTTAAATGAATATAAATAAATGGCTAATTTGGTAAAATGTTTTCATGGAATTATAGCAGGTTCATTGCATATATAATTCTACAGTTTTTAAATATATCTCTTAAAAATAGATGGCTGTAACTAAAATAATTCATTAAGAGTAAGTCGGCTCAAAATATATGGCTCTGGTTTTTATCAGATTCATGCAAAAAAGCTTTTGAATATTTTGTAAATTGAGTTAAATGTCTAGATGCCCATGTTGTACCTCTGATCTGACACAGGAAAGTCCATCTCCCTGTGAATAAATAACACCACCCCACCCTGTAGCTATCCCAGTCTAGAAACGCTTACCTTTACTTCAGGAATTTCATACCATTTCTAATTCCAGAGTGAGTGGGGTTGACAAACCAAGGGCAGACTTGGAATATTATGGATTTTTTTCCACCTTGGTTGATCAACCTCTTACATTTTATTCAAATAACATCTAAAAGCTCTAATTAGCAATGGCTAGCGTGCCCCCCAGATGCTTGCCATTGATTTTGCCTGCAGTAAACTAATCTAATTGCCCTCCTTGTGAGAGAGAGGATGAGTATTAAACAACCAACTTACTCACATGTCCATGAGAGCCATCAGAGTAGCAGTGGGGAGTGAGGCAGTGGGCTCTGTGGGGCACTGGAAAGAAGCCAGGCCATGGAGATGGGTAAAGACCCTGAGCCAGTGGACAGGCAAGTCCTGGAGGTGCAGCGGTGCTGTTGGAGAGAGCTTGGATGTCACTCTGCTCCCATATGAAGAGTCAAACTTAGAAGGGAGGTGAGAGAGGCAATGTGCTGATTACTGTGCCAAGAGAGAAGAGGGGGTTTATCCATCAGCAGGTCACTGATTAAAATGCTTTTCAGGTCTTTGTCTGGGTCTCAGGGCTTTAGTGCCACCCCCAAAATGATAGTGTGCACGTAACTGTAAGACAACATCTATTACTGCTTCCTTTGATAGCGTTGTGTTTATGGAGGGTTTGATATTGTCTATAAAAACTACAGCTCCATTGAAACCTGGCTGTTAAAAAGCAAAAAGCAAAATCTCAGTCTAAGTGTTTTCTTTAATAAAACGTGAAGGCCTCTTAATCTTTTTGTTAGCTATTTGTAAAAATATGCCGAAAGAGAAGTTCAAGCAGATTTATTTTGTATTCCAGTAGAGCAAAAATGCTACTTTCTGTTTTGAAACTGCATTTCAGAAATGATTAGTCAATAATGTGGGATTTTTCTGATATTTGAAATGATTTGTCAGTATGTGAGATACTGTGATGAGTTGGTTTTTTGTTGATAGCTTCACTTGGGTTGGAGTTCCTGGTTTTATTTAAGTTGTAGTAGGATACATTTATCTATTTATTATCCCTATAAAATAATATTAGTAAATTACCCTAAGTAGCTCAACAGAGGTTTTTCCCCATTAAATAGTGCTGCTGTTGATTTTTCAGGGCAGTAATCTATCACGTTCCTCTCAGTACCTACTCTTTTTCTTTCAGCTTTCTGCACTGAGTATGTGTTTTGGAAACAAGCCAGCCTGATCCTACAAATCCTGTTTTTCTGTGTGATTTGTTTTACAAGAGCACTCACATGAGATAGTGGTGCTGGGAGGGGAGGGGGGTCCTTTGCCTTTTTTTACTGGAAAACTCAATAAACGATTGGCAGATCCTGGCTCACTTTTTGTTGTGTGTCCTTGTATTGCCATGCAGTTCAGTTGCCACAGTTACATCCAGTCAACATCACAAATACTCCAAGGTGCGCCTGTTCCATATCTTTTCTGTGTCTTCCAGCAAACTGCCTGTAAGAGGAAAAAGAAGGTTGGCTTTTTAGCATTACTGCTGACACAGTGTGATATTCTTGCTGCATGCTGACTCTCCCTTGGGCTGGCAGTTAGTCCTCACCTAAAAGGATTCTCCTGTCTTTAGTTATGTCCATAGAGTAGTTTTTCTTGGAGGCTTCACTGTGGTTTTGGAGGTCTTCAATGTGGTAAGAAATTACTTCTCTGTTTGGCTTGTGGTAGGTTTGGGAATGTGCCCCTGCCTTCTGTAGGCTTCTTTTTGGTGAGCAGTGCATCATTACGGCAATGGCTGTCTGGAGGCGCTGGTGGTGTTAACATGTTCATGATCATTACAATACTAGATGCAGCCACAAGCTGGACCAAGACAATGAGATGGGAGGTGCCAGGAGGGAGCTAAGGAAGGGCTTAACAGGGACAGCTTACACAGACCAAATCAATTGCTGCACTGGAGCACGACAGAGGCAGGGTCACAGGAAAAAACTTTAGCATAGAGACTTCTCATTTTATGAGACCTTCCAGAGCACAGTGCACTGCAATGATTGCCTTTCCAGTAGCTGGTGGAGAAGGGGTGCCAGGTGGTATGACTATGGAGAATCTGAACCAGAAGGCTTTGGATTTCAAAATTAGATGGTTATGTTATGTTATGTTATGTTATGTTTTATGTTAGCGAGCTGTGAGGTTTGGTGAAGGGAATTTTAAAAGGGTCAAATGAAACAGTTCTGGCAGCTGTCTGTAGTCAGGATTGAAATATGATAGTAGCAGTGAAAGAGACACAATGGTGCTTCTGGAGCAAGTTAGAAAAAATGAAACCCCAAAAGAGAGACACATTTGTGAGTATGAAACCCAAAGGATGGCTTTCAGATGATGTTGAGACTGAAGAGGCATCAGGGTTTGGGATAGGGGCAGATTTTGTGGAGACAAAAGTTAATTCGGAGGAAGCTGGAGCAGGAAGGGTTGAGTGAGGAAGACAAGTGAAAACTGATGGGAAGATGTGTGATATAGAGGCAGGGCTGAGGATGGGGAAGTACAAAAGCAGCAAAAGACTCTATGCATGAATCATCAGCCTAGAAAACAGTATGCAAACATCTGAGGGCAGGTGAGATTCACCAGACAGGGAGGATGAAACAAGATGAGCAAAATTCCTGGGAAAATAAACATGGTGGAAAGGGCAGCTTTTCAAGAGCCGGCAACGAGGCATTTAGCAGCTAGGAAGAGGAGAACTTGATTGCTATCTCCTGTTCTGAGCATAAGGAGGATTGCTAATGAGTAAAATATTTCGAAATGGAAGAAAATGTTGAAAGCAACAAAGTCAGTCATATTCTGAGCAAAGCCAGGGAGTCCTGCCAGAGAAACGGAGCAGCCAATGCAGCTTGTTGTCTCCTTGGTTATTCTTCTCTCTCCTTGGCATTACACTTGCTGTTTGTGAAGGCTCCTTCCAGGCTGCTCTCATGCAAAGGGAGTGGGGGTTGAAACCTTTCTCTTGGATGTAATATCTGGACAAGCTGCAAAACTATGCAAACCCTGCTGTGGAAGCTGGAAGGAGCTGCAGCACTGTGGAGTTGTTTAAGGCCTCTGGTGGGAATTTTCCCTCTTTCCAGAGCATATTACTAGCACAAACCTCCTTAGCTCTTTAGGGATCTCTGGAAATAGCTGGGTAGTCAGTGTATGTACTGACAGCATGTATGCTGATTGAGTAGTGGTTTAGCGTGTTATGCGCGTTTATTATTCAGCTTCCACCCTGTGATGTTGTGCCAGAAGAACAGAAAGAACTGCTGAAGCTGGAGAGAGAGGGGAAGAGAGAGGGAGACTGAGGTGGACAGGATGAAATGAGAGAGCACAAGGTACAGAGGGAACAGGTAGGTTTGGATAGAAAGCAAAAAGAAAGTTTGGAGAACCTTCAGAGTGAGAAATATTAAAAGTCCAGCCAGCAGGAATATAAATGAAAAGTAAGAACTATGAGGTGTAAATATATAATAGCACTGCAAAGAAAGATGAATTTATTATACCTTGGTGTGGGTGGCTCTATTTCCCATCCCCTTGTCTTTGCTTGGATGCAGTTCTTCTGAGTGATGAGGTGACCTCTGCTGATGAAGATAAATTCAAAACCTGTTTGTTAGAGCCTGTTCTGGAGGTGTATTTATTGTCCTGCTTTTGAGAATTAGGATAGTTGCTTTTAAACAATGGGAGTGGGATTTAACTATAAAATCTCTTTAAATAAACTACAACTTTATGAGCAAGTAGCTGTAAAATAACAGTCCAGGCAAGGAAAATGATGTATGAGAGGAGAGGGGATAGCAAGGAGAGGGTGAAATTCTGAAAATAAGCCTTTGTGTTTCTTTCCCTAAGCTAATAAATGTTTTGCTGGTAACCATATTGCTTCTCTGTGTGGTCTGGTATGCCATTTGTTTTCTCTTCACAAGCCATGCTGCAGGGAGTGCAAATTGAGCAGTGAAGTCAGTTCTGAATGGTGTAAGAAATG
Source organism: Drymodes brunneopygia (assembly GCA_013400955.1). Lineage (NCBI taxonomy): Eukaryota > Metazoa > Chordata > Aves > Passeriformes > Petroicidae > Drymodes > Drymodes brunneopygia. The sequence goes on along the minus strand of VZTZ01010062.1, from coordinate 1,229,527 downwards.
CATCTTGGCATGCCTCAGATATTTTCAAGTGCGTTCATGTGTACCGTCTCCAGGCTATAAATTCTGCGGGGCATGAATTGGGGCTTTTTCCCTGTTTGGGCTGTTTTGACTGATCTGTTTGTACTGCCCATAAATAAAGATCTAGTGATTCCCAGTTCTGCAGAGGAAAAGCAGGACACCTGGCATTTGGCAGTGAGCACCTTAATGTCTTGCCAGAACAGGCTGCAGCAGTTTTGGCCAGATTAGCAAGCACTTCCTTCCTCCTTCCCTGAAGTAAAACCTAACTCTGCTAATTTTGATCAAATCATTGAGGGCAGCGGCAGTCTGAGTCCTGCAATTCTTAATTTTGATGTCTTCATTCTTCTCTTTGGCCCCCTCAGCTTTCACATTCCCACCATGTAACATACCACTGTATCACTGCGAAGATCTACCTTCTGAAATCTGCGCCTGTTCCCATGTCAAGCTCCTTCCATGATTTATGTACTTCACATCAAATTCAAGTGTCCTTGTTACTTGTTCTTTATTTCACTGCCCTTTCTTAATTCATTGCTCTTACCTACCTTAATTTCTTAGAAAATAATGTCACTGCTATACACCTGTCTAAGTTTTGAACCCACTTAATGATTTCAGCCAAATTTGACAGAACAGTGGGTGTCTCAAAGATCAGATGCTTGTATGGGTGTTGTGTAAACAGGTATTCAACTGAAGGAAAGACACTCATGTTATGGAAGGAAAAGGGAACGAGTTGTGCACCAGGGAAGCTCTCTTGCACCCCAGGCTTCCTTAGTTCTGGTGTTTGATCATCAGCTTTTTCTTTTTCTGAGGTCTGACATTCCCTGGCCACCTGCATCTTGCCTTCCCAAACTCCCAGGCAAAGAGTCCCAACATGCCATTCTGTTGCATTGCTTAGTAAAAGGTGGCTTTCCTGGGCTGATTTGCTCCATGTTCCCCCAAACTGTTCACTGTTATTGGGGTACTGTACTGGTGGCAGGGGAGGGGAGGATGCAGTGTACATTTTGCTACCCCTGCCAGCTTCTCCACCCCTTCTTTCAGGTTTCTTACTTCCCTGACTTACTCCTTTGTTTTTGTGCTTTATGTACAGGTACATAACAATTTGAATGCAGTGATGCATATTTTAAACAGATTACATCCCTTAGTGTGGATCCAGTTACACTGAAGAACATTCAGCTGTAATAGGTCTCCTAGGCCAGGCTACAATAGGAGGGCTTTGACAGCACAGCTGTACCCGTTTGCAAGCTTCACTTATTATTGTTTGCTCCTGCCCTGAAATTTCCAGCATTATCCAGCTATCTATCTGTTTTGTTATCTACATCTGCTTTGCTGTTGGGCCATCTTGGTAAAAAATCATAGCCCAGAAGAAGTAGTTTCACTACAGCAAATGCTGTCCTCTTGACCAGGGATGCTGCATCCATTTGGGAAAAGCACTCATATGTTGTGGGAGGAAGAGTGTTCCCCTATCTCATATAAACATGCCTAATGTCCCTGTGCCCCAGAAAAGGGGATCAACTTCTGGCCAGCCCTGATGATTCCCCCCTCTCTCCAGGTGTCCTGGAAAATTACTCCTAAAAGAAAGCTCTAGTATATTGACCTGACTTCTGTGCCTCATTGCCTTGTGCACATTTATTCATTTCAGTTACAGACACAAAAAAGGAAAAACACTTAGATAGCTACTGTGAAAATGAGTGTATTAAGCCCCTCAATTGAAAGGAACATATGGAGAAGAGAGATGAAACAGATCCCCCTCCAAAAGGCCATTATTTGGCTACACCTCAGAAGGAAAATAGTGTGCCAGCTGCTGCTATAGCCCTGGAGAAAAAAAACCATTTTGCAGCAAGGTGGAGTCACAGGGGAAGACTAATGGAGTTCCTTAACAATCATGGGCTTGTCCATAGCAAGGAGAGGAGAAATGGAGCGCTGGGTTGAAATTAAATAGCTGCAGTGTGAGAGGCTTGTGATCCTGCTGTTTGCTTGACTCCTTATTCCCACAGCTGCAGGAGCTCGGGGAGCTGTGTGGTGGGTACCATTGTTCAGCACAGGAGCAGTCCTCAGCACTTACCCACGCTTACAGAAAGCTCACAGCACCTCTGGAAGCCCAGCAAGGTCCTCGCTCCAGCTTTAGGAATAGCTGAAGAGAATTGCTCAAGGTGATACAAAGCACAGCTGAGTTTTACGGCAGCTGTGGCAATACACAGCACACAGCTCAGAGCGGTGCCACGTCAAGGTGGAAGCAGAGGTCCAGAGAGCAGCACAGGCAAGGCCAAGTGCTCAGGTGGGCTGCTCACAAATGTGGTTGCATTGCTTTCAGTCCTGGGCTCTTGCTTGGGCTTTTCTCCATGGTTTCAAAAGGGGAGAGATACCCTGAGACCTGGGATCAGCCTGCAAAGCCTCTCCCCAGCCCCTGGGCAGCAGCTGCCTGGCAAGAGGGTGCAGCCATTATCTGTGTGTACAGCCCCAGCCCAATTGGCATCATGTCAGCGCCACTGGGTGTGCAGGAAATCGGGGCACAATGACATAATTTTCTTCTCTTTCTGAGCAAGTTTGCTATTTCATGGGATCTTTGAGTGAAAGAGATTAGATGGACTGAAACTCATCAGGGCAAGGCGGGGGAATCCTTCTGGTGATGAGAGAGGCGTCAGCACATTCCCATCCCCACTGGGATAAGGTTATGTTACAAAGCTGTTGTAATAAGATGTCAGACTGGCTGATAATATCCACTGCCATATGATTTTGCAAAGCTTTGTCTTGGAAAGAAATACTTGTTTTTCTTCAGCAAATCCATAGAGAATAAATTCAGAAAGTGCCCTTAAAACTATAAACTGTCTAAAGTAAAAGTGAGTTCAGGAGGGGTAAAGAAGAGCCCTGATGTCACAATGAAAAGCAAAATTTGACTTTTAAAGTGTTTTTTTCAAATATAATTTAACAGAATATATGCCTGTTTCTTCCAAAATGTCAAAGGCTTATATTTATGAGACAGAGTGCAGCAGAGAATTCTCTAGAGGGTAAGTAAAATAAAAGAAAAATAATTTTAAAAAATCACAATAATTTTATGAATACTTCTATCAAAAAGATTAGCAAATGCAACACAACCCCTAAAGCAAACAGCCAAATACTGTAGCATATGTTTGTGTGTCTGTGAAAGTGTCAGTATTTTTCAGTTGCTATTAACTATTTCAAATACTGGATGGCAACATTTCAATTCTCTTATATTCCTTTTCTCCTTCATTCTTCAGTAAGTGCTTCTGGGGTTTCTGGCTCTGCCAAGAATGGAAATTCTCTTGGTAAAAAAAAGAACCAAAACGAACTTGACCAAAATATTTAGTGAAAACTACAACAAGACAGAATATGCTGAGCAGTACACAAATCAGCCAGAATTTACCTATCAAATGCAGTTTCAAGTTGACACAAAGCTGTGCTAGCTTACCAAAAAAAAAGAAAAAAAGGAAAAAGAGAAATAGAATGAGGTAAAGCGGAGGGTAAGATAGGCTGCAGAAATTGTACTTCCACTGCCTAAGTTAATGAATGGAGAGTGGAAGGAGGCCCTTTCTTTCTTTTTTTTTTTTTTTTTTTTTACCCAGCAAGGGAGAGTTGCTTTAAGAGATTTGTCAGGTGGCAGTCTTGAAGGGAGTTTGATAAGTTTATAGGTTATTCTCCTTGCTCGTAAATTCCATTAATATCTTTCTCACCTGGAGGCAAGTGGAGTGAAATTGTGTAGTTATTTGGTGTCATTCAGCTATGAAGGGTCTGTAAGTGTCTTATTAGGAAAACCTACTTTTTTAAAAGAGTTTCTTTTAATAGAAGAGAATTTCTTCTGCATAAATTGTCCATGTCTTTATTGGATGCACTCTACTATAATACATAAAGCTAGATAAGTCCCACCCCAACATACACCGAGCAATTATTGCTCTAAATTTGAAACTACCTGAATTTGCCTGGTGTGAATGTGTCAGCTGAAGCCAGCTCCTCTCTAATCAGCCTGCAGTGTGGATTTAGGTGCATCCAAGACAAGCTGTAAGGCCGCAAAGCTCCTGAGATTAAAACTCTGGACATTTCACATTCATGAAGCATTTAATGTGTTTCGATTTTTGTCCCTTGAGACATAATGCACAAACTGAAGTCAGGGTGACCCCATGGGCCAGGTTCCTATGGAGCCATTACAATGTATTTATTCTATAATCCTCAAAAGTAGGAGGGATTTTTACAATAGACTAATGGCTTCAAAGGACTCAGTTCAGCCTTCTGGGTGGAAAAGGTCCACTTTTTAACCCTTGCAGTGCTGGCTCCTTGCTGGATGCACCCACCCAAACGGGGAAAGAAGCCCTCCAGGCCTTTCTGGGGAGGACACACAAGGTTTGGTGTCCAGGGTGGAGATACTGAAGCTGTGATTGGGCCTGAGAGAAAATTGGGGGTAAGATGTGCCTTCTTTGGCTCTCTCCACAACTGTTCACACTTCTGTTCCTAGTGTTAAGGACAGCTCTGTAGAAATCAGTTGAGACAAATATCATACTAAGTCTAAATACATTCTCAGAATCCTGCAAGGCTAGAGGTACCACTTATTTTTCAGTTTGCATGGTGCACAGGCAATCATGTTTATAGCTTTTCATAAAATCTTCATGAAATTTCATTTGGGTTTGTTTTTATTTTTATTTTTTCTTAACAAAGAGGGTCAGCAAGGTCAAGGCAATACAGAGAATTTCCCTAGCTCCAGTTGATTTGTATATTTTGCTTGAGTAAGATTTCCAACTTTTCTTTCACTTGCTTCCTAGGTAGATTTAATAATTATGAGATGTGGGTTGGTACCTGAGAGGCTGCTATCCTTTATTAATCTGCTTAGCAGCTGCAGCACAGATGTAGCTGTGAGAAAACATGCAATGTAATTCTAATAATAAACTTCTGTGTCTTCCCTAAAGGTCCTCCTCCTCAGATGGCCTTGCTTCACATCGTCCTTGGTCCTTTAAGGAATACTCTGTGCATAAGGCACACCAGATGCAAGTAGGCATCTTGGAATGTGGAGATCTTCTTCCTAAGTACTTCCTAAGTACTGTTCTGAGACCAGAACCTGCACCCTTGCCTCACTGATACTGCTGCAGAAGTGCTAGCTGAGGTCAAAAAACTCCTCTAGAAAGCTTAGACTCTTCAAGTTTTGTAGTGGCTGAAAATAGATGATGTGTTAACTATCATGTCACCCAAATGAAATGAAAGGGTATAACAGGAGCCGTATGTGTACTAGGAATACAAGCTTCAGGACTGTAAATCCACTTATATAATAAAATCTGGCAAAATACGTTATTTTAGGAAAAGGGTAAAGCAAAGGGAAATTGAAAATTGAGATGTTGTTTAACTTCATAACTGGGGAATCATTTTCTGTGTGGACTCTTCTTTCAGAACAGCACCATGTCCGCTTAATTCTGCAGATTCTCAAAGCCATAAAAAGAATTGAAAGCCTCAAGTGTCAGATGTGGTGTGCAATGATGGTGCATGAATGGGTTAGCCAAGATAGCCAGAAGAAGGTTACCTGTGTTACTACTGACACTGGTCAGACCCACACTTTGGACCAGTCCTAGGGCCTTCCTGGTAGTGATTCCCAAGCAGCTGGAAGAATTGTTTCTCAAGTTTCAATGTGCTTTGAAAGCATGTTGCATTCAAGACTTCTGGTATGAAGTACCCATCCGATTTTTAATTTAAAGTCTGAGATTCAAGTGTTCCATCACAGAAACCAAGCAGCTACATCTTGCTGGTTTGGCTGCAGTGATCTGGTAGTTGGGTCCTTGGTGCTTCTGCCCTGGCACTGGGAGTTTGCAGAAATACTGCTGCCTGTGACAGGAGCATTGCTGTATAACTATCACTGGGGCTGGGGTTTTGGTGTGAAGATACACTTTGGGCATAAACACTCCAGAAAGATACTGCACTGGGGTGCTGTTTTCCATTTGATTCTGTTTAGTTACAGCATAATAGTTATGGCTTGATTACATATTATTGTTTTAGGCTACTCATAGTCGGCTGTAACTTCAGCAGAGGACTGTGTCTGTATTGACAATCAAGCCAGCACACTGGATGAAGAATTTTATTACTTTACTGTAACTTTCAAGAATGGACCAGTACCCAATATCATTGTCTGACATGCACGTCTAAGGAAATGTGACAACTTTTTAAACTGCTCCTCCCCTCTTCATTAAAGATTGAGAAGCTTCAAGGGTTTGGCAGCTGAGATATTTGTAAATACATAATTAATGAATTATGAGGAAAGCTTTTTACCAAAGTGCACCTCCCTCTACCAGTAGACATGTAATCTACAGAAGCAGTGGCTACAAAGTCTTGTCAAGTGCTTTTTTTAATCGCTGTTATGATATTGCCTTAAAGCTTCATCTGAGACTGGAGCCTGGCTGAGTCTGGTGCAGGCATGAAATAAAAAATGGTATTTGTCTCAGGAAATGTACGACCCAAAAGGCTAACTAAGGAAAGCACTGCCAGGAAAAAACAAACCCCTAAATTTCCAGGGGGAAGCTGAAGTATAGATCTGATACAAAGCCACACAGGAAATCTTGTACAGGGAGGGTTATCACATATTACCGTGCTACTTCAGGATTACTCCTAATGTAAGAAGAAAGAAATAATGATGGGTCTCAGGTTTATGAAATTTGGCTGTAGGTAGTCCAAGAGATATAATTAGGGTCGGGCTTCTGCCATCTTTTGGCAAAAGAAGAAATGGCTCCATATGACATAGAAGATACATCATAGTCACTTTTGACACTTGTAAGTGGTGGATGTGTAAAATCTCTGATGGCTGAGGAGAAAATGGTCTGCATGTTAGAGCACCTCTCTGAAGCTGGCAGTCTGGGGAGCCAAAGGTTGTGTTTCCCACCTGAGCTGAGGAGCGACGGTCATGTTTGGCATTCCCGTCTGTGAGCTCTCCTGGGAGCTGTCTGGCTACATGTCATTTGCTGTGTCCGCCAGCTACATCTCAGATCCAAATGCAAAATCCACTACTCAGGGACATTATGTGGATTTGTGACACTACCCGTGGGACTTCGGATCCATAAACCAATGAATGGATTACAATGAGGCATAAATATAGTATTTTCATGGATGACATATAATCCTACTCAATTATTGTTCCTGTCATGTAAAGGGAAACTGTACCCATTTTTCTCATCCCTGCACACTGAAATTTCAAAAGAAAGAAATGCCCAATGCAGAAGATTCCATCTCATAGCTCCCTGCCTTTTATCTACTAACAATTTTAAAGCGTACGTTTCCCATTACTAGGTGTTTTGTATAATTAGTTCTTCGCATCTCTACAAGATTATTATGTGGGAAATTCACTTGACAGAAGCATTTAGAGTTTCTGGACTGAGCAGACTGGTATGTTAGTATCTGAACGGTGAAGTGCATGTCACATCATGTACTCTCATTTATGTCTGGATTGCCGTGCCCAGAAACTGCTTTGCCTTCTGTTTTGCTTCTATGAACTCTTTCTGGTTTTGAGGGAACTGCTGCTACTGTCCTTTGCTTGAAACGACTTGGATATCATAGTTGTTTCAGGATCCAGCAAGATGTGAAATATCTCATGCATAAAGACTTAATCCTTTCTATCAGTACCAGGCAGTTTTATGGGCGTGAATGTTTCACAATAGGGGGAACAATAAGGAAAATTGAGCTTGTGATTTGTTTCCTTTTAAGACTGAAATGCCATCTTTTATTGCCAATCTGTCCTCTTCTTCTTTTTTTTTTTCCCCTCCCCAAAGCTGCCCAGGCAGTAAAAAGCCTTTCGATATATAAAGCTAGCATTATAATTCCTCAAAAAAATGTTTTATTAGAGAATGGATATGTGCGATGTTTGTCCAGCAGGCATTTCCAATGCAGTATGTTAAAGCTTTCTTCACACTGCTAGAGGTGCTGAAGGGGTGCTGCAGAGAAACCCCATCTCTTGTAGCAAGAACTGTGATTGCTCCCCAGCACCATGTCCTGCATGTGTTTTACAATGCAGAAACAGCTGTCCTGTAACATTCAGCTGATTTTTTGAAATAGGCAGTGGCTTTTTCAGAATTCTTCCGTGCATTTGAAAGAAATCTTTTTGGTTATGCATGGAACTATGCGTGTCTCAAGGCAAATACAAACATGTTGCCCACAGTCAATCATACACAGGGATTTAATCAGCGCCCTTTCTTTCTGGTTAGAAAAGTTTTAGGGCACCTATGGTATGCTCTGAAACTACAGTCAGTTTCCTTAGAGGAGCAAACAAAGCATTTACATTTTCCTATGTGGGCTGAGCTTTGTAGTTGAATGTTACCCGCTGCTATTTTTTCCCCCTCTCACCTCTGTATACCCTTACCACAGCCACAGAATCTGCTTTTGAAAGGGCAGGGTCAGACATGCACTGCTGTATTTATAACGCAGGGATTGCTGCAGTTCTCAGCACAAGTGCTTTAATCATCCTTTCATCTAAAGGAGAAGCATCTGGTCCTAAATGTGCGCTTTTTTGCCCCTTCTGCTACAGTGCTACACGGATGGTTGATTAAACCACCCCTCCTTTTTCCTGGCAGCAGGATTGGGATGGCTTGCTACCTTTGTTTCCACTTGGGGCCTCTAAATGGGGCTCTATAAAGAGAATAATAATAAGGAAAATCCAAAGCTTCTGTTGGATCCTCTCCCCAAATTTAATCTATGGCCAGGCCTCACTGGCTCTGCTGCTCTTATGTACATTGCTAGGTCTTAAAAAAATATTAAAATAAAGAAGCATGTGAATGAGATGAGGCTGGAAATGCCAGTGGGGAAGCCAAATGCTAGGTGCACTTGTCTTACAACACCCAGAATGGTTTAAGATGAAAGACCCAACTGCAAAAGGAACTTCTTTAAACTGTAGTTTAGCTTAATTTTACATAGATACAGACATTTGCTATTTCCTTTACACAGATACACACATTTGCTATTTGCATTACACAGATACAGACATTTGCTATTTGATATTGCAAGTAGATCTAGGCCAAGTAAGATCTTCTTTTTCCTCTTCCTCCTCAAAAAAGTTTCAAAATAATTTCATTACAGTTTTACCATTTGGAAATTTAAAATTAAATGAAGTTGCATTTAGAAAGGAAGTATCATTGCAATAGTTGAAATACTGAAACATATGAATGTCAACACAGGATATTATTTATTTTTGCTTATAAATTGTGGTCAAAGCAATTCAGGAGAAATGAGATTATGCCATGAAGGAAACCAGACAATCTTTCTGTTAGTTTGGCTGTGGGCTTAGTGCTCTGCTTTTCATAGAATAATCGAATGTCAAGGGTTTAGAACGGACATTAAAGATCATCTAGTCCCAAATCCCTCTGCCATGGACAGGGACACCTCTCACCTAGATCAGGATGCTCAAAGCCTTATCCAACCTGTCTTTGAACACTGCCTGGGTTGGGGAATCTGCAAGCTCCCTGGGCAACTTGTTCCAGGGTCTCACCACCCTCACAGTAAAACATTCTTCCTAACCTCTGACCTAAATTTCCCCTCTTTCAATTTGTACCCATTACTCCTTGTCCTATCACTATGCTATTCACCTCATGTATGTAAGGTAATGGGTTACTTCCTCTGTGGGTTGATACTTGCCTAGGTTCACTCTCTCATACACAAAACCCATCAGCACTTCTGGATTTCCTTGCTTATATTAGGTTCAAAGCAACAAAACAACACATGGATGCCATCTTTTCATCAAACGATCCCTAAAGAGCTATTTTCCAAACATTCTGAGTGTGCTGAATCCCTCAGTTTTCCAGTGAAGGTGCGAAGTGTTGCACAGAGAATTTTAGGCTGGTGGGAGTGAGTTTGTTCAGAGGCTCCATGGGTAGCACCAAAGCTTTGCAGGTGGTTTATCATTCGCCAGAGGTCTGAAGCTAAAGTGAAGGAGGAAGAATTGGTCCCAGCAGCAACACAACTGCAGGTAACGTGGTCCCCTTTTAGGAACAACTGTGCTTGCTATTTGGGCTGGTGCCAAGTCCAGGAGAGCTATTCACTTCCATGCTTCCCACTTGGCTCAAGTTGCATTTGTCTGAACAGCAATGAGAAGCTGCTTTTCACCTTGAAAGGCCAGCAGTCCTCCCATCCCCCATCTGATGCCACACAGACTAAGGAGAAAGGGAGATCTGAAAGCCATGTACATTGGCTAATGAAACATATATGAGGTCGGGGCTGGTGGTGTGCCAAAAGAGGCTTTCAGCCACAGGAAAGCATTGCTTCTTGACCAGACATCTCTGACCACAATACACCCATCTTCCCTTCCCTGAAAGCCGCTTAAGACCTCCTAAGCTCTGTCCTGGCAGCTGCACGGCATCTCAGTACCCTTCCCACTGCACATCCCCCGTCATTCCCTGTGAATGACCTGGAGTGGCATCCTATTCTCTGTCTGCCCTAGCCATAGGTGACCAGCTGGCCTTTTGAGAAAAGTGTGCCTCCTTCTCTGGCAAGCCTCCTGGAAGCCATCCTGGCTCTGCTGCTTCTGGTAGCAATATTCCCAGAGGACAAGGTCAGCCTGTAGGGTGTACCTGCCAGCCTTCCTCTGCCTGTGGCTCCATATGGAGTTGTACCTGCCCCAGGGTAGGAGAGACTATAACCTTGATGGTCGAATGTGCTAAAGGTATGACCCATACCAGAAAATTCTGCAGCTTTGCTCTGTAATAAAAAATCAAACCCAAATGTAGACATATTATGCCAGAATAACTGTTCTTTTGCTAGCATGGTTAATTTGGCTCTGGAAATCTCTGGAAGATGTAAAACCAACATGGGAAGGACTTTTTGGTGATATAAACTGCATTCCCAAGACTTGAATTTTAAGCCCAGCCTTTCTTATCTAATACAGACAAAGCAAGTTGTGTTTGAGAGGGCTTAATTTAGGATGGCTCCCTCTTAATTTTCTCTAGTTTAAAACCAAGCCCACTGAGGCCTGAAAAAGGGTCACAGTATTAAAAAAAAAAAGGCACAGGTATGAATAATTTGGTAACTCATTCACAACATATTTCTAGATCAGGAAGATGGTTCTTCTGTTTGCCAGCACAAGTTAAGAGAATGCTTTCCTGCCATTTTTGTGAATGTTGTACATGCTGCATTCCTCGTCGTGTGGGGAACAAAACCAGCACAGGATGCAAACTGCTTCAGATTTCTCCCACTACTGACCTTGCTGCCACTTGTGCCAAAATGAAGACAACAAATCTTTGGAAATCACCATGTGTGTGTTTCAATTTTTAATTGAAACTTTTTATCTGAGCTGAAAGGTGGGGGTGGTGGGAGGGAGAGGGGAAAAACAAAGCAACACACTTCCCTCTGCTCCCAATGAAAAGAAACTAGAACTATTAGATTCACTTCAATTGCCTCACCTGACCTGAAATGAACTCCCTCCCTCAGGCCTGTAAGAAAATTCAATTAAAAGGTCCATCTGTGAGGCAGCAGCTGAAGGGGAATTACTGTAGGGAGGTCCACATTTTCATAAAAAAAGAAGCCCCCCTCTCTCCCTCCCCTCCTTCCTCCTCTCCTTCCTCCTCTATCCCTGATTAGGCCCATTCCTAACCACTAAACCACAAGTCCCCCCAATTAACCAGATCTGACCAAATACCCTTTATATGTTCCATTCAGATGTAGAAACACTATAGATTTTGTGCATCCCTTAAACATTGTGGGGTGGGAGAGGGGGGAAGGAGCAGAGGACAGAGGTTGGAAATCGGAACGTCCTACCCCAATTAAGCTGGCTGATGCAATGGATTAAAGGCCCCTAATATGCAAAAGACTGTGCTGGCAGTGAAAATAATCACCATAAGGCAACAACAGTGTGCAGCAGCTTAAAAAACAGAGGTGACAGGGAGAAAAAGCTGGCTCCAAGGACCTGTCTGAAAAGTCTTACCAGCTGCCCCGGCTGTGCTCTTATGATCAGAAACTTGTCCTAGATGCTTGGCCAGGGTCTGATATGTTTGGGGTGTGGTGTCCTGTGTGCTACCCCTGTGGAGGGTAGCCTGGGAGGGACTGGGACAGCATGGTGTGGGGGAGCCACATGTGGCACATGGCTGCTGCGGAGGGTGAGCCCCGGCTCTGGTCCTGCAGGCTGGTGGGGACCTTGCGTTGCCTCCCACCTCTGGGGCCGCTTCCATGCAAGGGAAGGCTGATGAAGAATCAGGAACTGACATGCCTCTTATTTTCTTAATAACACTTTTTCAGGTGCTTTATGCTGGGGTTTGTAACAAATAACCAAGTAGTTCCTTGAGCTCCTGTGTGTTTTGCTTTGTGCTAGCAAGAAAACCTGACCTAACTGTGCCGGAGAATACATGCACTCCCTATGCACTGACTTCATTTGTGCTTGCACAGTGTGTAATCAATCACTTTAAAATATCTAGCTCCCAGTGCTTGCTTCCCTAGCGTGGTATATATTGTGCTGAGTTACATCAGTTCAGGAGGATTCGTTTGAATATCGACACTTGGTGCTCCCATCAGGTAGGGCTCTTGGAGCAGAGCACAATTAAAATCTTCACGCTACCCTGCTAATATAGACATATATATATATATTGCCATTTGCTTAGAAACAGAAATGGAACAAATCCTTCTAATGTAGTTAGGGATAATAAGGGGGAAAACATATCAACAGTTCATGACATGAGATAGGTGTTAAGCATGCTATTAGGTTTCCTTTTTTTGTTAGGCTTAAGATTAAGTACTGAGAGCCTGTGCATTTTCTTTACAGATATTTGGTATGCAAGGTATTTCAGACAGTAGAACAGTTTGGTAAATTTGGTGTCTTTATTAGCTTGTTTTCACTTTTTCATTAAATATGTAAAATGAACCTTGTTTTACTGCAGTATCAACTGAAGCTCTATTAAAAAAATTATAGACAGTTCAGACAATAAAAGGCCTTGTAAATCAACCAGAGGTTGGTTATCTGCTCAACAAGATCATTAACTGTGCACAAGGGGAGACAGCTGAGGCAGGGCCGCTGGAGAGAAGATGCTAAAAATTAATTTTACAAGGAAAGTTAGCCCTGCCAAGTTTGATTTGTTTTAGGGACACTCCCTTACTCTTTATTATTCATCTTTCAAGGCAGCCTTTGAAATCAGGCAGACTTGTGATGAAGGGGTTGGGGTTTTTTTTTTGCAATGTGTATTTCACTGAGATACCCAAAATCTCACTCATACGAATTGTCACAGTTTGACAGACTTGGAACCTTATAATGTTAAATCAAGTCCTGGTGGAGGTGCACTGGGGAGTGTGAAATAGTGTCACTGTTTGCTCCTGTGCTGAATGCTTTGCACTGGAAATGTTGAATGTTGTCTTCCATAACATGCTTACAATTAATATTGTGCATGGCACCCTCTATGCAGCTGCTCTGTATGTGTGCAGTGTACAGGGCTTTTTGCAAAGCTTTCCAGCTGCTTTCAAGCTGTTCCTTTGAATTTGCCACAATATTCACGCCCTCCTCCCCCACCAGGCTGAAGGACACTTGGAGATTTGTTTCTTGTTGACTCTTTAAAGCCTAGGTATCTCTCATGATTAATTGAGAGCCAAAACTGAATAGAGGTTGGGTGAAGAGAGAGGGGGGAGCAGTCAGCTTTCAGCAGACCAGATCTGGAATAAAGGTCTCTCCAGAGAAAGGAGGATCTTCATACAATAGCACCCTTTGCCTAGAAGAAACCCTTGCCTGTTCAGGAAACCTTGGCCAAAACATTTAATAGCTCTCTGTCTCTTTTCTCCACAGATGAAGGAAATGGAAGGAATGACCAGAAAGGATGACAGAAAGATCTCTTAGAACTAGCATGAGAATAATTTGCTGAGCATAGTAGAGGGATTTAGGCTCTTGAGAGGGAAAAAAAGTCACTAAACACTAAAAAATAAGAGTGGGTACAGGCAGCCTACAAGGTTTAAACTGGGTAGTTGAATGACCTTTGTCACCTTTCTTGTGACCTCCTCTTTGCTTTTGATTTTCTTTATAGCCATGCACCTGTGTGTATAATCATCTCATAACTTAAAGAAGTATTCTTCTTTTATAAATGATAAATTTGGGATGCATTCTTAGCGGAAGAAATTAATGGAATATCCTTCAGCTACCTGAGATGAGATCTTGAGAAACTGAGTGATAGAATGTAATGGCATGGGCAATCACTTAGGGGCTAATAAGAATTTATGTTTAAATGGAAATCCATCAATTGTAAATGACAGAGAAGGAGAAAGACAAGACTGGCCTATTAGTCAATCACAGAATGTCTGTGAACCTCTGCAGTGATGTGGCCAGGAAGGAAAAAAAAGAACAGGCAAAAAGTGCAAAGGTGTGTCTGACAGACGATATTCAGCAAGGAGGAGGAAAAGGGGAGTATTATTCCACTGGGCTCCCATTTAAGAAGGCTTTGTCTGGTTCTGGCCATCTCCACTGGTAAAAGCTGAACTCAGGCTATGGCAGAGACAGGCTTCTTGGGCAACTGGAAAAATAGGAAGTTTATATCCCAGGAGGAGGCCAGAAGTGGTGGGCTTATTCAGTCTAGGAAAAGATAATTTAATGCTACTTTTTGTCTCTAAAGATGAAGGGCGCAGCAGCAGGACTAAGAGTTAAAGGACGGTGCTGGCATGACGATAAATGGATGTTAACTAGACAAAAACAGAATTTCACAAAGGCTTCCCAACCATTCTGGAAAGAGGCTCCAGAACAGTTGTCCTGTAGGGGTCAGATGGGGCAAATGGACTCTTTGACTTTCTTATGGCATTGAATTTCTTAACCAAAGGTTAATTATGTGAGGCAGTGACTTTGAGATATCAGTGAACTGAAACACGTGGTGTTGAACGTTGCTTTCAGGATCAGTTTTTCTGTGTAGGGTGCCAATAATTCATGTTAAGTACTCTCAGATGTGCATGTGCACACCGAGAGCAGCCTCCATGTTCTCATCGTTGCTTCTTCTGTTCCGCTGTGCTCAAGGAGCTGCTGTTTCTCTGTTCTTGACGTCCTCCATCTTTAAGCAACAGAGACCCACCTTCCCTGCATGCTTCTGGGGTTATTCTCCTACTGCCATTGCAGCGCAAGAGCAAGCTGCTTGGTCCAGCATGCTGGCTTATACAACATTTTCATTAACTTTACTCCTCAACAAAGACCTTTAGTGAAGACCCCATCTTGGGTTTTGGGCCAGAAGGAACCCCAAATATTAACCTGCAGAGTCTCTTAGCCTTTCCTTATGTCAGTCTTTCACACTGAAGCTCTCTTGCCTCTTCTCAGAGCACCATAAACCCTGCAAAGAAATAGGGTTTAGGTGGCTGGTGTGAGGGAGCACCCCAAGGAGCCAAAAGCTTGTGTCATTACCACCTATTTTGTTCCTCTGTTGTATTTAACCATATGCTTATTTGCTAAGCAGAGATCTATGTCTTGATTACATGGGTGTGGAGTACCAGCTATAACCTGAGCCCTATCTGCTGAGGGCCCCTCCAGGCACTATTGCAGCATGAATTATAAATGCGCTTTCCAAAGGACAGAGTCGCTTCCCTTTACAACAGTTGCGAGGGCCAAGCAGTTTAGGCAGTGAGGCCAGCTCATGCTTTCTGCCTATTGACCCTTTCAGGAAGTGCAACCATTTCAGAAAATGAGCATTTTCCATTCTTATGGTAGGGTAAAATAGCAAGGATACATAAAAACTAAAGCAAAGATGCAAATACCTTGCAATGTATAATCACATCAGGAGAGCTGGCAGTGCTGTGGAGGAGATGACCTGAGAGAAAATGACTGATACTTGAATAGGAAAAGCTAATGCTATTTCATTAGGAAAGTAAACCTTCTCCTTTTCATTTCATAAAGTTTCTCTGATGATCAGCTGAGATAGTTTTAAAGTGTGTTTTTTTTATTGGGGAAGTTATGCTTCAAGCCTACTTATGCAAGGTTCTTATGCATCTGCTTTTGAATACCCTTCCTGAGAATTCAAGGGATCTGAGTTCATGTGAGAAAGAGCTGAGACCCAGCCCTGACGACATGGCTTGGTACCAGGTTTGGCTTAGCTGAACCCAAAGGTGAAGTATTAGAAATCACTAGTTAATTGTAAAAATGTAGACCTTGATTTGGCATAATACAACTGGGCCAGGTGCTACCCTAAAAAGTAATCATTGCTATTATGTGTGGTCATCTAAGTCACACAGGCCCTCCTCTTAGCGCCTCCTCTTCCCCTTTGCACATCTGAGTTAGTTTTATGCTAAGAGGAGCGATGGGCAATTGTACTGCACTGTGAATCCACAACTTCTGTCATCGTTTATGACTATTTGCACAGCCACAAGCATGTGTTTGCTCCACTTTCCTTACCTGTAAAAGTGGGATCTCTGACTTCCCATCCTCCTGCACACAGTATTTGTGAGGCTTACTTCGTTATTGTTTGCAAAGCTTTTTGAATTTACAAAGCTCAATGCAAATACCACGTTGCTCACTTACATATATCCTGTAATGTGGGAGCACTTTAGGCAGATAAGGTTTAATTAGAGATTTGGAATAGTGCAATAACAGTAGGATTTTATATGTTCTAGTACATCACTGCCTGTGCTACCTATAAATGATGAGGCCAGAAATTACCCTTGGAATTATCTAACATGGCTGCCTGAGTAATAAGCCATAGTGCTGTTGCAACTTTTTTTTCCTCCCCCTTTATTTACCTTTGGAGAAGGTATTTTGTCCTGATTTCCAAAGTAAACTTCTGCGATTAAAATGAGAGAGTACCTTTCATGTCAGCAAGATTTAGCCCCATATTTCTAACAGAAAGGTTTAGAAGGAAGAATCCAAGCTTTCCAATGTCTGCATAGGTCTCTCACAATTATTCAAATTATGCTTAAAGCCAGACCTTTTTTATTGGAGTTCATATATTTCATATGGACTTGTCTTTTTAAGTTGTGCTTCTTCTGTTTCGGTTGTATTTATTCAGCTCTGAAGTAGAGTCACATAAGTGTATGAAGAGCTGCTATAGATCTTGTATCCTATAAATCATAGGGTCAAATTCTTGCCCCAGAGAAATCGATGACAAAACCTGCTATAGATTGGAAAGTACTTACAATTTTACCCATTATGTTAGCATGAAAATGATGTTAAAGTAATGCTAAAATAAACTGTGGGAGCTTTTGCCTGGTAAGTTTGACTATTTGTTTGGATTTGTGGTCCATTATTCAACTGTAATGACCACTATTTATTTGTTCAGTCCAATAGTCTAAATTTTTGTTGGCACATCCTTATTTTCTTAATGCCCTAAGTCTGAAAAAAGGTACTTGTGTGGTCTTTATTGCCTACATGCAGTTGTGTGGTCTTTTCATGCTTTTACCAATTTATCTGTTTACTGGATTAAGCCTATCAGAAATAAAGTTGAGCTAAGTAGCTTACATTTGGCTAGGTAAAACCTCACTGACCCATAGACTGTTTGTTTTTTGGTGTTATCTGAATCCACCCACCAGTTGTGAGATTCACAGAAAATATCTGGGGTTTACCTTTTTTTGTAAGCAATTCTCCTTAATAAGAATTGACATTAGGAAAAATAGCAGCATGACAACTGTGGTCCCATGTCTTCTGCCATGAAATGCCAGTCTTGATAGCATCAGAGTTGAGCTCTGTGGTCCTTAATTTAAATGTTAAATATTCAAGATCAGAGCAGCTCTAGTATTTTGAGCTTAATTACAGCTTCACTTTGAGCCCCTGATAAAAAGCTGTGGGTGAGAGCACAATTTTAAGAGCCTGCTCCTGTTTTACCTCATAGCAGTGTATAAGGTAGTTTAGATAGTTTCAATACGGTCTTTTTTTGCCTCATTGTGACATATAAAAATGTGCAGGATAGTTTTTATTCTTGCTGTTTAAACCTTCACTCCTCATATGAAGGTATGTTCATGCTTCCTCAAATACAATCCAATGTGGAAAAATGAAATCTCTCTCTTGGTCCTCTTTGACACAGTCATTGGGTTTTTATTCCATTGTTCTTTCAGTGGTGTAATTTTATTTTATTTTATTTTGTTTTGTTTTGTTTTTATTTATTTTATTTTATTTTATTTTATTTTATTTTATTTTATTTTATTTTATTCCTCAAGGTAGCTTTCTTTGTATGGGACACTTATAGGAGAGGAATAATTAAATCAAATGGAGCAAAATCTCAGCAGATCATCCTTTCATCAACTCTGCTCTTTGGGTCAACTCTCCCAGCTTACAAACCGATTAGAAGTAAAAAATGCCATGCGAAGGATTCAGGCTTGTTTTGCTTTGTTTTGTGTATGTGGATAATTCCCTGCAATAAATCTTCCTGCACACCATCCCTTTCACTCTCTGATGTTAACAAGACTGAGATCTATGCGTATACATACACACATTGTCTGTCTCGAGCTGGCAATGTCTTGATAAGAGGTTCATTATTATCCACCACTGTCAGAAGCTGTTCTGAAATGATCTGCAAGGCGAAACATCATGTATATATTGGCAATTTTTTTTTAATTAAATAGAAAAAGTGTCATGAAACTTTCTTCAAAGGTGCCAGGCAGCTGTTTCTTCTGAGGCATGTTGTTCTTTTCTTAGGCAGTGGGTCTTTGATAAGTGTCTCTCAGCACCCTCAGAAGTGTTTTCCAGGTTAGAAGGATGAGAGAGAGGAGATGGCAGTCACGATACCACTGGCTGATAAAGCCAGAATGCAGACTAAGCCTTCAGATCAATAGGAATGCAGACGGCTGTAACACCAGACTGCCTGGTGTCAGCTTTAATTTCGCTTCCTGTGCCGACTGCACCCGATTTCCAGTCCTTGGAGTCGGAGAAAACCTCCCCCTGCTTGCCAGGCACCCGTCGCACAAGCAAACAGCTTGTAAGCACGGGAAGGGCAGGCAGGCAGGAAAGCATCAGGAATAACCACAGAACACATGCAGTTGTTTTCCTCCCTCTGGCCTTTACCCCAGGGGTGCTTTTGCCTTCATGTCCACTGTTGCTCCAGTGCCCTGCCCCAGCACAGGGCAGCGATCTGTCTGGGCATCAGCTATCTACAGGCTTTAGCCCTCTCTCTTCCCATGTTTTAATCAGAATAAGATCTTATATCAGTGGATCTGCTGTAATTTTTTTGGTGGGGCAAGCAAATTTCGGTTTTACCCGGGTTTGCAGGGTCTGGCTGTGCTGGCAGCTTGGCAGAGTGCACTGGCTGGTGGCACTGGGTGGCCTGGCCAGGGCAGCTGGTGGGACAGCAGAGTAAGGCAGGCTGCCCTCCACACACAGATGTCTTGTTTTGGTCCTTCCTGCAGGATCAACAACTCCCCCTCACACAGTCATAAGTCTTATGTTAAATTACTGTAACTCAGGTGTTACATGGACTATCTTGACTTCCTCTGTGGTTGAAATGCTGAGTAGAGGCAGGGATGAAATTAAAATCCTTGTTTTTCATGCAAGGCCTAAAGACAGGCTTTGTTTGTGCTCTTTATGACGTTGTTGGATTTTCAAACCAACAACATAATCTAAGATTGGGTTATAAAGGAGCTAAATAATGAAATACAATTACAGAAAGGGTGACGAAAATGAAAAGAAGAAAGAAGTCTTTCTTTGACGCCCCAAATTTTCAGTTTTCACAAGTTCACAAAACACTTTATTTAACCGTCTTTATTTATTGAGCACCAAGGAATGCCTGCAGGGAAGACATGCAACACTTGAATTTATAATATAAAACTCAAATAGTGGGGAAATGCAAAAAGCAGGAGGAACCCCCCAAATCATCTTGGTTTAATGCTGGAGATAAATACAACTTGTATGTTTGCATCTCATTTCTTCCAAATTCTAAGTTGGCGTAGGTGTAAGCATTTTTAAAAATCACTTCTAATCTTGCGACTGATGAGTTGCTTGTAATCAGCTTAACAAAAGTACAGCATTCAGGAATCATTCTCCTAGACACTTTGGCATTCTGAACCTGAGTTAAAAAACTGCGGTGTTAGCAAATTTGCTTTTCCTGTTGCTCTCGTATTGGACTCCTGAAAATCTTTTGACTTCATGTTCATTATATAAATATATATAAAAATACAGGCACAAATAGTATATATAAAATATTGAAAAGCACCTTGAGGATTTAAGGTCTCTTCCCAGACTTACTGCATATTTTTTTCTGTCTTCTCCAGCATATAAATTTTAATTTTAAAATCAATTTGCAGTGCAAATATATCTACTGTTGCATTCTGGACTCATCTGAACTTTAAAAAAAAGATGCTTAAAGGTTGAGTTGGCTAATACAACACAAGCATTCAATGGTGGTGAAATAAAACCACAGTGTGACAGCTAAGCTGCCTTGTGAGGGTAGTTGGGGTTGGAGGCAGCTGATCATACAAGAAGCTGATCCCTGTTGTACACTGTGGTAGGCACCTCAAGAGATAAATTTCTCCTTATCCAAACTATCTGAGTCCACAGGCAGACAAGAAACAGCAGAAAGAGAAACACTAAATTGTCTCATTTACTCAAATGGCTTTTAAAATTTGAAGCATAGTTACAGGTCAATATCTTTAACCATTTCATTGCTCATCATTTTACTAAAAGCTTTCAACAAATATGCTTATTCATTTTGGCCCATCTTCCCCAAAATTGCTTACTTTTCCAGTTTTGAGCCACAGAACTTGGACAGAGTAATTCTTGCCAGTAGTTTCTGATTTAGCAAATTGAAGTTATTTGCAGTTGCTTATTAAAAATATTGAGGAGTAGTTGTCTCTGCCATGGCTACAAATTGTCAGTGTAGCACAGGCTCTTTGATTTTTGTGGGCACTCTATAAAACTCAGTCCAGCAGGAGCAAGGGTAATTTGATTTAATAAGCTAATAAATATATTTGAAATATGCTTCCTGCAGGTTATAAAAACAGAAGGGTTGAGCCACAACACAGGAAAAGGAAAAAATTATGCACGTTAAAAAAATACAGATTTGGGAAAGAAATCCCTACTGACGAGACCAGAATTCGCTAGGAATTTCTATAAGTTAGAACAACATTTTCCCTTTTACCTCGTGGCAAAGTGCTTTCTGCAATAAGGTCCAGGGATAAGTTATTTTCTATGACAGCAGATAATAAGCTGTGTGGCTTCTTTTACTGAATGAGAAGGGAGCAAAACAAATGGTATAGCTTTCCTTGTTGATTAATTTGACACTAATTTTATGTTGCTTCTAAACTGATGATTTCCAGTGGGCTGGCAAAAAGATATAGAAATAAATTAAAATTCATTGTGGAGCGATGCCAAAGTCAGAAGCAGAAGTTAGAAATTTTGGCAGCTAAAGGCGTCTCGTCTGTCTTCTAGGACCAAAGACAAAATGAGAGACATGCAACCCCAAATTCCCAAGTCATAGAAGCTGGGTACTTCTGTTAAAATAACAGGCAGTGACATCATTAACAATGTTGACATTTAAATTGACATAATTAGGTTCTTGAAGTTAATAACCCATCTGTGCAAATACATGGGCGATGCTTACCCCTGACACTGCGGTTCCATCCATAGTGTAGGCTTATGCTCAGCTCACATTTGGAGCCCTGCTTTGGATATATGGAGTCCTTTAATTTCATCTCATAAAACCTGAGGAGCCGAAGGGTGCTTCAACTGCTTTGGTTGGGATCCAAAGCAAATTCTTGGGTAAGAATATGGTACGATATACGTAAGAGCCTGAGGATGCATCTCCCGTAAGAAGCTCTCGGTCTGGCTTTGGAAGGGCTCAGTTCTCCTGATCTCTCTCCTCCACTTACATATCTTTGTAGAGCCTTGTGCTTTTCCAAGCACAGGTCAAAACTGCAGCACTCAGGCATCAAAACAATAGCATTAGCAAAATCTGGAAGTTATTTGGTCAGAATCCTGCTGGGCATGTTTTGTTTGTGTTTGTGTAAAGTTACTTGGTTAAAGTTATTGCTTTTGGGGAAGGACACAATTAACAATGACAGCGTCATTTGGCACAAAGCTGTACCTTGAAATGCCTCTAACAGAGTGATTATTTGGAGCAAACGTGTCTGAAGTAAGAGCAGTGCTCTTGGCTGTCTCCATCTGACTGTGAGTCTGCCCGTCAAAAGGGACTGACATGCTGCATTACTGATGGAACAGGGAAGGGAGAGGAAGGGAAGTCTCATGGCTCCTAATAATAACTTAAAAGTGTTCATTTTAACAGTTTTGAATTGAACTGTTTCCGACTTATACATTTAATATACATTTAGAAATGAAGTGTTTATTTTTTCATCTTGAAGTCACCATTTTTATTGTAAAATAAGCACTTTAAAAAAATAAGACAAAGAATGTAGCAGAATTTGTTCAGGTTTGAGTGAAATGATTGCAGTCAAATGAATAGAACACCTTTTCATTAACAAAAGGTTCAACCTTAGCTATGTCTTCACTGCAGTTTCAGCATCCTGCCTGAGTTTAAAATTATGTTCTTTACTGAGCTCTGCCAGTATCCTTTTCTGCATCCTATTGGGCAAAATAGGTGTGAGATCACAGTACGCATCACAACTAGTTTTAGAAATTCTCTCCCTAGATCAAACTATCAAGAAAAACCACCCAAGCAGCTGGCATATTTAAATTTTTGATCTGATTTTTTGGACCTCTGTTTTAAACTGGTACAGGTAGTTTTGGTGAAGTTTTCATTCTGCTGCCAGCTGTTTACACTGACTCCGGAATGCCACATCACCTTGACATGATTTGAAATTTTATATTAAAAAAATGTAAATATTTGCTAATAATATTTATGAATGAAATTTTGAAATCTGCTTGATTTGAGGAATAGTTTATGACTAGCTGATTAGCAGAAAAGTTTTGCATGCATACCTGTGTTAGCATTCCCTTTCAGAGGAAATGTATCTGTTGCAAGCTGAATCAGGTTAGGGAGACTGCACCTCAGGTAATAATGGTAATAATAAGAGATACTTTCAATATTGCCTGCATCTAGGAAATTGCAAGATTAATGACCACAAGTGCAGAAAATGAGCGTGAAATAATTTCACTTTCTGTGGGTTTAGCTTAGCTGGAAACAGAGCTGAAATGCAACTGCTCTGCATGCATCTATTTCAAGCATTGCTTTACCTGATGAAGACATGCTATTATGTGAAATGCTCTGTCTATTAGAAATTAGTTAGGTAATAGCTTTTTACAAGGATGAAGGCATTGCTTAATCTTGAAATCTTTTAACACATGAACTGTCAAAAGGGTCTGCTCTTATCTCATTCATTAAGGAGGTAGCTTTTTATGGAATTAATATTTTCATTTGCTCAGGGTGTGGGTACATTTTTTTTGCAAACTCAGTGTCTGTGTGATGACAGAATTTATTTCATTCATTATCACTGCCACATATTGAAGCATTTTATTTCAATTCAGTAGACTATTTTTGTTTCCATAAATTATCCAGACTGTTTCTCATATAAATGATGGGACAGATGCCTCTGGTGTTAAGGAAGATAAAAAGGGAAGGAAAGATATATTTGAGATTACCTTTAGTGTCATGAAAGTTATTACCTAGCAGTCTGAGAAGAGTTTGCAGAAGTGTCTGATAAATATGTTTAGAACAAGCCTGAACTGGAACTAGCAGGGCAGACAGTGAAGTTGCACATCCAGCTTTTGATTTTACCCATTTTCTCAAAATGCAGATGAATCACTTAGGACAGAAATCCATCTTTTCCTAATAATTTTCTTAGTTTAATTTATGTTGACCAACAAAAGGCTCTGTATTATCTTTTCTGGGTAACTTTTAGTGCCCTTGATCACAGCTTGTTGGTATATAATTGGACTTGCTCCATGTTTTGGGTACAAGCTGATGAATCTTCTGCCTTTGCCCATACCATTGTGAACAGAGGGTGTCACCCACATTAGAGGAGGTGGCAAGTGGCAATAGAAAAAATAAAGTCTGCATTTTTGTTTTGGCAGCATACATGGGCGAGGGACTGGGAAGGTCTCTCTTTGAGAGGACCTCAGTGATGTGAGAAGGAAGGTTTGCATGATGCTTTTGATGTCATTCTTCAGTCGAGGGTAGTGCAGAGAGGTTGCGCCCAGAATGCTCTGAACCTGCCCTTTGGTACCCAAGGCCATGTCCCATACCACCAGTTCAGAGGGCGTTATTGTGTAAACCAAAATTAGTATTCCTCCTGAGAAATGAAAGGGAGCATTGACAGGGCCAGGAACTACCAACAATTTGGAGATAGGCATAACTGGATGTTTTTTGCAAATTTTCCTCTTCTGAATCCTGGTACTAACCAGATATTGGAACATTCAGCCAATTCTGAGTTAGTTTTACAACTAGATATAAAACTTCTGGGGCATCTCCAGTGTGGGTAGAATCAGGTGAATGGTTTAAAATCCAGAACACTCTTGGGTTTTAAGTAAAGACCAAATAAGTCTTGATATCGATACTACAAACAGAACCTGAAACAGAAGTTCTTACTAGCAAGATAATGCCTTTCTAAACCTTGGCTGTAACTTGTTGGTCTTATTCTTTCTGAAATCCAGTCCCAAGAGCGAACATATTGCCTGTTATTTCTTTCCTGAAATGTGCTGGCATTTGTTTCTTTGAAGGAAGGAGGAAGACCACTTTTCCTTTAATTAAAGAAAAAAGTTTAATCACTCGGCAGCCCCACAGTGCCTGAATGTCAGTGTAATTTCACCTGAAAGTACTTGTGAAACCCAGCTCTTCCATCCTGCTGCGGCCTAGCTGCTGTCTGGGGGGTTCTTTATTGGGTTTTTCAGGCACAAGAACTGCATTGTGAATAGGAGGAGGAAATCTAAGCAGTTAGGTAAAAGTAACATACTTTAGGGAGATAGGCACACCTGGTGGTACCTGGACCAAACTGCTTCAACCACCATCTAAATTAACTGGAAGAATTTGGTGTTTGTTCATATGCATGAAAATCGTTTATTCTTCATTTGTTAAAGGGACATTGCCAAGACTGGTAGGCCTAAAATTAGCTCTCCAGCTGTGTTTTGCTTTGCAGGCACGTGCATGTCTGTTCTGTTCCTGGAAGCAGCTGGGTGTTGAAATCCACAAGAAACCTGCTCTGTGTGAAATGCAAAAAGAATAAGTGATTTTTCAAGATTCCCTCCCTTCTGTTTGTTTTTCCTTACTTCTCCCACCTCTTTATGATGACGGCCTTTTCTGGCTGGAGACCAGAAATTTCTTCAAAGTTTCTGAGTGTTACTTTTGCTTAGGAGGTGAGAGCCTGAATGCTGAGGCCAAATATTCACCCATTAGTCCAACATGCCAGCTACAGGATGTAAACTGCATAGCCTTCTTAGAGCATGTTTGGCATTAATTTCCAGCTTGGATTCATGCTTCTCCTAGGCAAATTCATGCCAGCATCTTCCAACTGAATGCCTAGTTTGATAATGAGAAGAGAACATGCAACTGGAAGAAGGAGGAACATGGATTTTATGGTTACAGAGGAACTTACCAGAAAGCTACTTTTGTCTAGCCTTTCCTCAGAGACAAGACAAATAGATTTCTTAGATTCAGAAGAGCTGTTTTTAATGGCATTTTTAGATGACTGCAAACTAATTCTTGGCTTCAGAACTTTCACTCCGTAATGCTTGAGCTGTTATGCTTTTAGTCATATTTAGAAACAAGCAATTCTCTTTTCACTGTGGAAATATTATTTCTATATACCCTAAACAGTATCCCAGCAATGTCTGTGTCTCCTGAGTGAGACTTCGTTCATAGATGCACATTAGTGAGGCTGAGGGCAGGTGGAGGGCAGTATCTGAGAAGGATGGATGAGATCTGTCATCCCACTGTCGTCCCACAATATCTTGTGATGTATTTTCAATTCTTTGTATTTCAGAAGGCACTTGGAAATTATCTTGAGCCTCAAAGTGTTCTATAAGACCCCAAGGCTCTCCTTGGGGCTAGCATGAAGAGTTTTTCTTTGTTCTTCATTCCTCTCTAATGATAATATCTGTGAAGTATCTAAGGCATAGAAGGAAAAGAATTTTTCTTTTAATAGTAGAAGTTATTCAGACTTTGTTCATAACAGAGGTGGGCCAGGCATGGCTGTCACTGGACTTTGTAAAATTAAGTATGGTCCAGACTTCGACTGCTAACAGAACTAGTGAAAAGCTTGACAGCTAAAGGTGGGTTTGCCCTTGATCTATTTGCCCCCTGTGTAGTCAAATAGGAGACAAACTGTACCCCTGAAAAAATCTTATGGCAACTGAAACGCTGTGAAGCCAACTGCAAAGTTCAGTTACAACTTAATGGAAGAGAATAAACATTGCACACCTGTAGCCAAAGTACATGGGAGGGTTTTTTCCTATACTACTCCCAAGTTCACTAAAAGCTTATCATCTGTTTGCTTAGCTGCTGGTTCAATTTAGAATAATATTTAACTCTCACAGAATCTAAACATCGATGAAACTTTAACTTGAAAATTGACCATTCTTATTGCTTCCAGGCAGAAATGGAGGAAGATGGCCATCATACATTGCTCTCCAAGAGATTTACCAATAAATACCTTTTATGAAAGGCTTGATAAAGTATCTGCCATTAACATTGTCAATATGGAGAAAGTGAAGTCAAAGAAATGGTAAATAGCCTGCCCAGACCTACAGGGAGCATCAGGCTGTGCTTCTGCAATATTGTAGAATATCTACTGCTAAATCAAAACCACAGGAGCTCTATGGCAAAAACTGATGAACTGCAGTTTGTGTTTGATCCTGGCTTAAATTTACTGAAAAGATCCTGGATGAGGTCATTTTCATCTGGACTCTGTAATCTCTGCTGTCCTGTGTTTGCTTGTCCTTCCCTATAGACCTCCCACAGTCAGCTCAGTGACCATCTCACCTGTTCATTCTTGCCCCCCATTTTATTCTATAGATTCAAAGAAAGATTTGTGTTCCCAGATGCCCCATATGTGTCCATTGTATGTCAGCTCAAGTCCCTGTGACAGTCTGTTTTTCACAGAAGTGCAAATTCCATGAGCATCCTATTTGGATTTTGCCTCATATATTTTGGAGTTTTAACAGGTGTTGTTACAGAGATAGAAGTTCCAAGTCAGAAAGTATCTGAGAAGTGACTGGTGTCCCCTTGCCTTGTCTGTCACAATCCATACTGGGCCTGCATTAAAATAGAAGACCTCATAGAAAAAACGTTTTATATAGAAAGTTTGAATTGTAAGTGCCTGAGGTCGTGTGATGGATCACATTATTTTTGTGCAGACACCAGCAGGATTTGTGGCTGTTCATGGCCTGAACACAGACTCAGAAGGAAGCAGAGAGCAGTGGTGATGACTCTGGGACTGCTCCTCTCTGCCAGAAGCTTCCCTGTACCCCAGGACAGCAGGCAAGTACCTTCTGAAGGGTGATCCTGCAGGCAGACATCCCCTTTGCATGAACATGTTTTGCCACTTCCAGCACAGATGAGTGGTATGAGGCTGACAGAACGGGCTTTTGGCAAGAGGTGTCCCCCGAATGGCTGAAAGCAGAGGGCAAGGGCAAGCTGAGACTAGGCCAGCAACAAGCTCTGGGATAGAGTAAATGCTTTCTCTGTCTCCTTTCTAGGGTTTTTTATCTTTTCTGTGGTGTGCTGTCAAGATCCAGTCACTTCCTCAAAAAGCAGATCTAGTGTCACTGGCTAGGAAGCATCCCACACAAGCCCTTCTTGGGGACTGAGATTTCCTTGCAGTGCTCAGAGTCATTACCTCTGACCAAGGCAAAGGACTCTCCTCTACAGCCCTGTCCCAGGTGGTGAAACCATTTCAGTATGGACGCAGTTTCAGGAAAATAAATGCAGTTGCAGTAGCAAAGCAACAGAGTAATTGTTTCTTATTCTAATTTTAATGCAGTAACTTCAAGCTCCCAGGCTTTCCCTTTTCCTTTTAGTACACATCAGTTGAACATTAATTAGCCCTTAATTAGTGAGCTGCAGCTGAGGATGATGAGTTGTCATCCCCAGATATTGACAGGGGGAGTGGGAATCTCTGCTGGCCTGCCATCGTTTGTTGCTATTGTTCAGGACCTCAGTTTGTCCAAACACATTGTGCAGTAGTGGGACCAGGGCCTATGCATTTGGATGCCTTATTTTGCACTTGTAGGTACTTTTGCAGACCTGGTGTGCCACAGGTGTCACATGTAAGAATCAGAGCAGCAGGCAGCAGGACTGTCAACCTTGGCTGATCTACCTCCTCTTGTGTCTTTGGGGACTAGGCCAGGACAGGTTGGCATTGCCTGTAACCAATTTTCCCCACTCCACCCGGAGCTAATAGCAAAGAAAAAGTTATTCCTCTGGGGAACACCCTCTCCCAGAAGCCTCTATGTCAAACCATTGCTGTTCTGCACCAGGCAAGGGGAGAGGAGCTACTCACATGGCAAAGAGAAGATTGAACATGTTTGAGAGAAGAACACTGACATGTTTGCCTGAAAGGGAGAACAATAACCCATTTTGGGTATTCTTGCTGAAGGAGGGTCTCATTCCATTTTGAGGTGGACTACAGCAGAGAGAAGGTGGCTATGTGAGCTTGACTATCCAGGGTTGGGGATCACCTGCAGCCACCACATAATGAGACCAGGAAGTATTTACTGAGCTCAGGTGTCGCCTTCCTTGACACAAAAACACTCAGAGCAGGAGGAAGGACTGGAGCCAAGTGTGACTGGTAAGAGACCAGCACTTCTTCACTGGAACCTGCTTCACCTCAACAATTATGGTAACAAATCCTGCAGTCTACACATATCCACACTTTCTAGAGTTTTGAAGGGACACGTGGTTGCCTTGTCGTATTTTAATTATATGGCCCTTTAAGTCACAACTGTATTTTACACTGTATTCAGCAGATAAACAGCCACTATAATTCCTAGGGCCTTCAAGGCAGTGCTTCAAGCTGCCATGGCTCCTGGGCTGCCAGCAGGTCTCAGCTCTGACCACAAGACAGATACAGCCAAAGAAAATAAGAGATCAGAGCAAGAGATGCACGGAAGATGTTTTATTGCTTTTAAGCCAAGTCATGTACAATTTCACAGCATGGCAAGGAGGAATCAAAGCTTTTGCATAAAATCATCATCCAAAGATGTCTCCTAATCTCTGATCTTCTCAGTCCTCATGGTCAAACAAATAAACTGAAGCTGTCACAAGCGATGGCTGCCATTTAACTTGGTCTGCTCCAAGATCAGCTCCAGCCAACATCTGCTTCCTCTGGCCTTGCAAACTGCATGCAGGACACAGCAAGGTCTTCACTGGAAAAGGTGGGCTGGATGTTCACCTGAGGGTGAGGACCTGTGGTTTCCACGGTTCAGGTACCCAAAGCTGCTCATGTGTTCTGTGGCCAAGCTGCAGCTGCTTGGGTGGTGAGCAAAGCAGATGGTTGGCATTGATGGTGAGTGGCTCTGAGAGAGAGCACCAGCAAGTGCTGCTCACCCAAGAACAGCAGTGGCAGGGTAGTTCTGCTGTCTTGTACCAGACCAGCTCCAGAGGGTCCCAGCCAGCTTAGCCAACCTCTATCAGGCCTGTATGCCCCACACCATGCTGGCTCTGATGCCTGTGGTTATCCTCTGAAAGGCCCCAGAGATCCAAGGCTTCCTGTTGATTATGTACCACTCCTTGCTGGGGGAGGAGAAGGTGGGGAAATGTTTTCCATCCATTGTGGTGACACACCAGGGGAACCCTATGGAAACAGACTTTTCTGACCTCTTGAATCCCACTGGGGAAGGACTGCATGTGCCAAACGCCTCCTGAGCCACCCCATGTGAGGCTGACTTCCTAATCCTAAACTCATTATTTGCAACTCAGGGGTGGAGGCGCATGGCTGCCAGCTCCCAAATGACTGGTTCAGCCCACTCGGGACTCTCTGATCCTCTTGAGGTGGATTGCATCTTCCGCCCCACAAAAGGAGTGAGCTCACTGCGGATCAGGCTGACTGTGTCTCTCCCTCCCCTGGCAGTCCTCCCAGATTACAGCATGACCCTCAGCTATGAGTCACCTCTTTTCTCACAAACCCAGACACTGTACAGAGCAGGCAGTTGCTCATCTGTGCCAATGCTGAGAATTTACTGCGGCAAAGTGAGTTTGGCCTGCAGTGACTCCTTCTCTGCATGTGACCTTTCTGACTTTTGCTGGTCCTCCTATGTAGAGCATCTTTGTGCAACTGCTTCCTCAAGCATGGACTAGCAGCAGTGCTAGGGAGGAGAGAGGGAGAATCCCGTGGGGCTCTTGCAGTGCTAAGGAACAAGTGACAGCCAGGTGCTGACCATGCAGTGGGCCTTTCCATGGATTCATTTCTGGGGACAATGCCTGGCAGTTTGCTCCTGCCCTGCTGGCTGTAATCAATACTTTATATTGGGCACTGATGTTGTTAGTGTGAGTGCTCCTTCCATGCATCGGTGGGGATGAGTAGGGTCAGTGCAACCAGTGACCACTGTGCCTGATCATCCTGGCAGAGCCCAGTGGGGAGCATCGAGGCTTGGGGGGAAGGCAGGTAGGCTGTAGGTTGCCAACTTTGTACCCTCCATCAGAGATGTGCATGCACTCTGAGCCCGCTGGTTCCCACAGAGAATCTCATTTTGAGAGCAATGCCAGTACTGCCTTTGGTATCAGTTTTGTTGTGTCAATTCAAACACCTGCTCCAGGACTGGAGGTGTGCGCAGTGCCTGGGCTATCCCACGTGCAGGCAGGGTGTCAGGGGCACCAGGCAGCCACAGGGCTGAGACCCAGCTCTGGCTGCCTCTGCCGGCCCGGATGCACAACCAGAGAAGTGAATCGGCACCACTGTGATGCTCAGTCATGAGAGAGCCGACTCCTCCTCAGAGGGCTATGAGGATGCTGGGTTTGAGGAAAGACAACTTCAAAGCGCCAGTCCTGCTCTCTGCTTGTTTCCACACCTGCGTGCTTCCAGCACTTTCAAAGGAGGAAGAACTAGCCTAACACTCTGTGTTTTGCTTTGGTTTGTTTGTTTCCTCTCTTCCAGAGCTGTGTTCCTCCTATGTCGCCTGGTTTAGCATTTTGCCAGCTTGGCTAAGTATCTTGTAAGGAAATCATTTATAATAAAGCTAGTATGCTGGGGTTTATCATTTATAAGTGTGGGTCAGGGTTTAGTTCACTGTGTTAAACTCTCCATGCTGCATGTGATTTTTCAAGCTTTGTCAGGAACAAAAAGTTCTGGGGATGTGCAAAGCATGACTGCATGGTTTCCATGGAGACTCTGCTAGTTAGGCTGTGGAAATCCTGAAAAGGCCAGAGGATGACTGACAATACAAGGTCTTAGCGGCTGATCTGAAGAGCCAGACTGAATTAATGAGATTTTTCACAGAGAGTTATTAGCAAGGCTAGCACGGTATGGCACTTAGGCCTCTTTCGTTTTCTCAGCTGCAGTCTTGGAAAACAGAAATGGAAATATCTAATTGCTGTTTTTTAAGCCCTTTTAAGATTATTTCAACCTATAACATTTTAAGGATGCAATGAAAAGCAGGTTTGTTTGCTTTTTTATCATTTGGTTACTGTTATTACTGTGTTTTTTGGTGGCAGTTGCCCTTTATCTGTACAGAGATGAGAAATTCAATAATACTTATTACATTGAGCAGTTAATTCCCACATACTGTGAACACATTACTGTTCAAAGTAGGTTATCTCGAGTTCCATTTAGAGCCAAGCACGAGATACTGTGGCTTTATGTCTCCTAGGGCCATATTAATTATTTATTACTGACTGCTAATACAAACTGTTAACTCTGCCTAGTAATAGTTTGTTCATTTATCCATCACTTACTGCTTCTTCCCTGTGTTTCTGCCTACTCCCTTTCGACAGTCTGCTCAGGCTATGAATGCATGTATAGTTTTGGACCCAATTAAAACATCAAAACTATCATCAGTCTGAGATGCTGAGTTTTCATTACAACCTGACTTTCCTGAAAGTTTTGCAGTGCCTGAACTGCAGGATTTCACTGGACCGTTAACAGGTGGATGGTCAATAGTTAGGAGGGAGATGTCTGTTCTTTGCCAGTGAGCTAAATGGATGTGTCTGCCTGTTTCTGGTAGGAGTAGCTTGTTTGCTGTTTCGTTTTCAACCAACGCAACAAAAAAGTGTTTGAATACTCTCTTCCTTTTCCTGGAAAATGCTGTATCTGCTGAAATCAGCACAGCTGGTACAGTGAAGCAGCATGTTGGGGACTGCTATTTCTTGTTGGTTTGCTCAAGTGCACTTGCCCATATGTTTCTGGGAGATGTAAAACCATAATGTTGCTGCTGAGTAATCCACAACAAAAGCACATGCGGGCTGCATTCCTTGGATTCCTGTACAGTAGACTAATCCACTTAATCTCGCTGTTCGTTTCTCTGGCTGGAATTTCACAGTCCCTTTTGATTTACTGGTTTGTAAATCTCTGATTAAGTGCCTGGGGGAGGGGAGGGGGAGAGGATATAATCTCTGAAGCCCCCTCTTTCCTCTCAAATGGTTTTGTGGGAAGGAAATATATAAGTTGAAGTGGGGGGTAGCTGGTCTTATTTGGCCATCATTTTGTCATCATCTTATGAATTTAAAAAATATTTGTTCAGTAGTTTTCTCTGTTCTCAGCTGTTCAGTGCAGGGGCAATGTCTCTTTTTGCCCCATGGCAATACTTCCACTCCCCAAGCTTCACAATTTTCTTAGTATTCTTTTTTTCCTTTTCTAGCTGTGTTTTTTTTAAACAAAGATGTTAATCGAGACGTGTGGAAGTTTTCTTTTCTATTTGTGCACCAATAGTTATTGACAAACACAGAACACAGGAGCTAGATGTTGGCTGTGAAGCAAATTCCCAGAAACCTGCTGTTTAGGAGGAGGCATGTGTATGAACACAAGATAAATCCCTAGCTAAGCAGGCAGATAAATGAGAGAGCTTGGCCTCAGAAGGTGCTCAACTGATACAAATATCAATTTAGGACCTGCCCTTGAAATATAAAAGTATAAGTAAATAATAGAGGTGGCTCACCTGACTTAATGAGTCATAAAGGATGGGAAATTAAACACTGAGCTCCCAAAAGAAACCCTCCATTTAAAACAATAAGTTACCACAACCCACTGCATCCTCAGCCCCTGCGAGTGCCCTGCTTTTGTCAGTGTCGTGGCTGTGAGCAAGGCTGTCTCCAGGCAGGGTCCCATGTCCACGACGCGGCAGCTCCGTACTCCGCGCAGCTCTGACTCACAGCCAGTCCTCCCGCTGCGTGCTGCCGAGATGACTCCCTGCCGGAGCGTGAGGACACTTCCCAGCTCATCGGAAAATTCCTCCGCAGCTCCACACTGCCTTCGACAGCCTCGAAGGAGGATGAGCTTTAGGTCGCTGCCTTCCCCCTCCCCGCTGCAGTCACGCATCCCACTGAGCAGCTCATGGGTGTCCCCAAACAGTGCTGCTGGTGGGAAGGATCTGTCACTGAAGCCAGGCAGAACTATCCATCAAGAAATTAATCAGAACAGGTCTGAAGAAGTGAGCAGGCAAATAAACATATGGGCTACCTGACAACACAATGTTTCGAGTAGCTTTTCTCAGGGAGAAAAGATAAAATCTCCCACGCTCTCCAGGGCTGTCCAGAGACATTTACAATTAGATCCAAATTAGGTTTAGGCAACAGATTTAAGTCTGAGTTGAACTGCCTGGAGTTGGATCTGAAGACGCCAAGTCCCGTGAACTAACCTCTGCCCAAAGTGATGAGAACTGCACAAGAACAGCCTCTCTCACAGCGTTCCTGCCATCTGGGCGGGTGCCAGGTCCCAGGGCGTGGAGACACAGCCTGCTCCCAGGATGGACCATGCTGGTGGGATTTCAGCTGCATCTGAATGGGAAGTGGAAAACAGATTTTTCTAAACTTTGGCTGTAAACCAGAGCTAAAGCCACTGGGGCAGTCAGGCCCTTGGGTATCAAGCTGATTTTATTCAAAAACTTGGAAGTTTTGTTCTGATGTTTTGGCTTTAGCATGCCTGAAATGCTCCGAGGAAGCACTGGGAATGCTGTGAATCTCACCACCCATACTGTTAACCTCCTACAGCCAACATAGCCTCAGTCATCCATTTGAAAGGGCTCCCTGGTAGGATTGCTGCAGCTGAAAGAGAAAGTCAGATAAGAAGCAATGGGCAGTCAGCGAAAAGAAGTAGTGTCTCATGAGGGTATTCCCACAGTGAATTGATAAGAAGGGTGATATATAAATGCCACCTGAACTTCGGGTTCAAGATGTAGAGCAGATAAGTGAACCACAATGACTCAAAGGCAATAAATCTTCTTGTTCCAGACAAAATTAATCCAAGGCTGTCACAGGAGGCTAGAGAGGAAATTTGGAAACCCCTTTGGAGTGAATGTCTGCCAAACTTGGGAAAACATACATTGTGCTGTGACCTGTCAGCCCGCATGAGCCATGCTGCTGGGGTGCAAGCCAGACCCTTTGGATTTTTGTCCCTCACAGTGCAGACAGAAAGGATAATACAGGAACTCACAGAAAAGTTTTGTCTATCCAAGCATACATCTACTTTCAAATAAGCTTAAGGACAAGTGGGCACAAGAGAAAAGACACAGCAGCAAGGTAAGACTTAACGTGATGCCAGCTGGTTTAATCAAACCCTCTCTCAGGTGTGCCCACACTGAGAAACAAGCGCTTGCTTTCATAAGGCTAAGGCTGACCCGTGCAAGCAAACTACCATGCTGTTTCTGTGAGCGTGTTTCAGCCTCCCAGCTTGCTGACCATCTGCTGGTCTCTCCTGTTAGGATTAGACAGGTCTCTGAGTCCTGTTCATGTCAAGGCAGCTGAGTGGTTTGATGCCACTCTTTCATGACATGCAGTGCTTGGTGGCACTATGGGCTTGGCAGGTCCCTGCAGTGTGACCCACTGGGTCTTGAGGAGATTGTGAGTCGGTGTCTACAGACTGCAACCAGCTCCCCTCCACCTCCCCTACCTCTCTGTCTGCCCAGCTGCACTCACCCCTGTGGGCTGGGAGGTGGCTCAGGGCAGGAAGGTTATCTTTGTGACTGTCAGGGCTAGAGGCTTTGTTTATTTTTAGATTACTCTGTAAAGTCTGGACAGAGAGATGAAAAGAGGTCTGTGCATGCCAGACTGTCTTGCTTGTGCTCTGGCTCTGAAAACACAGGGAAAATGTGAAAGTATGGGGTCAATCCAGCCAGATTGATTAAAGATGGCTCTGCCCACGTTTTGAGTGGCAGATGTAGTACGGGGGTGGGCTCTGATTCATTTTGGTGCAAAGGCAGCAAGGCTCTGCCAAATCCTCTGCTTGAGCCAAGCTGGTGGATGTTGAGCTGAAGAGGATAGATCCACCAGCACAGCCCGTTGTTCCAGCAGCTCCTCTTAGAGAGCAACAATTTCCACCTTGGAATGCTGAAACCACCTTGTGGGAAGTTCAGATTACCTTGAAGTGCCCCCTTTGGTGGGGGTGAGCTCCAGACTATTTAATGAACAGGGAAAACTGTTTTTCACCATCCTGCATTACACATTACAGGGAATATTTTAAAAGTGTGCAGTTCATTGTCATTCAAAGGCCAAATTTAAAAGCAACCTGGAAAGATGGTTACTGTCTGCCCAGCTCTGGCGTTTCAGAGCTCACTGGCGATGATGAGAGGGAGCCTGGTAGCTCTGAGCCCTTTTGGTCCTGCCCCTCAGGAGAAAAAGGTTCCACGCAGGGACGGGAGAAAAGCCACCCTCCCTGCCATCCCCCCAGGTGTGGTGACAGCAGCTCTCCTGCTGATTGTCAGTGAGTTTACTGACTGCTAATGAAGTGGAGGGAGAAGTGGCTTTTAGTGATATCCATACAAAAACGAATGTGTGAAAACCACTGGCTATTTTTGGAGAATTCTGCCCTGCCTCCTCCCCCTCCCTCTCCCCCAATTTAAGCATCATCCTGAGTGAGGTGGGGGTTTTTTATGACTATGTATGGTTGTTGTTGGGTTTTTGCAGCAGTGAAGTTAATAAAGATGGATATCAGCAACAAACTGTCAAGTCCTGAGCTGGAGAGATTTTTCACTCAGTGAAATAGACCAGAGAAAATAAATAATCCAAGAAGCGGTAGAACTTGTAAATATTGACATGTACAAACAATGAAAGAAAAGTTAGGCAAAATAAAAAATGGGTTGGGAATTGCTATTTTTCAGGCTATTGCTTGGGGAAAAAAAAATCTACATGTACCTAGCATCCTGTCTAGGGAAGAGTTAATATTTTTCAATTAGAAGGTTTTAAGTGTTTGAAGGGGCGTGTTGCTGTTTCTCCAAGACAGCATCTCTGTTTGAGGGTCAGTCTTCCTTCCTTCCCAGCCTTCGGGACCACAGTGAGCAATAGTCCTTCATCCCTGTGGTATCTATAGGAATAGCCATGACAGAGAAGACTGAGGAAAGAAATGGAAGGTGAGAAGCAGAAGAGATCAGAGGGAGACTGCTCTTTTCTCTGGTTTCCCACCAGAAAAAGGATCTTTTAAAGATCTCCACAAGAATACCTTTTAACCTCAGCTGGGGTCCAGGCCTACTGCCCAGTAACTTTGCCAGTGCATTGCTTGGCCCCAGCTCACACAGAGTGAGGTGCAGATCTGCACAGATCCCACTAGCTGTTGTTCCCTCTCACATACAGGTGACAGTTTTGGCTCCCTGGGGTCTGCCACCATGACACATGGTTGTCACACACCAGCTAACTAGCTGA
Source organism: Drymodes brunneopygia (assembly GCA_013400955.1). Lineage (NCBI taxonomy): Eukaryota > Metazoa > Chordata > Aves > Passeriformes > Petroicidae > Drymodes > Drymodes brunneopygia. The sequence goes on along the minus strand of VZTZ01010062.1, from coordinate 1,192,961 downwards.
AAACGTCTTTAAAACACCTCCTGCTTTGTTTTGTTTCCCTCTGCCTTCTTAAAAGCTTTAAGAAGCAACTAGGTTTAGCATCTGTAGCTAACCCATCCACTGGTTGACTGGTTGTTTAACTGGTTTGTTGCCCAAGTCCTCCTTTCTTCAAACTAGTTTGTCATCTTTATGACTGGAGGAGAGTTTGCATTGCTGCCCTGCCTGTACACACACTGGAAAGGCTCCAGACCTTTGAATGTTGCAACCATATGAAGAACAAGTCAGTGATGTAACCTTAAAGAGGAGCTTTTTTTGCAGTCAAGATGGGAAATCTTTTTGTTCCACCCTGGCGTAACACAACAGAGTGTCAGTGAGCATAAACAGCAGTGGTGCAGTAGCCAGTAGTGTTTCAGACTCTTGTTATACCTTAGTGGTCAAGTTGCTGTAATTATGGTAGGTGGAAATGAGGTTACTGGGTGTTCTTACAAGGCAGGCATAAAATTTTAAATAAAAAAAGTGTTTCCAGATACTCAGTGAAATTAATGGAAGGGAAAGAATAGTGGTCTTTAATTATTTCAAACCCGACAGTTAAGGCAGATGTATATCATCAGTCTCCTAAGAATGTCCTGGGGACATAGCCAAGACAGTATTTTTTTTCCTCCTCTCATTGCTGATTTAATATCTGCACTAGTGCACACGCAATAGGATGATACGAAACTTGTGCTTTTCAGTTCAAGTCCCTGTAAATGACTCCCCCTTGGAGATTGTTAGAAATGGAATGGGGTTATTGTAGCACATGGGAATCACTACTTCAATGCATGTGCCAGGAAGACAAAGGTGGGTTGACCCTGTCTGTGTTAAGTCAGGGAAACTACGGGGGTTGAGCTGAGCAGCTAGTGGAAATAAAAAGAAAAGCTAATTCCAAGCAGGCCCCAGTGAGCATGTTTATATCCAAAAAGCAATCAGAGAGAGGAATATGACCTACCAGATGGAATTGCTGAGGCAGAAGTGAAAGTTAAAAACAACGATAATGAAACCCGATCAAGTATAATTTTGACAGAATGAAGACATTAGACAGAAAAGACCCCAGCAGGCGAGTTTAGCTCATCCTGAGCCCAACATTTCATTTGCTTTCAGAAGACCCCTGGAGAAAGCCATGTCACAGAACCATAAGATGTTGAGGCTGAACCAGGCTGAAAGCTGCAGTGCCTGCAGTGGTGGGGCTGAGGCTTGCTGGCAGCAGCATTCCTGGGCTGGTGGGCCAGGTAGTGGAAAGGGCTGCTGTGCCTCTCCGCCTTACCTCGGAAAAGAGGGACTGGAGGTGCTGGGATCTGAGTCCCACTCCAGTTTTCCCTGTAACAGTATTCCCCAGCATTGCCCCTATTAGCTATTGGGAAATTCCATGGAGGAACACCAGACACAGACTTAATTCTCAACCCTTCTTTTGCTGTAAAAGGGATTTTGTGTGCTAAATGACATTTAGCCCCACTTTAAGACTCTCAGTGTTGCCCAACAGATATGAGAGCCTTACTGTAAAAGAGAATCGGACCCTCTGTGCCTATAAATTTTGGTCTGTCTTTTAGAGCCATTAAAGGTTGACAAATTCACTAGGAAAACTAGAAAAACAAACTGGAGCTGCTGTGAGGAAAGTGTGCTGGAAATAGAGGAGTATGTTTTAAATTTCTGCCAAATGTTTGGTTTGCTGTCACTGTTTTGCACTGTGTGGCTGGCCTCGGGTGCCCGGGATGGACTGCGGAAGCACAGAGCGGGAGTGAGGAAGTGTTGGCTGTGCTGGAGGAGGTGGCAGGAAGTGGAAGGGTGAAGCCACAGCAACGTGCACAGCTCTGTCAGCGCCGTAATAACGGGGTTGTCTGCTTGAGCTTGGCTAGATACCAAGTCAGGGTTTTATGGTGTGAGTTCATCTGCTGGCTTTTCCCTGTGCGTGATGTAATGCTCTCTATGAGTGCGATATTTATTACACCCAGCTCTGTAAGTGGGTACGTGTAGTCGGAGCCAGCCTCAGAAAGTTTGGAAACAGCTTCTCGATCTTTTTTTGCATCCTTTCGGCTGACCTATGACATAATCGGCCGGCGCCCTGGCTCCCTCCCTCGGCTTCCCCTTCCCTGCTCGCCGCCTCCCTCCTCCTCCCTCTGCCAACGGTTTGTCAAACTGTTGTGCCTTTATCTCCCCTCGCAGGCTTCTCGACAAGTCACAGGATGATTTATGCCCTGATAACTTCTGCTTTTAAAGGCTGGGCTAATAAAAGCAGCCTTTGCAAAAACAACTTTTGCGGGAGGTGTGGGGAAACCCACCCATCATCGCACTCAGCAGGCGAAAGCGCCATCTCAGCAGAGACTCCAGGAGAGCAGGGCCGAGGGCCGCCTCCCTCCCCATCCTCATGTGGCGCCCAAAGGGATGTGGTGCTGGGAGGATGGGTGGGAGGAAAGCCTGGGCTGGCGAGTCCCAGCAGGTGAAGGAGCACAGGGTGTGCATCGCCCATCTGCCTTGTCTCTCTGTCCCGATATGCCCTGCTCAGTATCTTGCAGAGCTGGAACCTGATGTGCGCCTTGGCAGCAAGGTGGGGGGACCAGGGCTGCGTGTTTGGGATGTTGGTGGTAAGGTCTGTTCTTTGCTGAAGGAGGAAAATATTTTATCATCATGATACGGCTTTCAACATTTTATCTACAAGCTTTCTCGGTGCTGGGGCTGCAAGGAGGCCAGGGATGAGGCAGGCAGCAGGGACCTGTGATCCCACTGCACTGGCCACAGCACTGGGCATGCCAGAGCTGCAAACACACGTGGCTCCCTGCCCTTCATTAACTTCTGGCCTTGAGGTTTGCCCCAGACCCCCCCCAAGGCGCTGCAGCTGCACCAGGGAGGCAGGCAGCAACCTGTCCCTATGCAGCGGGGCCAGCAGTGGAGCAGGGCTCTGCCTGGGGACATCTGTGCTGGTATTACAGACCTGCCCCGTTAAATGCTTCTGGAACTTCAGCCTCATGGCGATCCACCCTGGAAGTTCAGATATGGGTACAGCTGTGGACACAGACTGTGTTTTTGTGTTTTAAGCACCATGGAGTTAAACCCTTAAATCAGCTCCTGCTTCAAAGCACTCCCACTGTAATTACAAGACCAGAAAGATGAGGTGGGCACTGACAAACACAGAAAGCATAGGAATATTTTTGCAAGATCTGACATATTTAAATTGTTCTTACGAGGTGAGTTAATAATTTTATTTTTATTTTGCAACTAGGAAGGAGAAGATTTTCCTCTGACTACTTTGTAATGTGGATCTGAAATCATTATGCCTTCCTGAAACAAAAGTGAGTAAGCCGTGCCACAACTAAGACCAGCACACTGAGTTTCCAGGGTTTCTGAGTTTCATAAAAAAATAAAAATCAGGTGTTGAAATGAAAGCTGAATCCTTACCATAACCAAAACCTTTGCAAGTAATACAATGAACACAGAGCAGGGAACAATTTAGATTTGTGTAAAGATTTTTTGTAGTTATTTTTTGTGTGGTGTATTTGATTTCTCAGGACTTTATTTTTTCTTTTTACTCCTGAAGACATGGTTGTACTTGCCTAAACTCCTAAACAAGCTAGTTAGACCTCAGAAAATGTTCACAGCAAAATATTAATTTAGTTGAAACTTGCTTGGCTTCAGGTTTCTTTACAAGCTCTAAGCTCAGCCCTGGTTCACTGGGAGGTTTGCAAAAGACCATGAACTTTTAGAGGGAAGATGGACTGATTTATGAGTCTGCCTGCAAATCCATGTGAAATTTGCCTTTCGCATGACCACGATGCAAAAATATCTTCTTCCCCCCTCAACCCCTTCCTGTGGTACTGGATAAACACTGGTGTGTTTTATCTCCTGTTTCTGCATTGAGTCTTTCCAGCACAAGCAACATCTTGCTTGTTTCTTTATAAATCACCAGTGGTGCTAACAACAAAATGTTCACAGCTCTGGGGTTAGTACTTGTTAGTTTGTTGCTGCTACCATGAGCCAGGCAGGATGAAAATGATGCTGATTCTGATTTATTTTAACTTGACGTTAATGCTGTTGTGCACATTTTGCTCTGGATTATAACAGCTGAAGACAGACTGGGGCTGCACAAAGGCCTTGCAACATCTTGTGACACATGCCAGGTTGCAAGAGGGCATGTTGCTGTTGCATCTGGTTGCATGCTGGGGGAAGTGCTGTGGGATGGAAATGGCCAGCCATGCAGGGTGCTCGCTGCAGTGCAGCCCCATGGTCGGCTGCAAGGACAGCTGTGGCACATCCAGTGAAGGGTCTAGGGGGGAAGGGCTACTAGTGGCACGCTTTTCAGGTTACTTTCACAGTCAGTATTTCCCACAGGGTCGGGTCTCTCCATACTCTCACCGCAGGAATAAGGGATTCCACATACACATGGATGGTTGGATATTGCCCTCACATCTGGATGTCTTGTTTCTCCATTTCCAAACTGTGTGAAAGACTTTATCAGTCATCTGCAGGCACCAAAACCTACCCTGGGCTCAGGATAGTCCATCCTCTTTCAAGCAAAAGACACCTCTTCCCTTCTCTGTACGCACAAGCTGCTCCCTGCAGCAATCTTTGCAAACGCAGCCACTGCTCAGGTCAGAGATGCAGCTATATAGGGACTGGTCTCCATGGATTTGACAGCATCCTGCAGTGCCAGCCACAGGGGCTCATTTTTAGAGTGCCGTAGATGGCCCATAGAAAGTTCCCATGTGGCCCACGTTGCCAGAGAGGAAAGGGCAGGATGCTGCAAGTGAAGGGACTGCAGACTGCAATGGCTTCAAGACCTCTTGAAGGGTGTTTGGCATTGGAAATTCCTTGGAAAATTGTCTGGATACAGGAAAAGACCCAGTCTATCCCAAATACACAGCTGAATTCCCCCTTATCTCAGGGATAGAATTCTCCGTATTGTCGGGAAAACACAAGATAAAGAAAAAGTTGTAGATTTGCTTTTTAAACCACCACATGCCTCATTTAGAGGCTAAGCTGAAAATTACTTCTCCAATTTGAAAATGCCTTTCCATTTCACATTCCAAATTAATTTACAGTAAAACAAATTTGTCCATTTGTAATACTTTAGGGGAAACACTTGGAAATCTCCCAAGCATTTAGATTCAGCAGATCTGACTTATCTCTTTCCCTTTTTCCTGTCCTCAAATTTTCACTTCTTGATTTGGTTTTTTTCCATTCCTTTATGAGGTGGGATAAATATTAAATATGACAGCAATTCCAATGAGACCAACAAAAGGATTGTCACTCAGCTCTGCTTAATGGCTACTCCTCCAGCTCATATATCAGCCAGAAGGATCGCTGCAGAGTTGCCTGGCTCATTTCCCTCTGTGGTTTGTCTGTGCAGATGATGTGGGTTAACCTGGGAGTCGAGAAACTGGAGCTGATCCTAGACCCCTCCTGCGCTTCTGAAGAGCACAGATGTGTGGAGCTTACAGGCCAGCTCACAGGTCATTTCCATTATTGGGGATCTTTCGTTAGGCTGGTCTTACTCTTGATATATCGTATTTCTTCTGTTTCAGAGTTACTTATGTTACTCCACTGTTTATCACTTTGTGGTTTTATTTTATATTATCCCTGGCCCATAATGACTTATCAGGCTGTGAACACGTATAACGAAACTTGAGCTGCATTTTTTCTGGCAGAGCTGCAAAGAGAACTCAGTTCATGGAATTTCCTGATCCTGTGTGCTTCATAAGGGTGTGAGGCGATAATTCAAACCAACATCTCACTTGGTCTTGTTGTCACATGAAGTTAAAAATGCACAAAAAAGTTCACAGCAGCTAAGGATTAGTCTTGAAACCATGACAAGAGGGTGCCAAAGCAATGGAGAAGTGAAGAGTTTCCAGGAACAGAATATTATAAACCTTTTTTAATTGACAACTAGTTGTTCAAATAGATTGAAGAAGAATTTGTAATAGAGTATCAGGTTAAGTGATAACTTGGTGATAGTCGATGGAATGAAAGCCTAGAGTTGCCTTGGATGATCATAACACTAAAAAAGACACTTCCATGGAAATTTGTGTATGTAAATGATAATATAATTAACTGGATCAAGCTTAGCACATGTGCATTAGGAATTTTGCCACATTGAGTGAAGGAAACCTACTTTAGGGTCAACACGGAAACTACAAGTGCTTTAGGGTAAATCTGTCTTCAGAAATAAAGGCTTGTGAGATTGCAGGAAAAAAAGAGCAATTTCAGGCCAGGGTAAACTGTTGTTTTATTTGTGTCTACTCAAAATATAGGAGTGTTTTATGTCAGAGGAGCTTTTCCCAGTGGGAATGAATGAGAAACTCTAATGGATAATAAATGCTGGGGGTCAGGAGATTTTCAAACTTCTTTTATATTGTGCACTGGCTTTGAATGACTCACAGTCCTTTACCCTTTTTGTTCCAGGGAACATGCATCACCTTCCTACCTCTCCCATAAATGAAATGCAGTGGCAGAACATTCAAAGTAAGACCCAGAGGGTCTAAACTGGAGGTTCAAGTCTTAGCTTGGATTTCAGATGAAAATCTGGAGATGATCTGGCTGTTTGTAGGGGTCTGGTTATTTGAACTGGGAGTCAAAAGGCCTGGCAGGGATGTGGACTGAGCATGCCATAAATCCTGCTGGTCTGAGAGGTTCACTGGCTTGGGAGAACCCTTCATCTTTAACACACAGCTCCCCTTTGGCTTTCACAGATGTTACTTGCTGTGAGAACACAAGAAGAGATTTGGAGAACAGTGTTCCCAGCCTCCCTCACAAGAATTTGGATGTGGGAGCAAGGAGGGAAATCCTGACTTGTGCAATCCTTCAGGCCCTCTACAATGTCCAGCAGGGTCCCTGATGGAGACTTCTGTCAGGCTGTAAGCTGCAGTTTGGGAATGTCTGTCCCACGGCATGGATACACTGTCGTATCTTCCCCACTGACCTCAGCATTTGCTGTGGTGCCTGGTGAGATCCACAGCCATGATGACCTTCCCTTACACCAGCTGAAATAAAATCCTCCTGGATCAATCCTTACACACATCTCAGCCTCATAAGAGCTCCAAGGGACTGGGGGATGATGGAGAGTTTTTAGCCATGTCCAGCATCCTCATGAAGCAGACAGCAAGTGACCATGAAGGAGCACTAGAAACACTAGGAAGATGTGTCAGTACTCCTGTCTGCCTCAGGTGTGATCCTTTCCCTTTTCATTTCCCTTTCCCAAAGAACTGTAATAGGGCACCTGGCTGAAGCCAGGCCCTCATACATGAAGATGTCCAAAATATACAGTCACTTAAAAAAATATAAATACAATCTGATCTTTTGATTCCTCCAACTCCTGACTGTTAAGTGAAAATAATAAATGCTTTCTCACTTTATAGAGCAGTATGACACTAAATATATTTTCAAGGGGGTCTCATGGAACAAAGCATGACTGCCACAGTGAGGAGAAAAAAAGGCTTCCTCATCGGTTTGTGTCTCCTTTCTGTAAAGTCCCTTAATAGCTACTGGAAAAGTGCCATCACACCCAGGCTACCAAATAAGAGGAGCCCCCTCCTTTCTAGGGATTCAGGTGTATTTCCCCTCTGCAGCCTAGACACTGACCCTGGCCCCAGCCTTGCCTCTCCCTAGGGCCAGCAGTGACTCAGTGAGGTCTTCCCCCCCAAGGTTTGGGAGCGGGTCAGCCCCAGCTCTACATTCCTTTCGGGTAGGAGGATGGGTTAATAAGTAATCTCTTAGTTGACCTCTGGTTCCTCCCACATTGCCTAAAGCTGGCTGGGTCATTCTGCTGCTCTGGGGGGGCTCTGACAGCAGTGTACTGAGCACAGAAGCCTACGAGGTAACAGAAAATAGATCTCTCCCTTGGCATCACTTGAATACCACAGGAGATTTGTTAAATCTGTGCACAGTTTTTCCTGTTATGGAGAAGTGCTCAGCCTCACTCTCCTTCCTGTAGGTGCAGAAGCCTCTCACCTCCATGGGGAGGTGCCAGGTGGGTGAGTGATGCTGGGTGGGCGCAGGCATGGGGGCAGTCGGTGCCTGACTCAGCTGAAGGAGTGTGAGCAACCCCGCTTCCTCTCACATGGCCTCGCGTGTGTGAGGGAGGGAAGGGGGAGTAGTGCCGGGATGGCAATATCTTACTGTTGCATTCCTCATCAGATGGCCTCGTAAGCCATCTTCCAGGACTGTGAATTCAAATCCAGAGAAGGTTGCTAAATCAAGGAATGAAAAAGTAATGAAATAACCCTTGCTGCTTTGCTGCGTAGTTTTGTAACCATAGATCTTTAAGCATCCCAGTGCTGCAGAGGCAGGAGAGGGTAAATAGCCTTGTTTAAAAGAGCAGCTGATAAAGCCAGGGGCAGATGTGCTTCTGCCATCACTGTAGACATTACCTGGAGATAGCAGAGGTGCAGAGACAGCTGGTCAAGACCAGCAGCTTCTGCCTGCAAATGCAGCTGGAGAATGACTTTGTCCTGAAAGAGGGATGTTTCTTTGTGCACAGAGCTTTATGGGTTGCATGAAAAGGCTGAGGATGATGTGCCTGTGGTGGGTCAGAGACAGGGCTGAGACCTTCTGTGTGCACTGCAACCTCCTGAAAGTGCTCTTTGGGGTGGCACGGCCACACGGGCAGACCCCACTCTCCATTCTACAGGGCTCACTGCTCAGAGCTGGCAAAAATTTGGACTCCTGCTGCCGTGGAGTACCAGCAGGTGCCCCAAATGAGGGCCAACAACCCAAGTCAAGACATTGCTCTTTGAAAACCTGCTGCCACCGCTGCTCGTTTTCATAATCCTTTCCCCTACGATAGTATAAACAAGCTGTCATCTATTTTTCAATGAAAAATACTTTGCTTGGCTCGGTTTCATGTTGCACTGTACTATTTGCTGTCGTGGAAGCTGCTGCAGCTATAAATAACCTCACCACAAGCTCCTCTCATCCGTAAGCTCGAGCACTCCAGAAGAGGCAGGCGAGATTAGGATCTTGTTTTGAAGAGTCAAGTGTCCCAGCAGAGGTGATGAGTGGGTACTATCACTGAGGTGCTGGCACCCCATATGCCTGGGCCTACAGTTGGCTTCCTGGCAGAGAGTGCAGGGCCCAGAAGCCCCAAACCACCTTGCTTGTCACTCAGGAGGCAATGCTCATGTCAAGAGCAGAGGATGTGAACTGCCAGCAGCAATGCTTTGCTTCCATGTCCCACTGGTGGAAGCAGGGTAGCACTGCTGTCCATGGCCCTCATGTTCCTGTCAGCATCTTGCACACAGCTTGGGAAAAACATCCCAGGAAGGCCACAGTCCCACTGTCTCTGGGACCTGGCTGCCCTGGAGTGGGTGACATGGCCCTCTCCACTCCCAGTGGACCACTTCCAGTCTCCACTTCCAGAGGACCATCCAGAGGGAATGACAAACCATTTATGCGTGATCCAACTGTAGGGAGAGAGCCAAAGGTTCACGCTGTCAGAAAACTTCTTGTTTCTGGGGCTTTTCTTGACTTGTTTTTTTCTTCCAGATTTCCAAGTCAGACTGGCTCAGATGAGAGGGTCAAATGAGACTTAAGTCTGGAGCAAGGAGAGAAGGGGAGGGCAGGCCTCATTTTGGGGTGAAACAGTGCAAGAGTGACATCCTCCCCACACACACTTGCACCTCTCTAGGTGGTTGCAGAGCCCCCAGATTGCTGAGAAACCACACACCTATCGCAGGCATGTTCTTTGTAGGCGTCTTGCTGAACCTCTGGTGCCAACCAAGCGTGAGACACACCAGACAGGTTTCATACGCTCCTCTCTTCCTGCAAGCGTTTGCTTCGTTGTCCAGGGCTGTTGTTTTCTCTGCTCTGTTCGCTCTGCAGTCCTGCCTTGGCCTCCTCCGTGGTGGCAGCTGCATCCTGCCTGGTGTGCCGCCACTCATGGTAAACGTGTGCTGTGGGCAGGGGACATGGTGTGACTTGCCCCAAGGGGGAGTGATGCAGTTACACTCATCCAGATCATTGCCCATGCCAGATAAGGGCTCTGAGCTGATGATGCCCTAGATCAAGCTGGGAGTGAACTTCAGAAAGGAGAGCTCATTTTGACTGTAGGCTGAATGACTCCGGTGACTCATCTCAGTTCCTAAAAGCAGAGAAGTGTTTGTTTCCATACAATGCGAAGATGCTTTACCTCAATGTTCAAGGTCTCTTGCTGCGGTTTCACATATATAGCTGGCTGCTGCTGAGCAGGATGGGGCCCCCTCCCTCTCCTGTCCCCAGTCTCACAAAGTCCTGCCGCTGCCCTGATGCATGTCTGACTACCACAGTGAGCTGACATAGAGAATTTGACTCGGCAAAAATTGTCCCCTTCCTCTTTATTTTCCACAATCTGTTTTCTGTTGGTTTAGCTTTGGTATCACGCATGAGGTAAAGGGAAATGAGGCCTGTCCTGGGTGGCAGACAGCCTTTGGTTGGTGTGGCCGTAGCATGTACTCACTGTTCCAAAACACGGACCCCCCCACCGTGTCACTGCTGCCTGCCCTTGCATGGTGTGCGCAGTGTGGGCAAAACTGGCAGAAAGCGCTGCTCCCACATTGCCCAGGGCTCAGGCACAACACCAGAGAGAAGCAGGCCTGCAGATTTATTCCTGAGCCCTTTTGTTTTTGTGATACTTTACTTTCCCAGCCAGACAGGATGAGAAACAAATACCACCAAAATACGATGAGAGAGGCTATTCTTGAAGTGTTTATAGCCCAGCCTCACTGGAGAATATTTGGCTACCTCCCAAGACAGCCAATTCTCACTGTGTTTCCAAGCCAGTTTCTGAACTTTCAGGCACTTACCCAAACTGAATCTGGACTTTTTGAAGTTTGCTTATCTCTGTTTACAAGGGCCTCCTGCGAGGGTGAGTCAGGGAAGGGCAGCCGAGGTCAGGGGTGTGAGGAGGGAGCAGAGCAGGGAAGCTCTGGTGAGCTTTGCAAGTACCACACAAGAGAGCAGTAGCCCAATACAGTCTGAATGCCCAGCTCTGATCTCCTTGAGTCAGTGGTCAGCCTGACTGTATCTAGCAGATCTCATCACTGCACCCTCCTGCAAATGCAAAGGTGTCGAGGTGAAAGCTGTCAGTTCTGGCACACTTCGGCAAAATAGTGTTTGGTCAGCCCGCTTAAAAAAAGCAGCCGCTTCCCCCACCTTTCTCTTCCCTCTTCTTTTCCAGACAGTCAACCATTACTTATTAATTTGGAGGTGATTCTGCCTCATTAGTGCTGGAGAATAGCAAGGGTTTGCTAAATTCTCCTGGTTTTCTTTTTATTCCAGGTTGTTTCCTGTGATGGCATCTTGGGATTTTTCTGTTTGCTTACAGATATGGTGTGTGAGAGCTGTATCAGGTTAGGAAGAATAAAATCCAAGCCAAATTATGGGTGAGAAATGAGCTGTGTGTTTTAGTGAACGGTTGTGAATTTGCAGTCTGCAGAAACAGACTTTAAAACAATAGTAACCAAAAGCTTGTTTTGCATATTTAAGGTGAAATACAAACCAATCAGGATAGGATTAAATGAAATATATGCTACTGTTGATAAAATTCTGATATATTAAAAAATTATTTAATTGCATGCAACCATCCAATATCCTCAGCTGTCACTCTCAATTACTGACATTATTAGTCTAACATTATTGTATTCAAACTTTAATAAAATATCTCCATTATTTTGGGAGCAACCTCATCACTGAGAAAAAAAGACGTTTCAAAATGCACAGAGTGATCAAGCAAACACAGGGATTTTATTCTATTAATTGGCTATCAGGGCAAACGTCAACATTTTATGAGTAACAAGCGATGTCAATGCTATGTTTGTTTAAACTTATTGCTGTTTGAATTGACTGAGCAACAATAAAAAACCCTTTGTTTTTAGATAAACATTTTTTCTTTATCCTACAGGGAGCTCGTTTTGTTTAGCATGTGCCATGAACAAATTTCACTGTGCTGCTCCTAGTAAAGCATGTCTGTTTAAATCAAGTAAATTAAATGTAATCCTGAGATTAAGGAAAAAGCTGTATTTTCATTTGGAGCAGCTTGTTTTTCCTAGCTGATTTTGTTACAGTTTTCCAATGTTATGTAAACAAATCGTTTAATCAGGAACAATAGTGGGGGGAAACCTTAACTTTCCTTTTTCCTCTAATGGTGGAAATAAATAACATACGTAATAAAGATACTGTAATTATGAAACAATACTATGCAAAGGATAACACAGTGATTATTTTCAGTTTCAGAAATGGGGCATGAGCCACGAAATTCAGAAGCAAGGTTGCAATTTCACAAAGACTTAAGTGTGGTAACTGGCCCCACTGAAGTCAGAACAGTACTAAACAGGCCTGCAGGCTTCCTCCACGCAAAAACTCCAGCTAAGTCCTTGACATGGCTGAGAAATCACGACTGATGTTGCAGTCTGCTCCCCACTTTTTGGTTTTCAGTCTCTCACACAAGCAGCATTGGTTAGCACGTGCACACGTAGTCCAGATTGAAACTGTCTCCTGTGAGCACTTCTACCTCAGGGAAAAGATGATGCGAGTAGATATGTGACTGATGTTAGTCATGTTGCTTAATATGCTGGTGGGAGGCATCAAGATGCTGCTTAGATAAATGCCATGCAGAAACCCATGGATCTGAGCAATCCCTCAAGTTTTGCTCTCAGTGTTTCACATGAACCTGCCAAGAAAGTACAGTCAGTGTGGTCACTTGTGACAGTGGGAATAGAGATGGATCATGCTGAAACTCTTTAAAAATCTGAAGCCTGCAACCCAGTTCCTGCCTAAATTTAGCACGGTGTATTGTGTGACGAGACAATGACTCAGAGGAGTTACTCATATACTTGAGTCTTTGTGAAGTCGGTACCTTTCTGGTGACCTTCCAAACTGTTGCCTCAAAAGCCACCTATTGTTAATTTGTGCATGCAGCTTTTCTGAGAAGGTTTTGCTGAAAGAAATTTGAATGGAAAGCTCTGTTAACATTCTCATGCCCAGCCCTAATACATCATTTCTGAGTATACTTCATTGCCACTTAAACACTGCAGTTAACTCATAGCTTTATCTACATGTTCTTGAAAAAGTCAATGCCTAAATTAAGTAACCTTTTCTAGCAGTGTCTTGAATGGGAGGGAAAAATGTGCTTTTTAAACCTTCTGCATAAGTGGCAAGCAGGGCCTGTAATTTTGCATATGCTCCAAAACAAAGCAAACATTTTATTTAAACTTTAAGAATATCTGTGTTGATTCTCATGTCCTGTGGTTTTGCATTAAGATTTCAGAAGTGAGCTTTGGGGTTTCTTGTCTCATAAACAAATGAAGTGCTAATTCTGTTATGTGGATAGGTGTTTTCCTAAACAAATTAAATTGTAAACAAAGATGGAGGCTGATGAAAAATTACTTTCCCTCTGACTCCCGTGGTACAGCCTGTTCTCCAGCCATCCATGGAGTCTTACGGGAAATCAGAAAATCTGGCTTGCAAAGCAATAAAAAAGCAGCACATCCATTTTTTCCCTGGTCTATCAAACCTCTGTAAGAAGTAAGAATTCAGATTTATTTTTTAATGAAATGAACAAGATGTTGTATTTTCTAGACTGCTGTGTTTTGAGTTTTTCCTTTAACTAAGGTGTCCTTAAACAAAGGCACGCTGTGTCCAGGGTAGCCCAGGGTGCCGAACCTCCCCCGCCAGAGTGCTCCGCAGAGTCTGAATAACAGTTGTTTTTACTGGTGTGCATTAACTCTGCCTTTGAAAGACATATGCCATGTCAGCACTCTACTATTGCCTCCCATCCATTTGTTTAGAGATTAATCTTCCCCTTTGACAAAGGTAATTTTTAAACTTCAGAGCCGGGCAGCCCCTCTGTGCTGTGATGTGATGCAGAGGATGTGAGCTGACACCAAGCAGCAGTGACTCCAAGGAGTCGTTGCTGGTGCCCAGGGGACAGGGGAGGGAAGTGGCATGGCCCAGGCACAGCAGAGCTGCCACAGCCTCCCTGGATGAGGGAAGCCAGGAGGGAGCCAGCCCGGAGGGCCTGAGTGGAGCTGAGCCGCCGGGTGACCGGAGAGGAGAAGGAAATAAGCTTCCAAAAATGCCTGAGTCCTGCTTGAAGCTGCCTTTTCACCACAGAGAAATGATGGGCCTATTTCCCTCAGGACCCTTGTTAATTGGTTTTGTTTAAAAAGAATAAAAAGCAAAGTGCTGACAGGGTATTGTTGGCCAGCGTAATCAGGTTTTAAATATGTTTTAAATCAGTTAACAGAGCAACATAGATGCTAGATTCATTTCCTTCCACATTGTGTGCCCAGGGAAGAAGGGAAAGAAAAACAGCAAAGCCAAACTTACTAATAGATTTTAATCCTTCCTTGAGTTACTATCAGCTAGGCTCCTGCTACTGTTTACCCAGCTGAGGAGTCTTTAAATGAGTGTCTCCATTTGCAAGGATCTCATCCCATTGTGAATATGGCAATGACTAGACAATGAGGCAGTTACAGAAGAAAGATGAGCTGGCTGCAGCCAACAAATCTTGCACTCTCCGTTTACAGGGCTATAATTATCCAAAGTTTTAAAACACAATGCTATCTGCTGAAAGGGACCATCTGGGTGAAGACCAAGACATCCCAATTAAGTGATTGATAAGCAGCTCATGTGCTGGAGGAGCACACACCACCCATACAGTGCAGTTCTAAAAATGCCACTTGCGTTAACAACCGTCTTTAAAGGGGTTTGAATGAAGCATGCACTGTGGGAGGGAGGAGATCGAGTGTGTTTGTGTGATTCAAAGTCAGGCAGAATAAATAAAATCAGCCTCCAGAGCACGGTGGAAAGTGCTTTTAGAGCACTGAGATGCAGTGGCAGAGCAGTGCCCATCTGTGCTTTGCATTCTCCTGTGTGAGGGCAGTGTTTCTCTCTCAGGGGTGTTGTGAGGAAGTGTTAGCATTAGAGAGGGGAGGGAGAACAAACCTCTGCTCATGGGAGGCCTTTGCTTGCTAGGCATGAGGGCAGGTTGTCCATCAGCCTTCATTAGATGATGAGGCTGGCATAGAAGAGAAATCTGTGCTGGTTTACTCCATCCACCACAGACTTTGACTTCGGCCTTGCCCTGCAGCTCATTTTTCCATCTGTAATGAGAGGATGTCCATCTGTCCTCCTGTTCTTGACCCACCCACCTTTTTTAAATTTTAAGCTAAGCTCAGCTCTTGCAGAACACTTACACAATGCCTGACTCATTAGGACCAGTGTCTTGTGTGGCATTTAGTCACATCATAGCAACAGAAAATGCAATTTTGCCCCCTAACATCTTCCCAATATGTATCAATAGTACTTTGCATCTCTTCAAAGCAGTAACTGGCACCCTGGGCATGGAAATGGTCAGAAGCGTGACTCAGAGTGCCTGCAGTAAAATAACGCAACCAGCTACAGCTGATTTGCTCTTCAACAATTGCCCACTGTTGCCATCCCCAGGTTATAAAGCCAGATGGGAGTTTCTGTGATAATCTAAGATGACCATAAGCCCTGCCTTAATTAGTTCTTTTAACTTGAAAAATGGTTCATCTTGTGTGTAAGATATATCTATACACGGAGATAATATTTTACCTCTGAAACTTGAGTCTTAGTTTTAGTGCTGCTGTGTCTAGCCACACCTTTGAGACTTTGTTCTGGCCTGGTCTCTCTTGCTAAATTTCTCTTTGGCTATTGACTGTTATCATCCCCGACACCTATTCCAAGATAAACTGATTAAGGCACATGTATCTTTTAAGTAGATTTATTTTCCAATGCTTTTCTGTGAATCCATCTTGATTTACCAGCAACGTTACCCACATATGAGCTGGTTGACAGCAGCTGAACATGATCCAGCATGTGCCGAGCTGACCAAGAAGGCCAGTGGCATCCTGGCCTGTATCAGCAATAGTGTGGCCACCAGGACCAGGGCAGTGACTATCCCCCTGTACTTGGCACTGGTGAGGCTGCATCTCAGATCCTGTGTTCAGTTCTGGCCACCTGTAAAAGTGAACATTCTGTGTTGGATCAAGAACTCTGCTTTGCTTTAGGGTTGCAAGCATCTTTTTAAAAAGTGATGAGATTAAGCCACCTTGAACAAAGAGGTCTGCAAGTATAAACATCCCCAGAACCCACAGTACTGAAACAACTGGTGAGCAAGTTCATGTGCTGTAACCCTGTACTGCCCAGATGTAGATGAGGGCTATAGGACTATTCCCAATATGTGTAGAGGTTGTATGGGCCAGGTTGTGCAGGGTTGGCTCCCTCTGTCCCACACATCCTTCAGTGCTATCCTGGGGGGCCTTGCATCTTAAAATTTTGTTCTGAGAAGCTTTGATGCCACGCTGCCATGAATGCAGCACACACCCATGCTGTGAAAATACTGCTCTGGGAGGCAGTAACACTCCCAGCACTACCAGCATTTTTGAAGTAATCCCGCTGCTCATTCAAACAACACAGAGTACGTCCCAGTGTCAGAGGGCCTCCACAAGGTGTCTAGAAGCCCCATAGGGCCAGTTCATGTCACACAGGTCCCTGGCCTGTTTATATGTACCAGCACAGGTGACAGCTGCTATTGCAGCAAATGAAGTTTAGAGAAGGCAAGTTCTTTGGCAGCCATTTCCCAAATTATTTAGGAGCTTATATGCCAATGATGTACTGGATGCTGTTTTACCCTAGGAACCGTCAGAAACCTGACTGTAGATCACGACTATACAATACATGCTTCGTGTGAAACAAGGCCTGATGTCAGTACCAGGAGCTAAAAGATGTTTCTGAAGGATGACTGAATTTAACAGCCTTTTACCATGCATTGCATTAGCTTAATCTGCAGGTGACAAAGGCATTGATGAAGTGCCCTGAGACTAATAAAAAAAAGATTACGCGTGTTTGTGAAGCCAGGTGTAAAAATGCAGCCATATCCAGAGCTGAGGCTTCAATGTTTGAATCAGCTTTAGGAAAACCCCAGTGTCAGAATTGCAAAAAACAACGTAAGATCTTCACTTGAAGAAATACACAGGACTGCTCCATCATCTCCTAGAAGCTGCTTTCTTCAACTGCAAGCTCTATTTTCATATGAAAGACGCAGCTGTTCCTGTCCTCCCACCAGTCTTTCCTGCCAGCCTGGCTGAGCTGGAGGGATGTCAAGACCACGAGTTCCTCAAATGATGGCAGGCAGGCAGGACCTACTTTGCACCCCCTTCATGTTCACCTTCAGGTCTGTATATCTCCATGGGAGATATGCTGTAGACAGATAGAGATTATTTTGCTCCTTAAGAAGATACTGGATGGTACTCTATGGCACTTCTGTTACAGAAAGTGAGGCTTGATTTTCTTCATTCCCTAAAACTCCTATGCCTCTCAAAAAGACAGGAGAAAAGCAACTGTAAAGTCAAATAAAATGCCAGCTATACCTCACTGAAATATTAGCGTCTTTGTTTCCCTCTTGATCTAAAATAAACTTAATTTTCTTAACTTAATACCAAAAGTAGAATGGTTGATTCAATTGGCTTATGCTATTATGGATGAATATAATATTTTTCATGCTGATTCAATTGTTGGACCTTTCTGTCTTCCAGTGGTGAAAACATTTGAAAACTGAGAATTTTCCTTATAGCAACACATGGACTTAAATTTGAACCTGTCTAAAATATTTCCCGTATTCAAGGTCCAGGAGATGAATAGTGGTAGTTGGTTAAATCCTCCTAGGGAAACTGGAATTTAAGGTATTTTAAATATGAGTTTCATGTAGCAGTTATAAAATTTGCATCCATTCCATTTGCATCATTAAAGGCTTGGTGATGAGAAAGGGAGAAGTGTCACACTTCAGATTTGTCTACATTTGTCTGTCTTCAGCTCAGAAAGTGTCTAAAGCATTTTCTAAAGGCTCAGCTGTGATCTGCCCATTCTTTATGTGTTCAAGACAAGTGCAAGGCAATTTCTTCTTCTGTGAAATAGTTTCTGTTCAGATAGAGCATAGCTATACTAGAACTTGGGTTTTTTCTAGGCTGTTTTCCCAGACTTGCCTCAGATCCTCTCTTTTCTCCACTAGTCTGTGATCCAGCCTGTTTTATCTAATCTGATCCATCTTGGCCTCTGTGCCATGCTCATCCCATTGTTCTTGAATGTCCCAACAGCCTGCCTTTGTTGCCTGTCTTGCCCCATGAGTCGCACACCTTCAGTCAAGTAAAACCTGGGACACCTATCAGATAAAACCAACAAATTTGGCTTGGCCTGAAAATCTCCATGTAATCAGCCCATCTTCATCTTGGTGGAGAAAAAAACCTTTCAAGTTGTGTCTAGGAAAAAAGGACAGGTCTTTGTGTCCTCCATCTCGCTTGGGCAAGTTCTCAGATGACTTGGCTACCTCTGGAGATGGAGGCAGCAAGCAGGCTGTGAGAACTGCTGCCGGGGCACACTCGTCTCCACTCTGTCACAAATTTGTCATCAGGTAAGCTCACAGCTGGACCTCCTGAAACCTCCCCTCTGGCAGCAACTGCTGGTGTTGGCCAAACACATGTTCGTGTTTCCCTCTCATAGTGTGCCAGATCCTGGCTTAGTCTGGGTCTTTTCACTTGTGCCAGGGGCGAGGGCTGGGCCAGCTGCTCCCAAACTTCAGCTGGATCTGGGATTGCCTATGTGAAGAGCAGGCAGCTGCTGGCTTTCCTGGTGGATGGCCCTGGAGCTCATGAGGAGCTTAGGTGCCTGAGTGCATGTAGCTGTGACTATGCAATGCTTTAATGCAATGAGGGTATGATTTCTCAAGTGACCAGTCCCAGAAATATTAAAGTTCTTTGAATTTCTTCCTAGAAGTGAAACCTGGGTAGAAGTGGTCAGCCATCTGTCAGGTGGCTGTTCTGACAAACACTTACTAAGCATGTCGGTCAAAAAAGGAGCACACGCAATGAACTCACCAATCTGACAGTCTGGAAATCATGTGAATCGTTGTGTGTGTGCTACTTGGAGCTTGAGCATGTTTCCACCTGGGAAATACCTTGTGCTTTTGAGGCTAAAGGTTCACATTATTTGTAATAAATTTAAAAGCTACACAAAGATTTCTGTGAGTCAAGGGCAAAATGACAGTCTTGTGCGTCTGAGATAATTTTATCATGTAGTAAGCCAAGACGCTCCTTAATCTTTTAAGGAGAATGTCTGGCAAATGTCCCCAGTTGATCTCCTCTTTGCTTTCCTACACCCTGCAGCATGCATATGTGACTGAGAAATTGAGGCACCCAGCAGTTCCTGCATGGAAAGGGTAATATCCCTACCAGTTATTTTAAAGGCCAATCACTGCTATCAGGAGTATACTTCAGACAGCTTAAAATATTCTTATTTCACTGAGGAAAAGCAGTGATTTGTGTATAGGCTATCCAGTTTGTGGCAAGGCTGTCAGAGCTGGGGTGTAGGAGGGGCACAGAGCATCTTGCTGTTTGTCACTGTTCAGATCCAACCATCCACTAAAAATGCAATTGCCAGAAGAAATGCTGGCACAAGATGTAGAAAACAACCTTCTTGTTGTTATTTCAACAATTATTATTTCAGAGAGGGGACCATATAACTATGGGGCCTCAAGAATAAAAAGTGACAGATGCACACTGGAGCAGAGGCATTAATGTTTGATTTATAGCACAGAAGCATTTTCCTCTGCTGCCAGGTGTCTCTTAAGTCTGAGTGCTTCTTCCTTTGTTAGATGTATTCTCCTGTAAACACTTTGTTGCTGCTATTACATTTTCCCATGCTGAAAGTCTATCGCAAAGCCTTTTTTTCTGAGGCATTGGCAGATGGCAATTAGCACCCTTCATATTCTTTCCCCATAACTTCAGCAGTTTTTTGCCTGCATCCACTTAACAGCTCCAGGCATGCCAAATCGCACGCTTCTGGAGGACTTGTTGCTAGTAGCAGATCTTTGATTCTAAATGCCTAAGTAGTGTCTGAACTATATTTAGAGCAAGTACACGCCTGCCTATTCATGATCTTTTGTGTATAGCCTGGACAGCTCAGTGCCAGCGTGCAGCATAATCAGCTTCTCCTTTAGCGTTCAAATTCCACAGCTCTTCAGAGAGGAAGGGAGAGGGGAAAGAGTGATGGGCAAGGAAACAAGGATAGTAATTAAATATGACTTAGGAAAAAAAATCCCTGAATAGCAAATTAGCCTTGCTGTTTTACTGATGTTACTGCTCTCTTCATAAAGTCCCAGGCATGTAATTATTGCAGACTCATAACTCCTACAGACTTTCTAGAGAGTTATACAGTACTGAGTGAGGCTGTGAACATCAAGAAGTTGTCCTCATTTTCCTGGACTGCTAAGAAAAGAAAGAACTGACTACATTTCCTGCTTAACAGCATTTCCGTTAACTTAAAAGGCAGGCACCTCTTAAAAAATTCTAGGTCGTTGTTCCACAGCTTTGCAGTGTAAGGATATCTGGAGTACCAAGGACAAGCCTACAGCAGATGTAAGATAGTAATTTAGCTTTGCCACTTACTAACTTGTATAAATGCTCAGAATTTACGTATTCCAAGCATCTGATTTTTCTAAGTCGTGTTTGTAAGTACTTCGTTCTGCAACATTAGAGCAAGATGTTTCTACTGTGAGACACAGACAAATTCAACCAATTTGCTCATGTAGCGGTAAATAAAAAGATCAAACCCACCTGTTCATTCACTTAGAGGAATAGAGGTAAATTTGAGTTTATGATTGTACCACTAACTTTTGTCTCTCTTGTGAGAATGTCTCCATTAAATTTCTAACATGGGACCTCTTCACAGGGAGACAACCTCTAAGTATTTTCCTTATAAGCCTCTTAAATTACAACTGCATCTTCCCCCTAGAACTTATGCAAAATCAACAAAATACAAGATAAGCCTGTAACTTTCTGCTGAAAGAAAAATAGGTAATAATACCAAAAGGGACCCTGCTCCTGTTTCTCATAGTTAAATTTTTTGGCTGTCCGCATTTAACTGGTCAAAGTGAAGTCTGAACCTGTTCAGATGCTCAGTGTGGGTGGCTGGAGAAATGAGTGAAGAGCTTGTTCAACCACTCAAATCCAGCTGTAGAGCACAGGCCCATCTTGTGAAAACACAAAAATGGAAACCGATTGAAATGTGTGTACAATTCCCTGTAAGTTGCACTACTAAATGAGAGAATATAATGTTCATGTTTTTACATTTTCTAAATGCATTTGGTGTTGATTTACCTTGAGAACCAGCATGGTCATTTCTTTACACCATAGGTTCTCTTTGAGTGAAGTGCACCACTCTTTGCATGTTTCTGGTTCTCATATTCCATTAAAAAAAGTTCTGTACTTCCACTGTTTTTGTGATAGTGCTGCTGCTAGAGATGCAAACTGTGTCTGACTTCTTCCTGCATGATGGACTGTGGGTATCAGCCTGTGCCAGGAACACAGGGTGCTGTGCCTTCAGCTGTAACACACAGCTGAGGTTTTTAATTCTGTCTGAACAGATGTGTGGGATTTTCCAGCTGAAGGCAGGGGGAAACAACCTGAGCTTGCACTTTATACTAGAACCATCTTACAACTTATCCAATAGTTGTCACATTTGCTTCATTGCAAATTGACGCTCTGGGAATTAAAGAGGGAGGATTTATGTCTAGACCTTATTGTTGACAGTCTCTGTGGAACACGTCCAACGTCCTAGGGAAGGAGGTCACTTTCTTGAGTGCAGATGGACTAAGGTTGTAACATCTCCTGCTGGCCATATGCCATTTCCCTTCTGTCCTGCTTTTCTTGAGAGGAGTTCAATTTCTGTCTTCTCTATATTCCTCTGATAATATAATCTTGTTTGGAAGAGATAAGTGCAGTCATTTCACTATTAAAATTGACTGTGTACAATTTTTTCTCTGAGAGTCAGAAAATTGGACATGATTTCAGCAATGTGCTTTGGGAATGGTAGGCTATTGATTAATCCTCTGTCATACAGATTGTATTTGAAAACAAGACAGGTCTATAATTCTTTTCTTGATTGACATTTCTGAACCAAAGAAATGAGTTTTATTTGTGTTTTTGGATGAACTGCTAAGTAGAAAATGTTCTGGTGTTTTCCCCAGGACTAGAAATTCACAGCTGTTAGGGCAGCAATGAAAGTGGTTTTGTTTAAGTGATGTATGGCCCAAGATAAAGTGAATTTGGAGCCTCAAAATGAAGCATTTGGCTTGGTCTCATCAAGTATAATCATGAACAAATGAAGTCCTCTTGGGTTTCTTTGTCATTTGAGGACTGCCTTATTCATTTATGGTGGGGTATTTTTCCTAGTAATTTTAGGTGGTGGAGGTTGGAGTTTTATTGCACAGATATGTGAACAAGCTCTAAACATTCAGAAATAGTTTTGTAAATGTACTCAATCCACCACGTTATCTTGAGTTTTGCCTTAGCAGGGAATGTATTAGCTGTTTTCCTGTAGCAAGCAGTTACCATTATAGCAAAGCTCAAAGTTAGATTTTACAGAAGAGAAAGGTGATTTTAATATAAAACAAGCAGATTTTACTTGCTCGCACTCCTCTACTTGCTTATTCACAAGCCTTTTGAACTCTTCAGGAGCTTACAGTGAATAGGAACTTTTGTTTGTGTATTTTTCCTACCTCTGAGAGTCATTATGGTTTTCTCATAACTTTTCATCTCTGTGTCTGGGTGCTTAAAGCTCCAACCTTGTTCTTCATCTTCTTCATCACAATCTCTTGACTGCTGTCCCTCTTTTTCAGCAGTCCATTGTTTTCTCTACCTGTGTCTCTTCAGAAGTTGCACATGGCTGTGCTGTGATTTGGATGACCTGCAGAGCCGGGTACCAGCAGAACCTTCTGTCACTCCTTCTGGTGCTTTCTCACCTCACCATTCCCCCTGATTCTCCACAGGCCAACCTTAACCCTTCTTTTCCAACTCTCTGCTTCTGTGCCTGTTTTGCATTTGTTCAGTTAAAAATTTGCACATAGTTTTCTTTGGTACTGCAACACTTTTATGAAATAATGATGAATTGCTCAACTATTTCTAGCATTTCCATAACACTATGCTAAGAACCTGGACCTCCAAATAAGCTGTATCATAGGAGAGAGTATCTGGGTCCTGATAAAAGCAGTCAGAAAGCCCAGAAAGCAGCCAGCCCCTTCGAGTAGCAGCTTCAGTGTTCATCCTTCTAAAACCTGGAAGTCATTTGAATTGAGGGCATATTTGGGTCTCCAGACCTGAGGACCTATTTTCTGAATGGACTTTTGTCCGTGTCAGAATAATAATACTCCTTGGCATCCCTGAGAGTTGGTCAACAGCTAAGTGATATTTTAGGTAGTGAAGTTGAAAATACAGAGCTTTGGTAGCACACTTTTTATCCCCTGGTCATTCTCAGGGCTAACACAAATTGTTACCAGTTTCAGTGCAAAATGAGCACCCTTAAATAGAACTGAGTTCAGAATGGGAAGCCTCCAGTGTCTGAAATCAAATGCGAGTAACAAAATGTGCCCTGAGCCCACCCATCTCAGGTGGCACTGGATATCCATCTGGGAGGAATGAGCAGACAAAAGGACCAGCTGTGTCATCTGCCTGGTGTGGGGTTATACGTAGGGCTTTTTGGAGCAGGAGGAGGGGAGGTTCATCCATTATTAAAACATAGATAATAGAAACTTTATGCCCCACTGGTCTTGCATTAGACAACATGAACTGAAAGATGAGGTCTCTGCTAATTCAGTGCCTGGTACTTCTGAGACAGGCTCCCATGTGAGGGGGAGGCAGACAGCACTTGTCTGTCTTGTTCTGCCCGACTCCAACCACCTGGGAGTTCCTGCTCCTTCCCTAGTGATGGCCTCCTGTGGCAGCTTCACTTTGCTGGAAGAATAAAGGTGTCAGAATGGAGAAGACCAGCATCTACACGAACCAGGCCATGGTCACAGGATGCAAAGTCAGGCAAAATGAAACAATTTCTACTCATGCCAGATCAAGTGCTTAATGTAAAACACATCTCCAGCTCTTTCCTTCATCAGTCACCCTAACTGCAGCACTGTTTTCAAAAGGCAAGTGTCCCACAGGCAAGCTTTGTCCTTTCAGGGGGCTAGAAAAAGATAGATGTCTTTACATTCATTTCCTGAGGAAGAAACTAGGATGCCATGGGTTATTCTCAGTAAATAAGAGCAAGCTGAAAAATCCCATAGTTATTCTCCCTTTCTGGTGGCCCCATAACTTCATACAATACGGGCCTTTTTCCTATTAAACTGTAGGCTTTGAGAAACTCTACCCTATGCATAGCTGCAAACAAGTAGAGGAAAGAATGCTGAAGCTAATGGGGCTAGCAATCCATGTCTGATGCAAATATTTGATGTGACAATAACTGCTAACACCCCCTGCCTCCAGACAGAATGTCCAGGCACCCTGCCTTGAAGTTTCTGAAACTAAACCAAAGGTCTGTTTGGGACACTCTGTAATTGTGGGGTGTTTGTGAACCAGGCATGGTTTTTTTAACATTCAGTGCAATTAGAAACCAACATGTTTTCTCAAAGTGAACCATTCCATTCTGTCCCATGCAGGGCTAGATTTGTTTTGGTAATCTGTGATTTTGGCTAAGGTCCCAAACCACTGGCAATGCAAGTCCTAAGTAGATGACTCTTTATGGTAGTTTTGGATACCAGAAGCTTAAATAATGAAGTCCGTATTTTTTTCTTCAGTAGGAAAAATAAAACCATCTGAATGGTATTTAAAACAAAAATAGATTGAGAATTTCATCTACTGCAAAATTTGAAATGTGTCTCACTTATTTTGAATATTTTCAGATATCCTGGTTTCAATTATTCTAGAAAATTTGAGCCTGATGTTCAGATAGCAATATTTTTCACATACTTTTTAGTTTCACAATTTTACTTAGGGCAGGAGAAGAGAATTGAAAAAAAAAACTACTTGTTTTTATTTCTTATTCACAATTCTCTTGTGAATGGCACAAGTCAAGCTTTGAGGTGGGATTCTCTGAAGTGTTGCAATAAGAGACATTAATTGTACCCAGTGCATATACCATTAGAAACAACTACCATTTGAAGCATTTCAGGATGTAGGAACAGATCCCTCCCATGTGATTAGACATAGAAAGCCTCCCTTGTTCTCTCAGAGTAGTGTAAAATGGACTCCCACTGTTGTCAGAGCATCCCTGAACGCACGCTTTTCCTTCTCAGGAAAGTGTAAAGCCGGAGTGCAGGCATCCAGGGATGTTTCTTTGTTTTCAGGAGAAGCAGAAATAAGCCCTATTGCCCCAGTGAGTCTTTCTCCCCCTCGTTCTGTATGTCCCTCGAGTTCTGAAGGATGTAGTATTTTGAATAATTTGCCTAATTTCAAGCTTCCTTTCCCACCACTCCCCCACAAAAGTGGCTTGTACTTAGCACAGAGAGTGTGTGAATAACACTTTCTTCCCGAATGAATTTCTAGGTATTTCTCTGAGCTATGGTTCATCTAAACTTCTTCCACTGATGAATTAAATATTGTGGCCACAGCCACGATGTGCTCTTCCTTTCATCCTTTGCCCAGTGGGAGACCTGAATGCATGGAGGTGGGATATGTTCTTGGGATAGAGAGGAAAGGGGGATTAGGAAAGTTTTATCTCTATGTCTTTTGTTTCCTGTAGGTCATGCTGATTTGTAATGAGTCACTTTTGAGAAGTCAAAGGAATAAGTCTAATGCTGGTCCTTAGTCCCAGCTGAAATTTATTTCCCCAGTGTTGGATGGCCTCTCCTAAAGGTCTGTTGCCTGAACAGTCTGCAGCTTCCCCCAGGAGGTAGACAGGGCAACATACAGAGGTGCAGTTCCCTTGCATCTGCTCCAGGCAAGTCAGACTCTCACACTGGGACAGTGCCCTGAAAGGGATAACAGATGTGATTAGAAATTTTATGGCACAGGACTTTAAGACCAGACAGCAGGTTTGGTTGCTGCCCTAGTGAATGTTGGCAAGAAAATGTGTGATAACATGGTGCACAAAATGTGTTTTCAGGTGGTTCAGGAGATCCTTGATCAGCAGCATGGCTGTAGTTTGTGGATTAGGCGGCAAAGGTGTGTTATTCACTCTGTTAGTGGATTAGATGGCAATCTGAAGACAATGGAGTCACCATGGACTCCAAAAATCTCTGGAATTGCCAACTGGCTTAGCCAGCCATGCAGATAGTGGTGGAGGAACCGGCCCAGCCACCTGCACCCTGTGGGGTGGAAGCTTTCTGGGCCTTGCACTCTTGACAATGCTGTGGCTGTTCCTTACAGTGTATAATGGGTTGTCTGCCCTTCGTGAGCCCTTCCACTCACCCAAGAGGTGAGCTGCAGGTGGCAACAGAGGGGAGCATGCTTTACTTCACATCTCTGGGAGATGTTATAGTGTTCATTTTCAGCCTCTGCAATTTATTTTACACCCTGTACATTATTTCCAAAGGAGAAAGAAAATGTTGGAAAGTATTTACAACAAGAGAAAGGCTAGCCTTGAAATGTGGAGAAGTCACAAAGCTAGGAGAGAGGAGAAAAACATCTTGGGAGGCTTTGTCAAGGCTGCCTGTGGCTTGGGCTTGGTGTGGAACCAGAGGCATCAGAAATGGTGACAACCTTGTTCAATCCTTCTTCCTTATTCCCCTTCCAATGGAAGAATTCCTTGTTTTCTCCAGCTCCATCCATTACAAGTGCATTTGGGTGATGGCAAGCAGATAAATCTGCAGAAGAGTATTTTCTGTGGGCATCTCTGCCTTGCAGAGGAAAACCCACAATACCTATAGAGTCTGTGCTGTGGGTACTCACTTCCAGTCAGCATCTGTTGCCCACAGGTTCAGTCAACTCTCTCTGCAGACACCTGCGAAGGGGTGCCATTCAACACTGCCATACAAGGGGCCTGTCTTCAGAGCTTCTTGTCAGCAATTCCCTTCACCCGGCTTGCAGTTTAGCTCAAACTGTTCTTTCACATGTTTTTTTTTTTCATTCATGCAGTGTCTAGGAAAAAGCAAAACAAATGAAGTTTATTTTTTCCCCCCAGATTGAAAGGTGATTAACCAACACCAGTAGTTGCCAAGCAGGTGTATACATCAAAGATGATACTAGTGTAGAGAGAAGCTGCCATTGTTGCTGGTTAGTCCATATTTTTAGTATTTTTCCATGTGATTAATTAAGGATAGGGTTTTTTCCGTGTACATGAAATTTCCTTTTGTAAACAGGTGATCTTTTCCACAGAATGAAGGCCAATTCTGATCTCACTTACACCTGTGTAAACCTGGACTAACTCCACTGGAGCCTCTTCATCTAATCTAATCTGCCTGTTTTCAAGTGTGCTGGGCATTAGGGTATCTGAACACCCGTGCTTATCCCCAGACATAAACTGATGTCACTGGGTTCAGTCTTACTCACCATGCCCTGTCCTTCATATATAATTTGTCAGCCAGAATGATGTTAGGTGATTTGCACTCTGAAGTAATCATCAGTCAGGCAGCAAGATGATGGATAGGTGGAGGGAGAGCAGATGGTATGAAAGATTAATCAAAAAGCAAGAGTCCGTGCCACTGCTGGTCCACAGCTAAAGATCCTCTTGGGTGTGAAAAATGCTAGAATAATGGTGAGGTATTTGTCTCCAGAATTTGCGCTATTACTGGGAAATCCTTCCATGCTGCACAATTCTGGAAAGGCCAGGTGCTTTTTTGGGAGCCTTTTGGGGCAGATCTCACCCATAAGTATGGCTGTGTCAGGGTGGCTTGGCCTCCATTGCTTCAGCAATGCTTCCTCCTGCTTTTTCCCCCTCACATACCCTTTGCTCTGGCACAAACACCGTGCCATTCCTCCCTGGCCATTATTTCCCATTAATTAGTACTTCTGCTTCCCATGCACAGACCCCTCTCTCCCTTGTCAGGTCACCCCTCCTGCCTGTCTGCTTTCTCCTCAGCTGGGTATCTCTTTCCATCACATCAAACCTCTCACCTCTGGATAAGGGAGATCATCAGTGCTACTGAGGCAGCAACCCTCTGTTCCCTCTAGAAGTGGCTTTTCCCATACCTTTCTGGAAGCCAGATCTCCTTCTGTGAAGGATGCTTCACCTTTCCCATTTGCATTCCTTTTCTCTGGTCATTGTTTTCTACTCTAGCTTCTTCCTGAATCATGATTCCCCTCAGACAGTTTAGGTCCTCCTTGAAGAGTGGTCATGTATTCTGCAAGAGCAATTGAGTGTGAGCAGAGAGGAGTTTCCTGCCAGAAACCAGAGCAATCCAAATACCAGGCTGCAGACAGAGCCAGGTAAAAGGGAGGAAGGATAAGGGTTAGAACAAAGAGTTAGGAAGCCAGTCTCATAATCAGCCTCACTGTCCCCACTGCCACCACAAAAAGTAGGGTGGAAACAGAAACTGATGCTGTGAAATGAGGTGGCCATGAGATTTAGGCAGGACCTGAGGAGAACCACTGAAACTGGTAACAATAAAAAGCTGAGAGTGATGTGGTACACTAGACCTCAGCCAGTGAGGGCTGAGCATGGAAAAATAGAGGGGAGAGAATGGCCCTGCCCTTTAACTCATCTGTAAACACTGCAGCAGCTGGTTTTTCTGCAGCTTCTGGACATCAGTGTCTTTTTAATTGCTTTCACAGTCTCAACACTGTGGCATGCTTGGCTGTTGCCTTCAAAGGATGTCTTCACAGCACAAAGGGCAATAAACTTAAAGACCATTACCTGTATTGGGCCACTCATTCCAACTCTGTTGCAGCTCATAGGCATTAGCATGGGCCAGAAATGACTATACTTCAAATTTATTTTAAATTAGAGGTTCTGGTTTTGCAGGAACTTTTTTATTGCCCCAGGCAAGAAGAGGGATGGAATAGTGTTCCACCCTTCCAACATAAACCTGTGCTGGGCAAAGCCCACTGTGCGCCGGCTGTGCAATCCTCCTGCAGCGCTTCCTGTTCAGCTATTTAATTTGATTGCCACTGGCCTACTTTAAAACCTGGGGTTTTAATCTGCTGTAAATTGGTGCAGCTCTACTGAAATGTGGTTTTCAGCCTGTCGTCTGTCAATACCTAGGTTTCTGTGGACTGCTCCAAAAAATTCTGCAAAAGTTAACTAAGAAAAGCAAACCCTAATGTCAATAGGCTTTGAATTGGCAATCCATGGGACTTCCTCCACTAGGCTATTTTGGCGTGCCAAAAAATGAAAATGACTGAAGATCATGAAAAGAGTACTGTTTGGCACTAGCTGAGGGTCTGTTTCTGACTGTTCATTGAGTGAAAAATTAGTTTTGAGGACATGATAAGGGTAGGGTAAGCAAACGCTACAGCTTAGGCTCAAAGTTCTATGTGGCTTTTGAAAGCAGACTAAAATACTGTCACGTATACCATGTATCTGTTTGTAAGCTACCCTGGTTGAATAGCAGAAGATAGCAAAATGCAACTGGAATCATTGGAGTATGATATTTGGGAAAACTGTTGCTCCAAATATTGCTTCAAAAGGCCTACACTCATCTCTCCTAAATTAAAAAATGAGCATTTGATGTAGTGTTTTAATATATACTTTTATGTAACATAACCTCAGCTAGGAAAAAAATATACATATAGCCTCTTAATAACTTCAAAGCAGTGAAAAATCTTTCATTCTTTTCCAGTAGTGTCACATTAATTTATCTTTTTCTGAGTTCCAAGGGTTTTGTATATTATATAAGCAGGGACAAATATGTTCTTTGCAGTATTTTATTTATTCTTCTCTTAGAAGTGGATAGAAGATACATATGCTGTTTCACAAAGGATTTTGAGACATAATGTTGTCCTGCAGAGCAAGAAAACATTCAGTAAGAAAATTCAGGATTTCTGAAGGCAACAGTTTCCTTCAAGATGTCGGAGCAGCTTCCTTGGAGACTGGCAGAAACCTTCTTTTATTTCTTCTTAACTGTAATTTTAAAATATTACTTGATTCTGTAAAGCATTTTGATTTTACAGATCTGCAAGTTCCAGTGGAATAGGGCTCCATACAAACTTCTTCAAACAGCTCTATTTCATCACAGCACTACAACTGTAGCACAGACTGCTGGGAGAGATTTGGAGCTAGAGCCAGATACCTAACAAAGGCTTCAGCTGTTTGGAGCTGAAATCCAAATTCTATTTGTGATCAGACTCAGATTATTCTTCTGATATTCTCTAGCTCTCAGAGAAGAAAAAAAAAATTCAGTGGAAGTTTAGCAATCAAGCCATCCTTGCTAGGCTTGAGCAAGTTCCAGTGACTGTACTGAACTACATGCACACAAGCAGCATTCAGCCTTCTGTGTGGAAGTGATGCTGCTTCCCTGAATCTGTATTTTCTCCCTTCCTTAGCTGGCACTGGGTTACAACTCCCTGCTTTGTGACTTGCCCCAAACTTTTCTATTACAGACTTCAGGGAATGTAGCCAGTCATTAATAAATAAATACACTTTTAAACAAAGCAACTGTAACCTTACACAGGTAGCAGAACCCGATGTGCTCCATCAGACAAGGAAAAAGCAAGTGAGGCTGCTCTGAAGGGAAAACCATTTTGTCTCTGTGATTCCATATATGTTCTGTTTTAACCTTTCCCCTCTCTGAATATTTGCCATGTGCAAATGACACGTGTTTCATATGGATCTAAACCATGCCGGGTTTTTATATAGATTACCTATGAGTAGTGAGTGCAGCCTGTAATGAAAAGCAGAGGTTTCTGTTACTTCATATCAACATATGATCTCAGCAGTATCTAAAACATATGCTACTTACCATAGCATTTGCGTGTGCGTTCATATGTTTTTGTTCCACTTGGGTTATCTTAGAGCCTTAGGGCCTACCCCATTTGCACATGTTTGAATTAGATGGATGTAAAACCACCACACGAAAATATAATTGTGGAGGAGAGGAAGGGGGACACTTTAGAAATGTGGATTATTTTCCTCCTCTCCTGTCAGTTCTGTGTCTGCATCTGCATTTATATGCGTATGTTGCTGTCACAGGTTTACCTGGATTTGCTTTCAGGACAAACAGTCCTGAAGCTGCATCTTGCAACACATTTTAAGGCAACTCGAAACAGGGAAGATAAGACTCTTCTCCCATTTGAAATACGGTGGGGATTCCTATTTTCCTATTCCCTATATTCAAGTTTTTCCACTGTCAT
The DNA here is from genome assembly GCA_013400955.1 of Drymodes brunneopygia. NCBI lineage: Eukaryota > Metazoa > Chordata > Aves > Passeriformes > Petroicidae > Drymodes > Drymodes brunneopygia. The sequence goes on along the minus strand of VZTZ01010062.1, from coordinate 1,161,918 downwards.
ATGTTCACCTACAAGCTATTTTCCCCATTACTAACTGGACCAGTGGTGTGTGCATGAATATTGACTCTGGAGGTTACAGTGAGGCAAACTCATGGTATTTTCTCTTTACGGAGCAGATGCATTGGCAGTTCATAAGTTATTCATGCTCATTGCCCTCAGGGATCCATTCCTATAAGCTTGAGAGATGTATTGGGTGCCTGACTATCTCTTGTGCCTGCCTATCAGATGGCCCTCATAACCATAATCATATCCCAATTTATACTGTGTCATCGGTGCAACATGCGTTTGAGGAAGAGAATTGCAACTGTTCCCAGTTTTCTCAGGGGAAAAAGGGCCCTGGGGGACTTAAGGTGGCTGCCCCACATCTCAAGAAGTTCATCCTGGCTCTCTGAAAACCCAAACTAACTCTGTTGTCTGTTGGACCTCTGTTACCCTCTCTGCCAGGGTGTGTGAAATCTCCTGTCAAACACTTAAGCAACAGAAATTGGCAGATCCCAGCTTGGCTGCTGCCACACCAGCTCAAAGCATTGACCTTGTCATTAGACACCAGCTCTTTTCTTAGTGGAAGACACTGTCTTCAGTATGTTCCACTCAGCTTTTGCCAGTACTCTGCAGGGAAGGGATGGGTCACAGGTTTTGACATTGCCATCACTGCACAGAGCTATGGATATAAATTCTTTTGGTTCATTTGGTTTGGTTTGGTTTGCATTTTGTAACAGAATGAAAACATTATGCAAAACAAATGCATGCTTGGGTGCCTTCTTAATGTCTGTTTAGAGTTACGTGCATCATTCCTTGTGCTTTGTTTACTGTTGGATTTGCCTGCTTTTCTAAATCAGCTGCGGATGTCCAGCTTCCGATTTATATAGAGCCAGAGATCCACTAGTTATCTCTGAGCCTAGTTTTCCTGTGGAAAAACACCAGGGAAAGTTGTGGATGCACTGTTGAATTAATCAGGAGGAGGAAGTGTTCTTGGAAGAAGCAGAACTTCCTTTCATGCAGGATTAGACACAACCAGATGCCAAGGGTGGGGGATAGGGACATGATTAAAGATCTAGATAAAGAAGGAAGTGCTTTTCCCTGCAAAGATGATGCATTTTCCTAAAATTTGGTTTCTTACATTGCTTGGAAATCAAGTTGTTCCACTCCTTTTTTTTTGCTTTATCTTCTGCTTCAGTTGCAGATTTTCCCTCTTACTCAGCAGACCAACGAGTAGAAATGAAATTTCCTTCCTCTTTGAAGCTTGCAGATGCTCAATTCAAGAAAGGGCAAATGGAGGAAGAGCACAGGCCATGTCCATTTTTGGCTGCAATTTGCCCCCCAGGCATGGATGATGGAAAGAAACACCATGGTCCTTTCCAGCTTTATTCTCAGTATTAGACCACTGACATCATCAGAATTTGTTCCACTCAAATTTAGCCTCATCACTGTTATTTGCTGCAGATCTATAATTAGCAGAGGTACATCTGTGCGTGTATGCACTCACAGAGGGGGATTTATGGAGACAGTAGTGTGTTTCATTACTGCAATCACTACCAGGTGTCTAAGTGTAATAGGGTTACAGACAGCTTGATATTTATACAACAGCAGGACATGAGTTCTCACCCTCCATGTAAATCCTTTTGACTTTGTAACTGTATGACCATACATCTAATGACGCTGGCTTTCCCACCCGACCCCCATAGCCTTGCTCTCACTGCCTGCACAGATATATTTCCTTTCATTTCCATGCAGAGCGTGTCACTGTTTCATAACTCAGTAAATCAGCTCACTCTTTTGATTCCTCCCACCAGTGCAGCTGTACATCAGAGCAGAGCCCCGTGTCCCCCTGCGTGGGATGCCAGCTGTGGCAAAGGAACAAGGAAGCCACCAGAGTTCTGCACTTCTATTTTCTTAGCTTCTATGTAAAATCATATATATGAGGGGGTTTTTTCACCATGCAGACATCCGCTGGAGCATTGTTTTCATTGATTGCTGCTGCTGGAGCTCTGGAAGCAGCAGTACTGATCCATATGGAAACAAGGTTTCCATAAATCTGTCAGACTTGAATTCTCTTGCAGAGCCTCATCCGGTTGCTTGCTTCTATTTTCTTTTCCGAGTTTTCAATTCCTGATTGAGTCAAGTTCAAACAAGCAACTTATTTGGCAGTGCCCTTGAAATAAAGGTCTGGTTTAATTGTGCCTTGGGAAGCCTGGGAACATAAGGTTTCCTCATGCATTCAGAAAAAGTATATTCGCAGGTACATGTGCATCTGCTGTCCCACGTCCTCTGGCACACTCGGGGTAGAGCTCTGCCACATGCCTCTTTTTAGCATGTGGGGGCTGAGTGCTTTTCAAAGCCAGGGATTAGACTCTTTCTTCTGTTAAGGAGTGGCTATTAGCATTTGATGCCTTCTGTCCTGCCTGCTGCTTTTATGCTCCATTGGCGCTGTTTCAGAAATGACATTATCATGGGATTGAGCAGCTCGAGGGATTGCAAACCAGCAGCAGAGTCTTTCCCCTCCAGGTCAGGAGTTCATTGCTGACCTGGGCTAATACTGGCTGAACATCATTAGCATCTGAAATGAGTTAGGGATCTCCTTTCCAGTCCCTACCACACAGATATCTCATGGCTCCCTAACACAAAATTTTGCTTTACTGAACACTCTCTCAGGGTGCTCCAAAGACACCCATAGCTAGAAAGTGTCCTTTCACTGATGGTGTCAGGCCAGTGTGGCCAGGTGGTATGAGCATTATATGCACACTATGCAGATGTGTTCTCCACCATTACCCCTCTGTATCTGTCACCAGTATCAAAGTTAACTTGCACAGCTTTGGGCTACGAGGGATATGATGAAGAGTGGGAGACGATGCCAGACTGAGAGGATTGTTCATAAGCAGAACCATTTGCAAGTAAACTAAAATGTCTGCTCTCAATAAAGGCTTCAGACTTTCACCGCCCATTCCTGTGTTTCTGAGGAAGGTTATCATTGTGAATTGGAAGGAAATTATGCTAATTTGTTGTCACCTTTGGGGATCAGAAGATGGTGTGGCGATAAAATCAAAAAGGATTTTTTTTTCTTCATCTGGAGTAAACCGCGTGAAAGAAAATTTGCTTTCCATATGATACAAGATGCTACATAGATACCACATGCCTGACCTGCTCTAAAACCATCTGTCATCAGCTCTAGGCAGCACCCATTTATCTCGGTGGAAGATCTCCTCTAGTTGGTTTAGTGGTCTGTCTGTTTATATTCATAAGCCTAACAGTGCTGCAGCTGGCTTAAACAGCTTATTAGTATTGTTTACTGTACTTTGTTGTTTAATCAGAACACTGATAAGCAATCTAAAAACTAGTGGCGTTTCAAAGGCTTCCATGTTAAGAGTGGCATTGGCATGGAAGTACAAAATCAAGTGTTGCAAAGATGCAGCTGAAGGCTCTGTCCTTTGCTCCTCCCCTTATCCTTGTATTTTTCCGCTCAAGAATGCAGAGCAGCCTTTGAGTTCTTCAGGTGTGGTGGGGTTATTATATGACCTTTTTTGTATCTAAGGAGACTTGCTCATATAATTTCTACAAAGAATTAATATTTCAGGTTCTCTTCTCCTCTGGCAATCATCAAGGTGTTTAAACCAGTCCATTCCTACAGCTTTTCTGCCCTTCCCTCTTCTCTCCAGTATTGATCATTGAATCTAGAGCCAAGCTTGCTCAGTGGTCTGTGTTCATGGAGGCTACTGTATCTGTGCTTGGGGACCTCCCAAATACAATCTGTCCTGAAACCTGTCAGTATGAATCAGCTGGTGGAAGAGCTTGAGGAACCACTGGACAGCCATGAGAGGAACCACGTTATTAATTCCTGGCACACCAGAAGGAAAGGCGTGGAAGAAACCCAAAGGCTTTCTTCAGGCTCTGTCACACATGGCCATACATGGTATTGCTACCCGGACAACACCATGGCTATTTGGCTTCCCCTTGCCTTTTTCTGTAATGCTGTCTCCATGTGCAATATTTGCCTCCCTCCTTAGTTGCCATGCTACTGTTCGCTCCCTTTTAATCCTCACTAAAGAGTCACATTCTCCTGTGATTTCATCAGGAAATGGAGCAAACTTGAGTAAGTTCTTGAGTCCTCTGCCCACCCCCTTCCCCTTCTGTATTCTGCACATCTGCCTATTAGATTATAAGTGATTTGTAGAAAGGCTTAGCTTTAGCTGGAGCATTGTACATTGTCAACTTCATTGTTGTCAGTAAATGCAGACTTTACCTAGGCTTCTTGCTTTCTTCTTTTCCTTTTAAAAATGAAAAATCCCTTGAAGCTCTAAAATAAAACTACAAATCCACAAAGGTTTAACTGCAGTGCCTTTAACAGGTGCTTTATCTACTGCTCTCTTTGAAATGTGGATTCTAGCTTTTGTGGCAATCTCACAGCAATGCTTTGTCCACTGGAGAAAGCCTAATTGCACCCCATGATGGCAAATAAATCCGTGGAGATTTTCAAGTTAAAATTTGGATTTCAGACTAGCTGCATTGTCTGATGCACAGCACTATCTCCATATCACAGATTCAAATGCACTACCAATTTACTGGAAAAGCAATGTATTTTCTATTTCTATTAGTATTTATTTGTTTTATCTAACTGGAGTACTTGTTGAAAGAACACTTGTTAGTCCAAAATGGAAATCTGTGAGAAATTAGTTGGAGCATCACTGTGAGAAGCTGGTGTGACCAGAGGGGAGAGGCCAGTTTATTCATCTGGGCATTAATCTTGATATTGGAATATGAATATATCTTTGGGCACTTCAGTAAGACTTAGGTCTAGTTCCTGAGTAGTCTGGAAATTGGCCTCATCTCTCCTTGCCTAAATTCCCCATATGAACAGTTTGCTTTGTCCAGCATAAAATGGACACGATTCCACAGTCAAAAACCAGGCTTTGCACTGAGGCAATACTTTGTTTTAGAGAATTCCCAGATGTTGTTGGTTTGGGGTCACTTTGAAATTCCCCATGATGGCAAAGCAGCTTGTGAGTGAATATTCAGACAGCACAGGTTCATCTTGAAGCTGAATAGGTATGAGGAAGCACCTAACCATGAGGCTGACTCACACCACTTGAGGCAGCCAAAGCTAAAGCTGAGACCTGGCAGTCTGGAGACCTGGGCTCTCCTTCACTCTGCAATGGACTGAGGTGACAATGGCCTCAGGTTACATCAAGAGAAGTTTGAATTGGATATTAGGAAAAATTTCTTCACTGAAAGGGTTGTCAAGCATTGAAACAGGCTGCCCAGGAAAGTGGTTGAGTCACCATCCCTGGAGGGATTTAAAAGATATGTAGATGTCGAACTTGGAGACATGGTTCTCTCTGTGCATCAGCAATTTTACATCATTTCCAAAGAAGGTGAGAGGGTGATGGTCACTGTGGGTTTCAGTCTTACCCTGGATCTGTGCAAAGCTCACTCAGAATTCAGTGTGCTGTGAATTTTTGCATGAATAAATTTGGCTTTGTTGCCAAGTTGATAGACATCACCCACACGTCCTGTCATTGTTTTGGAGCAAGTGCACAGGCTGGCATGCTGAAGGAATGTTGTACGTCCAGTTTGTTGAGGTGCATGGAGTGTAAAAGGGCTGACACGCAGAGAGCTTGCTCTGCTAATGGATCAGGATTTTTATAGGCAGAAGGGATATGCCATTGTTGGAGTGGTAAATCTGTAATGACAGACGTTCGTTCTATATTTGTGAATGACCTGATTTGGCATGCATGCAGTTCATTCTCCTGACAATAATGGAAACATGGTGTGAGACAGACAGAGAAATAAAGCTGTGGTAAAAGTGAAGCTATAAATTTATAAGCGTTTTGATTTAAACTATTTTCCCCACTTAATTTCTCGCCTTGTTTAAGGAAAAAAAAAAAGCAGCCCCTGTTTGAATTGTCTTTGTAAAGCTTTCAGCTCTCCTCCTCCTTGTTTTATTTCCTCCCTCACCTCCCTCCTAAGCTGAAGAGATGAGTGTAAGACATCTGTCAAAGCTGTGGTAGCGTATTTCTGCTGCTCCGTGAGGACCCCAGGAATCTGTCAGAGCATCCCTGGCTGCTGCAGTCCTGTCGCTGGGTGATGACTGCCCCAGAAGGTGAGAGTCAGGACCACTTTGTCCCAATGCTAATTTGTCCCTGAACTCCAGGGAGGGGAGAGGAAGGTTTCACTTTGAGGGGAAGACACTGGAAAGTTTAGGAAACATTAGCAGAGGCTGTTGTGCCCTTAGAGAGCCTTTGTTTTCTGCTTAACATTTCTTCCTCCATCCTTCAGGGAAAATTCCTAAACTGCCTTGGCTCAGTGCCAACTATTCCTTTGGCCTCCCAGCCAGAAAAGCTTGCTGAGGATGGAGAAATAGCCATACACAATGGTTTTGAGAACTAATAACACATGCATGTAGTCCAGCCTTGAATTATATGAAATATGGTGCATAGCTTTCAATCCTGTTTTGTCAGAGGCCTTGACTGCTTAAAAGCCATCCAGTCCCTCTCCTGCCTCTCTTCCCCCTCAAAAATAAAATAAATCCCACACATTTTCTCTCAACTTCCAGAATGTGTGACCGTAATTGTGTCTCAGATGCTGGCAGAGTGCCCAATCTGTCAGCCTCACATGGGAATGAGGAAGGATGCCTGCTGGATCAGCTCAGCTGGGAGGGGACGTGGGGGCCAAAGGCTGGGACACTTGCTCCCATGGCCCCACAGAGGAGTGGGAGGGAGGGCATGGTGCTGCCACTTGCCTGGGATGCATGCGGCAGGTCAGGATCTGCCCCAGTGGCTGTTTCCTTCCGGGGGAACTGCTTGGGGCCAGTGGGTATAACCGAGAGCAATTAGTTAAATCAAGGGGCCAGCCACAAATGAACTAATTACATCAGTGCATTGTACTCCAGCAGCTTGTAATTCTTCTGCCCTGTGCTAGTACAGATGGGTCCTCCCTCCGTAAATGAAGACACTCCATGTAGTAGTCACGCTGCTGGATCAAGGAAAGTGTGGTATTGGGTTTGCAACTGAGCTAGATGGTCCTGCTCAGTACCTGGCCCTTTCTGCATGGTCTCTAGCATGGCTATTTATGTTAGTTAAAATACACAAAGGTGTGGATCACACAGCTCTCCAGAGAGGATAACTCTCGGAAGTTGTGTGGTGCCTGGAGGAACAGTTATCTCTCCTGATCATGACTCCTAGGAACTGTTGTGGTAGAAAAATCAATTTAATTCTGGAAGAACTTAACATTAAAAGACAACTTGTGGAACTTAATTGCTTGAAATAATTTGAGGTAAGCACAATTCTGGAAAATCTATCAGAGATAACAGCCATATACTAGTGGGGGTAGCATCATCCTCTAGCTCTTAGGAAACTCAGTTTCAATAGAAAAGGTTTTCAGAAGGCTTATGCTGTGATCAGCAGTGAAAAAATTAGTTGTTGTTATCATTAAGCATTTGTTCCCCACAACATGAGCCACCAAATGAGCCTTACTGAACTCTTACTTCCTCATGCTTAAGCCAAGTCTTGTATCCACTGGCATGGCAGAGGCATATTTCCCTCTGGATTGTCCTGCAAAAGTAGGAAAAGGAGCAAGGGTTCAGTGTGAGGGATGTGGATGCAGCATGAGGCCACAGCTGGAAGGGAGCGAGTGAGCCAGGAGCCAGTGTGCATGGCGAGTGTGATGAGTGTGCCAAGACACAAACAGAAGTAGAGGTGCTGGAACTGTGCTGGAGACTCCATGCCTTTGTTCTCACACTCAAAACTTTCGGGCAAACAAGACTATTGCTTTTTCCTGCCCCTGCAAAGAGGATGAGGGCTCAGCTGCACAGCAGAATAATGTTACCGAAGGACACTTCTGCCATCATCACTGGCATTATGGTTTATTGTGGATGTGGTAGATCCCGATTGTACACAAGGACACTGTTATGCCAGGCACTTAAAAAACATCAGTAACCTGAAGATCTTGCATCCTAAGGGAGCATCTTTTTTCCCAAGGACAGCCAGGCAGTGGAAGAGCTTGCTCGCAGAGGGTATGTGGTCTCCATCTTCAGAGGTTCTCAGGGCCAGACTGGACAAAGCCCTGAGCAAACTGGTCTGATCCCACTGATGGCCATGTTTGAGCAAGTGGTTAGACCAGGGGGCTTGTAGATTCCATCGCCCTGAATTATGATCCTGTGATCTTTATCTGGGGTTGTTTGTGTTTTTGTAGAGCACACAAACACTGTGCCCTATCTGCAGGCAGGTACCTGCCTACAAACTAACTCGATGGCGTTTTTTCCTATGCAGGGCCTTCTGAAGGAAGTCTTATGCATATGGATGTAGGCAGTCTTAGTTTCTTCTCACCTGCATCTTAATGATCAGGGCAGTTCAACGTTAATTGGGAATATTTCTTAGAAGTATTATTTGTTAGTTGTTCAGTACATTTTCCTTAAGCTTGTTAAGCAATTACTTGCTGTTCTGTCACTCGTCTGACAGAGGCTGAATATAGCACAGCCTTTTTTTCCCCTCTGGTGCTAAGTACATATTTGCACAGCCTTTTTTTTGTTTTATCTGGTGATGCTATTATCTTTCCTCACAAATGGAAACTTCCTTCACTCCTCACCCTTCTTTCTCCTCACCCTCTCTACCCCCCCCACATGCCCTCGGTGCCAGGATGGCAGCTCTAAGACTGCTGGTCGTCCCTTGGCTGTTGCAAATCAAGGACTTTAATCACAGTGTGATGCCATCATGTGAGCAAATATGATATTGATGGTGTTTGGTATTTTTTTTAAATGAAAATGTTAAAAATTTATCTTTTGGGGGAGGGTGTTACATATTAACATGTGGTAATTTGAATATGTGCTACTACTTTTTGCATTTGGAATGCTTAATTGATAAAGATTATATGGATAAAGATCTATAATTAACTGATAAACATTGAAACATTAACAGATAAAGATTTATATTGTTCCTGAGAAAAATGGTAAGAGTTTTTCCTCTCTGCTGCACCCTTTTAAGGAGTGATAAAGGAAGAAAAATAAGAATATGGCATTTAGTGCAGCTTAAATGTAACTTGCTTTCTTGTGTTATTGTTGAACTGAGGTAATTAAACTTTGCACAAACTTTTAAAAATTATTTTTGAAAGAGACACAAGTTAATTTGAGCTTAATTGTTATACTTTATTTTTGGGACCTAGAATTCCCATAATCAAGGATCAAAGCAGACAGACAGTTTTCCTCCAGCTGGAAATCAGCAGACACCACAGCTTGCATAACAAAAGATCAGAGATTAAAGGCTGTGCAGTCTGTCTTCATGAGACTAAAAATTTGCTCACATATGAGGAAGTCCATCAAAGCTTGTCTAAGAGTTGTATGTGACAGGAAATACAGTAATTTTATAGGCAGAGTGGTTAAACAGATTTTCCTACCAAATCAAAAGTATAAGGATAATTAGATCCAAATCCACCCACCTGTGGAACTTCAGTGAAAACACCTCTCCTTGACTCTGCATCTGGGAATAGCCCATTAGACCTGCAGGCATCACTCCTGCTGACCCCACCCTGCGCTCACCAGACTGTGCTGCAACTCTACTAAGGAGGTTGCAGCCCTTGACTCCAAAGGGCCAAGGGCTTGGCTCACTGCTATCTGTTTGCTCTCAGTGGCACACTGAACCTTCCTTATTATTATGCCAGTGCCAAATCCATCCCACATTTTAAAATACATCTTGTATGCCATTGTTTTCAACCATTGTTTCCTTTTTCTCAGCTTTTTAAAAAGGCTATTCAATACATATGTCTTGAATTAGTACTCCTGCAGAACAATGCACGGGTGTATTGATCAGTACAGTCCTAATGATGTTGCTCCTTTAGCCTCTGTGCTGTAGGTATTTGCAATGCAGAGTGTATTTATGATCACTTCTCCCAGTGGAAAGAGTGAGCAATTATTAGTAATGTACGGACTACTTACCAGGTTTTTCTTTTTGCTGTGATAATCTACTCCTCAGCCAAGGCTTTTGCAGTCATCCAGGTGAGTACACTATCTCTCACTAGTTATGTTTCAACATTAAATTCATGCCTTTGTACTTCTAAATGTTTGAGTCTTGAATCAACTGCACTGCTTGTGGAATATCAGTGTAATCCCTAGGGTCTCAGATATTTTTTAAAAGGGAGGACATCTCATCTCCCTGCCAGCACCTGTGTTTTGTAAGGAAACAGGACTGTCTCATTAGCACAGAACCAGTGTGGTTTCAACATACCAGCATGTGCTGCTGCCAACCCTTATCCTCCCAGAAGGCAGGCATGCCCAGGGAGTGGAGTGGTGGAATCATCACCTCTGCAAGTGTCCAAGAAATGACTGGATGTGGAACTTACTGCTATGGTTATGTTGGCATGGTGGTGTTCAGTCAAAGGTTGGACTCCATGACCTTGGAGGTCTTTTTCAAAACCTTGTTGATTAGGTTCTATGACTTCCAGTCTTTCATGTCTTAACAGCAATGACCGTCTTCACCAATTCCCTTTCCCATCACAGCCCTGCCTAGGAAGGCCAGCTGTGTTCAGGAAAATCCCAGTGACAGGTCCCAGCTTTTTCAGAAGGCATCTCTTGTGGCTTCTAATGGTGTGGTGGGATACATCTGTGCCACTGATCTCTCTGACTTCAGGCTCACTTGCAAAGAGAAGGGCCCTTCTGACATGACCAGAATAAACAGAGGTGGTAATTCTGTGACTACATCCAAAGCAGTCAAAACCAGTCCCAGCATATCTGAACGTACAATATGGGCACCCTTCCCCTGGAGTTTTGGCTCTCTACTGTTGAAGAAGCACAACTCGTACTACTTTCATTTTATTTCTTAAAGCCCAAAAACCCCTGTCTGTTTGCCTTAAAACATTATTGTGGCATGACTAATTAAACTTAGAATATTTTTTTAAATTCTCAGTAACTAACTGTATGATTAACTTAAGAATCAGATGCAAAACAGGCAGCTACATTACCTTTGATCTCCCTACCTGTGCTTCAAAACAGCAACCTATTTGGGCACACTCAAGTTTAACTTTCCCTGGCACCATTGGCTAGAGTCATTTGGATTGGAGAAATAGCTTTAGGAAATGTTGATTTTAAAAAAAAGAATAAAAAGATCAGTCATACTGCTTTGCTAATTACATTTGCCATATTAATGGCACAGACTGCTCATTTTCAGGCTCTGTTGGAAAGATTACCCAGTGAGGTGTTATCCTCCCAGTACAGTGTCAGATGTCACCCTGTGGGATATTAAAGCCAAGTCAAGATTTTGCTGAAAAATATTTTTTTTCCTTCTGTACAGTAACACATACAGCACTAGATTGCATTAAAAGAAATCCCTTTGCAGAAGAAATGTTAATGTGGGCTGCCAAACGGGAAAGATTTTCCATAGTTCACTGTTAATGTAAGACCTCAGTTCTTGTGGAACATGCTGTCCTCTAATGAACAGCTCCTTAATGAGAGCAGAAAATCAGGGTTTCACATCTAGACGAATGACAGCAAAATTTGGAAGGTGTTGTTTCTGTTTTTCTGTCTTATTCTTTTTAATATAGACACTAATTGGCCTTAAATAAATGTGAGTAGAACACAATAGATTTATGATATTTTTTGTGAAGTAAAACCAGATCTCAGGCATTCAGAGAAACAGACTCCCCTTTTATGAGGTAATTATGATTTAGTGTTTACTCTCTCCCTGTTGAGTCTGTGGGTTGCCTTTAAAGTGGCTCTGGGATGAATGTCAGAAGTGGAATTTACCTTTTCAACATGTAAAATGTAGAAGACATATACTATTTTTGTAAGTAATATTTCTTCTCTGTTGTTACATTGGTTGTTTTTTTTCCCTGAAAAAACACCTATAAATCATCCCCAGTGGACAGGTTGCTGCATCAACAGAAAATGGTTGTTTTGGAAGAGTGTGGGGAGTTTCTAAAAGTTCAGGTATCTCTTCCAGTAGTAGCAACACTCCTCCAAGCTTCACTTCAGTCTTGCAGTTGGAAAACAAGTTTTAGTTGATTTAAAAGGATGTAAATTAAATATGGAAGGTGACACTACCACACAGGCTTGCCTTTAGGTTTGCTTCTTGTTATGGGGAGAAGACTTGGGAGCAGGCTCCCTTTGGGGTTTAATTTCACAAGGCTGTGACCCAGCTCCAGGATTTCAGTGGGAGCTCATTCTACCACACAGCACTGGCTCAGCAATGTTGTTCTGGAAGCACATCTGGACAGTTTGCTACCAGCTCTCAATCTGACCTTTTCCAGAGGTCTTAGGAAATGAGGCGTAGCTCTCCCTCTTGCACTCTCTGCTCTTTGTTCACTGAATCATCCTGCACATTCAGCAACCCACCTGAATGGCATGCAGGAGCTGTGTGCTCAGCAAACCCAGCATCTCACTCCTGTCTGAACAGCTCTCGCAGACATCCTTCCAAAAAACAGTCTCCTCATTGCTAATTTCAGACCTGCATCATTTCTTTTTTAAGCTCTTTTCCCTTCCCTTCCCTTCCCTGATACCAAACTCAGAAACATTGGGTAGGGTTTAGGAATGGTTTAGGGGGAAAAAACCATCAAACAATGGAAAAGATAGAAATTGCAAATAATTGCAATAGCATGGCAGTGCACAACATGTACTTCGGCTGCAGTGTAAGATGGATTGTGGGCTACCTGTGAATTTGACAGAGCTGCAGGAATTCAAGTCATATGTTCATGCAGTCTAGGAGATTTCTTCTACTTTATAGTCTTCCAGCACACAACCAGGGCTGCATCAAAAGAGGTGTGGCCAGCAGGTTGAGGGAGGTGATTCTCCCCCTCTCTGCTCTCATGAGAGCCCGCCTGGAGTGCTGCATCCATCTCTGGGGTCCCCAACACAGGAACACAGGAAGGACACTGACTGCTGGAGTGTCTCCAGAGGAGAGCCACAAGAATGATCAGAGGGCTGGAGCGCCCCTTCTATGAAGACAGCCTGAGACAGTTGAGGTTGTTCAGCCTGGAGAAGAAAAGGCTCCAGGGAGACTTTAGAGCAGCCTTCCATTACATTAAGGGGGACTTAATTAAGGGATAATGGCTTCAAACTGAAAGAGGGTGGGTTTAGATTAGATATCAGGAAGAAATTCTTCACTGTGAGAGTGGTGAGAGACTGGCATGGACAGCCCAGAGAGGTTGTGGATGCCCCATCCCTAGAAGTGCTCAAGGTCAGTGAAAGGTGTTCCTGATCATGGCATGGGGGCTAGAACAAGATGACCTTTAAGGTCCCTTCCAACTCAAACCATTCTACATGTCTATGATCTCCAAAAGCTCAGGACCATTGAAAGAGTATGTTTAAACCCCAAGGAAATGTATCCATAAAAATTTCAGAAAAGATTTTATCCTCAGAAACAAAGGGAGAGATGCAAAGAACACACACAAATGGTGAACCTGCATCACCTCTTGGTTGTGCGTAGCAGAGGATGAATCTAATGTAGATCAATAAACTGAAACACTGACTCATTAAAACCCAGCATAAAATTCAAGTGGTTTATCCAGGAAGATACCTGATGGAAGACATAGATTAAAAAAAATATGTTCAGTGCTTATGGAGGATGAACATTGGAGCTCTCTCCCACTATACTCGGGTAGTATTTGGCAGAACCAATTTGAAATTTGCACAGCATTGCTACAAACAACAGTGGGTGGTCAATAGAGCTGAAGGAGGACTCTTGGAAACCCACACCACAAAGAACCCTTATCTCTTCAGGGGAGGAGTGCCAGGACTCAAGGGTGCAAAGCACAGCCCAGCTTACGTATTTAGGGTGATGCTTCTGGCTCCCACCCATAAAACCTGAGGGTATTGCAGGCCTACGTGACCTACGTGGGCCTCATGTTCACTGGCTCTCAAATAAAAGGGCAAGGGTGGTTTCCAGCATTTTCAGTATTACAAGCCTTGGTGATCCTCAGGAACACACTTATCTGTTTATCTCACCCAGGTGATTTGCATCCACACGCTCAAGTTGCATTTTTGCCACCACCCCAGTTGTGCAAGCACCAGCCCAAGGAGTGGTTACTAATTCTAATATGTTTTATTTATGACAAACAATGATGCAATTACTTGGTGTGATGGACAAGGCAAACAGGACACCAGTCAAGCGAATTTTTGGAAGGGTTTCAACATCTGATGTGTCTTGGAAAACATTCTTGCTGCGTGGGACTCAATAACAAGCAGGACAATTAATGGTGTTTGGAAAGTCACACAGAAGGAACACTCTCACAGATCTGAAGGGTCTGAGGAAGAAGGTGGTGGTGCAGCTCAAAGAGTAAGGCTTGGATGAAAACTGCATTTGATGAAAGAAAAGAGATGGCTATTTAATAGAATTACCTGAGGCTGAACCCACTGAAGAAGAGCAGAAGAAGAGAGAAGGCATTACAAATGTGGAATGACAGTGAAAAGTTAAATCTAAATTTTTATAGAAGACCTATAGCTAATTCTCTTTAGAAATAGACCTGAACATAAACTGAAAGTTGAATATAAATATTACTGGTTATTGCAGTTCATCAAGAAATGTATAAACACAAAAAGCAAACAAAGTAATTAACTTCATGGTTGTTTTTTTTTAAGAACCCACAGACCCACTGGAGTTGCCTTTCCTGTTTTAAGTGGAGTTCAACCTGTTGCACCTGAAACTATTTTGCTTCCCTGTTCCTACACCATCTGTGCCTGGTAATGACCCAGATGAACCTTTATTGCCATCCTACATCAGCACCCAGTAGTTTTAATGATATCTTTCCCATCTGTCTGCAATATGTGTATACATTACATTTCTTTCAGGTACATTATTACTACCCTATATTTATTCTTATGTCATCTCAGCGGCTTATAATTAACCATTGTGTTCATACTATCTTTTATTTCAATATATTTCTATGGTGATAAATGTGTATGGGATGCATTAGGGAGTTTGGTGAAAGGAGTTGAAATATATTTCCCTACTTCCTGTGGAAATAACAGTTTGCAGATGGTGGCTTTGCTGCTGTGGTTTTCCCTTAAGAAGGTGTGTATCAGTCCTGGGTGGGGAGTGCTGTATCCTAATCCCAGCACAACCCATCCTAACCCAGCACTCTCACTCACCTCTTCCTGGTAAACTATGATTATTTTAAATTTCTGGAAATGTTGACACTGTGGGAGAAAGAAAGATCTCATGTGCTTTTTCTGTCTCCTTCCCCATTTTCCCCATTTGGATGTGAGGGGAGAAAACTGAAAGCTACAGTAGTTACTTGTTTTAAGAAAAATAATCTTTTATTTATTTCCTGAACAGTGTGTACAGTATTCTGTAGATTTAGCAGGGCTGTATTCAAATAGCATGCTAATGTAGTTCAGGGGTATTTTTTTGTCACTAAAATAAGGGAAGGGAGAATAAAATACTGAAAATAGAAAGTATTATAGGGTTCATATATAAAAAATAAAAGCAAGGGTATTTTATAGAAAGCTAACAATGTAGCCACTAGTAAACACTCTGGTTTCTACAGAAAAATTCTGGAAAATCAGGATGATGTTCACAGGTGCCTCTGTGCACTTTTGTGTGTTGTTAATATTGTAGTTAGTGTAGCATCATATTAAAAATCAGCATTAAATTTCATCTGTGTCATACAGGAATTGGAATGAAAATATAACAGAATTTTGAAAAAAAGTAACTCAATTTGATGTGGTAACCATAAAAAAATAATAACTGAACTTGCAGCAGGAAAGTCTAATTTCAAACCATATTCTAAATATCTCTTCAGTGACTTTACTGTGATAGTGTATTTCACACAGTCATTTTTTCATTTTTTTCCTGAAATTTCCCTTAATTTCTGTATTAAGCCCAAGGCATAGGTATAGATGGAAAAAAAGGTGTGAATATTTTCTCAAAATCACTTTTTGCTGCTGGCTTTGACATCTATAGCCAGGGTAGGACAGATATGAACAGGTCAGTGAAACTGGATTATGGCAGGAGGATAAGGAAAAACATTCTCTTGAATGCTTAGGACCCAATGCACCTACTGTTTGGCAAAAACGTAAATATTTAGTGAAAAAAAATTAAAAACATAAATAAATAAAAAAGAGGATCTTAGGTGCTATTTCAATAAAGGCAGCTCATCTAGCTGGCAAGATTGTTATCTTCATCTTTGGCTTATGGCCAAAGAGGTGACAGTCCCAGCTGCAGGACACAATGAGGAGCATGTGAAAAAGACTAACACAGGGAGTCAGGAGACCTTTGGAAGCCAGGTAGAGCATTTTGAGGTGTATAAAAGGGGGTGGTGAACTTGAAAGGAATAAAAATAATGAGTATGTGGTCTGCTGTGTGAAGGACCCTTTTGGTAGTTACAGTAAAATTAAAATTTTGGAATATGCTTTCAGAAGAATCTCAGAACATAATTGTAGCACCTGAACAAGAAAATAAACAGCTGGCAAACAGGATAAGTCAAGACCAGAGTTTTAAATTATATAATTTTTACACAAATGAAAACAATTTTCAGACATCAAATTAAAGCAACCATATTGGCTTTAGTACTTACAGGGCCAACTAAGCTTGAAAAATTGAACCTTCCAGACAAAGTATATCATACTGCCATTTTAACAATGGTCTAAAAAAGGCAGGCTCTTTTTTAGAAAACCTAACTGAGAACAAATATCAGAATGGCTTTATGCATTGAGGCAATGTGTTTCATGAGGGAGAGATAAGCATGGAGAGAAGGGACAAAGTGTCTCTGTGTAACTGGAGCCCAACAATGTCACTCCTAAGAAAACAAGTGTTATTGAATTTTCAATAGCACTTCAGGAAGGCAAGACAAGACCTTGAGAATAATTACTTTTGATAATTTTATTCCCCAAGCAAGTAAGGAATTAAAACACAAAAAATTAACATTGAATAGAATTTTAACTTTTTTTTTCTCTACTTGCTAAATCAAACTGTGAAAGCAGACCATGGGACAAGAAAGCTTTAGTGAAACCCCAGATGCAGCCTTTGACACTTGTAAGGAAAGCAAAAGGGAATGTCAGAAGACTTCCCTTGCACCTGGGGGAAATTTGAAACCATGTTTGTCATTTCTCAGAAAGATGCTCCAGCTGTCAGACCAGGCCAGGAGGGCCAGCCATGTCCTGGTGTGCATCAGGCACAGCATCGCCAGCTGAGCAAGGGAGGGGATTGTCCCGCTCTGCTCTGAGCTGGGGCAGCCTCACCTCGAGTGCTGGGGGCAGTTTTGGGTGCCACAATATGAAAAAGAAAATAAAACTGTTAGAGAGTGTCCAAAGGAGGGCCATGAGCATGGTGAAGGGCCTTGAGGGGAAGTCATAAGAGGAGGAGCTGAGGTCACTGAGTCTGTTCAGCCTGGAGGAGATTGAGGGGAGACCTCATTGCAACTTTCACATGAGGGGGAAGCAGAGGGGCAGACACTGATCTCTTCTCTATGGTGACCAGTGACAGGATTCTGGAAAACAGCATGAAGCTGAATCAGAGGAGGTTTAGGTCAGGAATCAGGAAAATAGGCACGAGTAGGCAAATAAAGTTCCCCCTGCTCTGATAACTGAAGTCCAATAGAGATAGACTTTAGCATTATGAAATAAATACGCTCCCTTCAGGAATGATGTCAGATATTTGGAATATTCTGCCAGGCAGAGAATAACAGAGGTGAACTTGCCAATTTATCTGTGCTACTTTTAAAGAAAATTTGCTCTGGAAGTTCCCAAAGCCTTTTCACTCTCTGACTCCAGTACTGTGTAAAATAAAATCAGGGGGTTTTTATTCATTACTGATTTTCCATCAGGAATAATTAACATAACCTCCCCAAGCCTGCATGTGTGTGTGTATATCTTTCCTCCTCATAAGCCAACATCCCTGATACATAGATAATTTATGAAAACAGAGTAGACGCTTTTTAATAATTAAGTAATAGATAATAGGAGGGGACTTTTTCCAACAATGTACAGTGGCTTTGAAGTAGAATACAGCACTGAAAGGTTAGTGGCTGTGGATAAATTACATTTCAAAAAAGAAAACCTGAAGAAAGCCACTACACTTACACTGTATTATTAAGTAAATTAAAACACTGAAAAGGTTCTTTTCATTTTGCAATGCGTGCACTTCATTTCAGTAACATGTGAGCAGTAGTCCTGTGGCAAAAAGCCAATTGACTGCCCCAGAGTAAATCACATAGCATCAACACGACCCATTCTCTCTAAATTACAGGGCAAACAATAACACAGGTAAAATTAGCCCCGGCTGTAATTATACAGCAGAATTGTGCCGAGGACGCAGAATGATAAACGGCAAACGCAGAGTGTGTTGTGTCATATCGTGTAATCTCTCCTGCTGCAGAGTTGAAAAACAAAGGGAGAGTTGTGCCTTGTTTGTCTAACATGCTCTATATCACAAATTAGAAATCCTTCCTAATTAAGATATTGTTAAATTTCCTTTGTTAACAATTTTTTAACAATGTTAATTAGTGATCATTGATGACATTTTAACAATGTTAATTAGTAATCATTGTTCATCTAACAAACAATTAGGGTGATTTGCGCTGCAGTTCTCAGGCGCAGAAGTGCATCCCAGAGCCTTCCTGCCTTTTTACCCCCAGGCTGCTTGAGCCGAGGGAGGGCATCTGGGAATGCTAATGCAATACGTAGCCACTCATTTAGCAGAAGCACTGCAAGGAAAATCATGTCTGGCTTATGAACGTTTAATAGTTCAAAACAGCTGTAGCTTCACAAGGGTGTTCTCATCATACAAGTGCTCCATGAGGTCACTCAGGCCATTTTCACACTAATGTAATATAATACAATACTAGAGGCACACGGACATTCATTTCCCACTATTCCATTAATTCTCTAGCTGTGCAGTTGGCAGTGGCTCTCAGAGACCTGAGGTTGTGGTGTCATGTAACTCCAGCCATTTTCTGGTCTATGTGTTGGTGACAGTAGTAGCAGCAGCAGCAGCAGCAGCAGCAGCAGCAGCACCTGCTGTGACTCATGTCCCTGATGCCTTTGTGAAACCTGGGACCAAAAACATCAGAACAAGAACCAGTGTCACATTTACAACGCCAGCTTTGGGAGTTGCAATATCACTTTGATTTGTACAAAACGTCCCTGAGAAAGAAGGATGTTAGCATCAAGGGTTATGAAGGAGTTTGAGAAATCAGCTTGTCAGTTAGACCACAGGAGCACAGAAATTGGACTGCATTTCCTGGCAGAAATAAGTGGAGGGCTACAGGCTCTGACAGATGTCAGGCTTGATGCACGCTTCCTCTCCACAGTGGTCAAAGGATTATCTCTGGCTGGAGCCAAAAGACCCCTCTTCTACCCGAGAACTTCAGGGGAAGTTGTGTTAAATGCTAGTTCAATTTAAAAAATAAAATAACCATCCAAAAAACAGACTTGCACTGAGGAAAACAGACAGTCTGGAGGTTGAGCAGTGGGATAATATTGCTTGAGACATCTTCTGCTGTTGTCCTACTGCCAGTGATAGCAGCACTGGGGCAGTCAGAGGCAGGGCCACCACACAAGCTTTGGGCAGTAACACTGTCAGGGCACCAGCAGCCATCTATGCTATCACTGTGCCTCTGATCCAGATAAAGGTAGACAGCCTGGGTGATAAGACATCAATGTACAGAGTACAGTGCTCCTACAGTGAGCACTGATGGTGGGCCAGCAGAGTAGCTGTGCACTGTGGAAGGATTTTGCTGCTGAGGGTGTTACCATGCTTACCACAGCACTTAGCAAGAGGCATAAATGCACTTTTCTGTGAGCCTTGCCTCAGCAAATGTGCTTGAACCCTGCTGCATTACAATTTCATTTCTCATTTTATATTTCTTTATGTCCATGAATACCTGCTGTCCACCCATAGCTCAGTTATGCAATTTATCCATCTTTTCTTCATGCTCGTAGTTTATTCCCTCTGTGATATGAACACTGAATTGTTTGCATGTTGCTATACATAAATGTTTCTGCAGAAAATGGTAGATGGAAACGAGTGCCAGAACCCATGCAACAAGTTCTAAATGACAACTGCAGATTTGGAAAATCATTGTTAATGCAGGGCTGACATAACAGACATGTTCTTGCATTGTCCAGGTTAGTGGATGGCATTGATATGATTAGATTATAAGAGTGAGCCATTAATCCCTCCTTTTCCTGATTCTTATTCACTAAATTGGAGTGTAAACTAACAATAACCTACTCAGTTCCAGCTACATTCTCATGCATCAGTCCA
Organism: Drymodes brunneopygia; assembly: GCA_013400955.1. Classification (NCBI taxonomy): domain Eukaryota; kingdom Metazoa; phylum Chordata; class Aves; order Passeriformes; family Petroicidae; genus Drymodes; species Drymodes brunneopygia. The sequence continues at coordinate 1,141,741 of VZTZ01010062.1, read as the reverse complement.
TCAAATTTACATTTATAAAATGCCCTTCATTCAAGGACCTCAGAAAGCAAGAGGCAATCAATATAAAAATGAAATTGTTAACCTTGATTTGGTAAGAAAAATTCAGCTTAGGAATTCCAAGATTTTTCTACTGGCACTTTCTATGGCTGGGGCTGAGTAGGATATGCCTGAGTTATGTCTTTCACCTCACCACTTGGTCTTGTGGTTTGTGTGCAAATCTAAGTGCTGATAGAAGCAAAGGATTAGCAGCACTTGCTAGGATCAAGTTCTTTACCTGTTTTTGCAGCAAAGTAGGGCTCTTTTGCCTCACCATTCCCTGGGAACGGCTGCATATACAGTTTCCAGCTACTGTAAGACAGGTAGCAGTTCAGAAAGGCCACTAAATGGCTGCAGGGAAAGTATGTGAAGCTGCTTGCCTCACTTTATGCACAAAAATCAGACACCAACCCTTGGAGAAGGAGCCGAATGTGCTATTTGTTATGACAGTGTAATGCTCCCAGTTTTCCAAGCCAAGAACCCACAACTGGGAACCTAAAATCACATTTTAAAGAGGAAATGCATTTTGATGCTGCAGGGCTCATCCTTTGGGCAGAAGGATCTAACTTTAAACATCCATGTATGGTGAGGTGAGAGAAGGAACTGATAAAAACTTGCTTGTATTTCTAGGCACCTTTTTTCATAGGACATTTTATTACTGTTTGTGTTATGGATTGTGATTGTCAGACCCCGAGTTGAAAGTCAAAACATATTTTGACTTCTATGGGAGCAGACGGGAATTGTAAACTGATTTTCACCTTTAAAAGATGACCAGTCTCATTGCTAAATTAGATTAATTTGTTCTGTTGTTGTGACTTTGCTGTGTTCTAGATTCCAAGTAACTGAGATTTCTTTTTCCAAAACAGAAGTAGGTATCCCTAAGGGAAAGTGTAAATGTTTTGTGAAGATGATGCTGACAATATGCTGGCTGTGGGGGAGTGGGCTATAATTAGAGACCCATTTGCACCCAGTAATTTTCTTTTATCGTTTGTAAGTGACAGTAAAGTGTGCTGCATTTCCACCATCCTGTGGATTTACACATTTACTAATTCTATGAGTCTTCACACTCCTCAGCTCTGTTGTTTCTGGCATCATTATGTCACTGGTTTCTAAGCAGAATATTCCCAAGAGCCACAGCAGAAACATAGGACACCTCAGCAGTAGAAAAAGGCTAAAAATTCTCTTTGTGCTCAGACTAGCTGACTTTGTTTGCTGGCCAGAAGTCATCAGTAAGCACAGCACCTCCATGACCACTGTCTTGTGTTGTAATATTAAACTAGGCTTTGCTGATGTTAGGCAAAGGTAGCAACAAAAGGTAGTGAGCAAAGGAAGAAAAAGGTTCCTCAGTATTTGATCTGCTTCTTTTGTATTTCCTCATGTACATCTGCTCCTGAAAAGCTGTTGGACTCTCTTCCTAAGGTTTAGAGATTGACGAGTCTGAAATGGTTGAAGACCAGGACAAGGGAACATCCTTTTTTTTTGCCCCAGTGAATCTATCTCCCCTATTTATCTGATTTTACAAAAGAAAGGCAAATACCATCTATGCAGACATGCATTTTTCGAGGTTACACTCGAAAAATGTTACACTGGAGGGCCACTCAAGCAGACTGGGAGCAAAATCATCAAAGATCTGCTGGATCTGGGTATTTTAGTGACTTGAGCTGCACAGATGCTGCAGTGGAGATGTAACACCAGCCAATCAGCACTGGTTAAATACCAGCAGTTGCACACAGGCTTCTGGCTGGCGGGATAAATTGAAGCTTCCCCTGAACCTGCAGTTCCACTGGGCATGGCTGTTATGCACTTTCATGCAAAACATTCAACTTAACTGGAATTAGTTGCTTTCACTAAAAACTAACAAGTCATTCAAAAAATTAATTAAAACCAAACCAAACAAACTACAAAACACAAAAAAAACCCCAAAAAACCAAATCCCAAAAAATCCAACCCAACCCAAAATATCTTGGTGCAAGTGACTTGCACTTTGCAGTATTTTGTGATAAATCTTACGTTCTTGGTCATTCTCCAGCTGGAGTATAAAGGAAGGAAGCACAGGAAAAATGCAGCATTTAGATCCACATCACAGGGTGAAATGCTGATAAATGGTCAAGAAAATTCCAGTAGATGTGTGTATTTGTTTTCTTAAGCAGAGTCAGATAAATAGTGTAATGTAAGAAATCTATATCCACTATTTTCTGTTTGGACAGAGAGCTACATCTCCTTCTAAATTCAATTCTTTAATCAGTGGAAACTGTACCTCATAGCACAAACAAAAGATGTTATTCTATGTTTTTATATTTAATGCCAGATACATAAAATCTCTGAAATATAAGAAGCCGACTTGAAACATACAGTTGTGTTGTTTGCTCTCCCCTGTTCTTTCCTCTCTCTTGGCTTTGACTAGGCTGCTGCTTGGGAAAACACATGGAACATTCCTTCTGAATGAAATACTGCTATTTTATATTGTATGAATTTATGAGTGGATAATTATGTTCTAATTCCTCCCAAGTGGCCCTCTCCTGTTCTTCTCTCTTCTGCTCTGCTCCATCTTCCTGACCTTCACTACACTTTTCCACCCAGCTCCCACTCTTATTTTTTCACCAGTTTTTATCTCTTCAGATCCCACTGCTACTTTGTTCACCCTTCCTGACTTCTTAGTGTCCCACCTTATAGCCCTTCCTCCATGCATGATGCCTCCTCTTCACCACATCTTGCCCCGGCCTGTTTCCAGCTCCCTCCCTCTCTGTCTCTGTTGTCCTGTGGTCTTCCTTGCTCTGCTTATTTTCTTTTTTTCTTCTCTTAAGTTTCCTTTCTTCTGCTGTCATGCATAACATATAGCTAGAGACCACCTGCCTTATCAGGAAGGCAGGTATTTTAGGAAGGCCTTAGTTAGCTTTATGGTCCATGGGCTGCCTGGCACCAGCCCACAATAGGCTTTACCAAGATAGAAAATTAAAATGTAGCACGGAAATATTCAGTCCATCGTGTTACTATGCAAAGTGTCATCTAGTGGCTCATCTTAACAAGAAAATTGCCCCGCACCATCACAGTTTTCTTTGGTCTTTACAGTCTGGTCATTGCCTCATTTTCAGTCAGGAAGGATTTTCTTAAACAATAAAACTATCCATAATGAGTCTGCTCCCTAAATTATACTCAGGCATGCAATCTCTCACTCTAATTTTGAAACCTGATTGTCTAAATGAAGGCACCCAGTTCTAAGTTTTAATTTTCCGGCAGGCATTTAGGCATCCAAACACCCATTTTATTCCCCTAAGTGCCGATCTGAGCACTCCAGTACAGCAGGTGAATGGGCACCCTCACCTAACCTGAAAAGTTCATCAGCGTTGTTCTGTCTCATTGAATGCAAAACTGTGGTGCTGCTCATTGCCCTGTGCCACCAGCACCTTCCTCTGTGACACTGCTGCTCCTCCAGCACGACCCATCTCTTGGCTGGGTGCTGGAGATGTCCCCGTGCAGCATCCCAGTGTCCCTCATGGGGACAGGCTCCACTGGCATGTACCACACCGCGGAGCTCGGGCTTACCAGGCAGGAACAACACAAACTGGAAGGTGTCTGAAAGACGACACGAGTGCTTTTGGCTTCGCAGCGAAGTTTCCACCTTTGGGAGCAGCCGCTGAGCCCCACAGCCCATGAGACATGATGCTCACAGCAGCACCCAGGGGCGGCACTTCGCAGCTGGACTTGGGGTCTGTAGCCTGTAGGAATGTTTCCCTGCTTCAAGCACCTTCCCAGCCAATGTGATAACCTCTCCAGCACCGCCCCTGCTGCTTTACAAATAAAATCTGAAAACCCCGAGCATCCCACTGCTCCCGGGCGACGGCCCGCTGCACTCCCAACAGGATTGCGAGAACGGCCATGCCTGGTGCAGGTGGGCAGCAGGAGGGCTCGGCTGAGCGCTGCGGAGCTGGGCAGGCCCCGCAGGCAGGGGATGGCTCGAGCTGGCCCGGAACAGCCCCAAAAGAAGCTCTGAAGCTCACGGGTCGCACACAGCGGCGCGGAGGGCTCCCGCCCCGGCACAATGCGGCGGGAGATACGCAGGCGGCCGTGCCGTGGCTGCAATCACATTCTTTGTTCCCCAGTTTAATGGAAGCCTCCTCCAAAGCTCCCAGCGGCTGATTTAAATCACAATAAGGCGCTGACTCCGGCTCACAAAAAAAACCCAAGGAAACAGACATTTATGGTTTAAATCTGGTCTGACACCTGACCTTAACTGTGACTGCTGTGCCAGCCAACAGCAACAACAACAACAAAAAAAAGGCTCAATTTAAAGCCTGTTCTTGTTAACGCGGAGTGTTAGATATAACTGTGAAATTCCGGCTTTTGTGGGGTTAATTGCATAACTCTTTGCTGTGCTTTAACAAGATGTTTTGTAGCTGAATAGCTGTGATTTCCTTTGTTTCTTTCTGTGGGCCGAAGGTAGTTTAAGAGGGGAAATTAGCCATTTAATTATTATGAGTGCAGGAGAAGTAAAAAGACCATATGGTTTGCTGTTGAAATTAGTCACAAGAAACTTTTCTTTTTTTTTTTTTTTTTAATAATATGTGATATTTTTAACAAGCAGATGTGAAGCCACGGCGTCTCCCACAAGAGCTTTGCCAGGCTTATCTATTGTACCAAGTGCTGCAGGGGGGTATTTTTAGCACAGGGGGTCGTTGCACGGAGGAAGATGGTGAGGAGGAGTGGTGGCAAGGCAAGCTGGAGGCACAGCAGGGTCAGCAGGGACTGGTCCCTGATCTCAGCACGTCTGCTGTTCCGCTGTGGGACTCAGGGTCCCAAACCAGCACTGGAAAGGATGCTGAGCCCAGGCCTCTGCTTCAGGGTATCTGCTCTGTTCCTTGCTGTCTTGAGCACCTGAGCATCTCTTCACTGGCTCTTCGTGCCCCAGCAGGTGTCCTTCAAAAAGGCCTGTGTTTCTCTACTGGCTTGCTTCCTGTCCTGATTCCCCCTCCAGTTCCTCACAGGCAGCCCTGAAGCCCTTTTTCTGTCTTTCCATGACTCGCTCACCATTCTAGGCTAGTCACCAGCACAGCGGGATTGTGGTGGCATTCCAGGAGGCACTAGCTTTCCCAAATTACAGTTTAAAAGCAGCAGTAGGAGCCCTGTGCACAGTGAACAGTGCTGCTCAGCAAGGGAAAATGCTGCCCGTGGGGCCAGGCGAGATGCACGCTCAGGTCCCAGCTCCCCTCGGGACTCAGTTTGGTGGGAGCAGAGAGCAGCTGCCTCTCACAGATGCACATCTGCTCCTCCTTCCCATCCTCCTGGGGGCCATTGGAAATCTTTGCATGATGTCTTTGGCACCTGTAGGTACAGCATGTTGACCCCTCTACCTGATAACACAGATCCTATTGCAAAACTCTGGAAATTAATTTCTCATGTGTGTTTTCTGTTTCTCAGCCAACTTTATGTTGTTTGTTTTTTTCTCCTTCACCTTAATCTCTTTTCCCTCTCATCCTATTCTTTGTTTGCAAGGGAACTTTCATAAATGAATACAGAGAAATACCATTGCCTTTATCCATTGTTTTTTTTATCACTTATCTAGATACAGAGGTTATAGATTAAAGAGGTTAGAGGTCACAGTTTAGAGAGGCATAGATTTTATCTAAGTTGTGCTGTCTTTCCCCTACCTTGCCTGAATTTACTTTGTATTAAACTTTTACAAAAGGCAGAGAAATAATAAAAGAAGTGAAATGTAAGGGAAGTGAATATTGCTCTATAAGAACTTCAGAACATTTGAATAAGAATGACACCAGGTTACTTTTGTACTGGCTCCTGGCCAGACCAATAAAATCCCACCCAGCAAGAAATACTCTGTTTTTGCTGCTAAACCATGCAATCCTTTTGGAATTGGTGGGTTTGCAGAAAAAGGTAAGTCAGGGCAGGATTTGAGCCCTTCAGGAAATTTTGAACCCAGTGCTTGATCATTGCACTGCTCATGCTGCAGTGCAGGAACTCAATTAGGTTGGCATTTACTGTGTGCAGGAACACCTACGCTCCTTTTCAGGCTTCTGACACCGGAGAGCTGTAGCACTGTATTGAATTGTAGGCAGCGCTCTTAAACAGTGCTGCTTTTTAGATTGGGCATTTCAGGGAGTTATCGCTGCTCTGATGTTTAATTTGAATCTTCTTTTCTAGTTTTGTATTCTCCTTTGCAGTCAAAGGGTTTCTGATACTCCTCTAATACAAACAATCAAGGGGCCTGGTTTGCTTTTGCCTGAAATCCAGGAATTATTCAAGTCCCCTTATCAAGATAATTCAATAAGCTCTTCCTGTTCAAAATCACCCAATTGAATGGCCTATGGTATCTGTTCCTTCCGTTCCCTTTTTTCCTGCCTGCCTTCTTCTTCTTCTCTGTTTCTCTACACCAGTTCTAATTATTTTACACTCAAATGATAAATGAGTTCCAAATAATTAGAGGTGGTATAACGGACCACAGCTGGGAGATTTATGCCAGCCAAGCCGCCCGAACAAAGAGCCTTCTGTGGGTATCGTTTTTCTCTCTGGACTTTGAAGCCCTGTTCTGCTGTCTCCACCTTCAAAGAGCTATATCATTTTTAACCCACATAATTTTATTCTCCTTTTTCATACCTGGGCAATGTCACAGGCCCTTAATAAGGAACAGACCAAATGTCAAAGTTTTGTTGTAAATCAGCAGGAAGCCAGTAACAAGTAGGGGTGAGAGGGCTCAGGGGAGGCCCTATACAAGGACCCAAGTCAGATGTGTTGCCAATTCATTAGAAAAGAGTGCTGTAAAAGACAAACCAACTTTCTTTAGGACAACTTAGTAACAATAACAACATTGGATTACTTTTGCATGGGGCCCAGCCAGACTGGTCCTGTCATCTGGAAATAAAGGTAGACCTGCCTCACTTCTGCAAATGCTAAGCAGTGTTCTTGCCTGCTGCTAAATTCTTTGAGAGAAAGTATTAATTTTTAAAGTGAGATAAATAAATAAATAAATGGGCATCCAGGACAAGAACATGCTGAGAAAGAACCTTTGAGAAAGAATATGTTATTAGCGATTCTCTTTCCTTTTCATACTCTCCTGGCAACTTCATATAAAGTTTGAAAGGAGAGAAACTTGTCCTATCATAAAACAACACAGTTGAAACCCCTCTTTCTTCTCTCTGAGACTCAAGCAAGGGCTTCATGCTCTGGCTGCAAAGAGCTTCTGCTGAATCAGAGCAATGTTTTGCATGCTGCTAACAATTGGAAGACAAATTGCAATGCCAAGCTGAAGTGAAAACTGGTTTGAATTTGGGTTTTTTTTTCCTTGTCAGAGCAGCACCCTCAGCTGTGCACATGCATTGCCATATGACTACAGGAAAGGAGGGAGACTGGAGGTGGAGAAGTGGGTTTAGCACAGAAGTATTTGGTGCAGACCTGTGGAAACTGTTTGTTTCCCTGGGAAAGCCTCCTTGGCTCTCTAGTTCTAGTATATATGGTGATGGTAATGGTGTAAATACCTGTAATGTATCTTTTCTTGTTCAGCTGTAAAAACTAAGGTGAAAGGCAGCAATTGATAATTAGGGGAATGCCTAATATGGTTTCTGATATCTTGGCTGAGAAGCAGGTGAAGACAGCTTCAGTTTCTCAGAGAGATGGAATGGTAGAAAGTGTGGCCCTGACCACACTGGCTCTTTCCCTTAAGGCTTTGTTTTGCTTTTTTGTTTGGTTCTTTGTTTGGTGTTTAGGCTGTAAATTCACTGTGCTGGCTCCTTTAAAGTCCTTCATAGATCTGCTAGTGTGGTGTTGTGTTTCTGTAACCTATAAGCGGGTGCTGTCTGCTGCAGGAGTAGCTGTCAGTGACTATCAGTATTTTCACAGTGAAAAAAGAATGTCTTAAAACAGTTTATTTCTCTGCTGAGCTTTTCCGCCATAACTTCCCTTGCTTCACCAGCTGCTGGAAAATCAGAACTGAGAGCAGTGAGTGTGAGAGAGGGATGTATCTTCACTTTCTCCAGGATGAAGCCACAAGCTCCCTCTCAGTTCACTGGAACAACTGTGTTTATGTAACTTAGCATGGGAACACAACCAGAGTTTTTCCTCTCATTTTTCAGCCAGGAAGGATGAGCAAACACATATCATAGAAACAGAGTATTTTGTGAATGTTGACTGAAACATGGGCACTATGCACAACAGTTTTGATCACAGTAAAACAATTGCCATGAAGATGTGCCATCCACATTTGATTGACATCATCTCTCTGAATCCTTTAGCAGAGTTAGGGAACTGTATGTCCAGGCAGACAGTTGCATGAAAGAAGAGCCCATATTTTCAGGTAGAGCAACTTTAATGGTCTATTGCTTTGGCAAATAAAAACATGTAATCTGGAGAGAATGTAAGACAGCGCTATGAATCAGAATATGTGGGGTATTTCTTCCTAGCCAGTGCAAAAAATCCAATTAACACAAAAAAGAATAAACATCTAAAATACGGCTGTCAGAGAGTAGCTGTGGTAAGAGGACTGAATAAGAAACCAGAAAAAAAAAGAAAAAGGGAAGGAAGAGCAAGTTTCTGGACTATGCTGAAGGGAAGAATTAATTTCACATAAGGCAATGGCTGAAGCAGCCTGGCAAACTACACCTGCACAGGGGAGGCAGTGATGATAAAAGTGGAGGAGAAAGGGATGTAAAAAAGGAAAAGCCAAAAGCCCATGTATGTCTCCGCAGGTCAATACTTCTAATGCCACACTGGTAAGACTGATGTCTTGTGCATGTGGTTCTCCAGAAAAATATCCCATACTTTACATGTCTAAAATACATGTTCCAGTAAATGGCTGACTTGCCTGGATTCTGTTGCATGGGTCGGCTGTCTGTGCCACACTCAGGTGTTTAATAATTGCACAGTACAGATTATGAAGCTTAAAGAAAGGCCATTTCATTGCACAATTGTTTGTGAGCAGTGTTAGTTAAACCCCTTTTGACTCTGGCTGTCTGTCTCCAAACCCTTTGCGAAGTTACGGCAAAGCTGAAGGGGTACCAAGAGGGGTTTCTGAAGGCTCCATGTCTGGAAAATACTGCAAACATCATCACTGAATCAGTATTTCCATGGGCTGATGGCTGGTGTGCGAGCACAAGACCACCCTGGCAAGGTGTGATCTAAAAAATAGGAGGATACTGAGGAAATTTTGTTAGCAGAGCAGTGCAAAATGATTTAACTCAGAAGTTTTTGTAATCTGGGCCAAACACATTTACAACATCCAGCTCGTTCTCTAGTTAGGTGGTCTGGAGACTGAATCCATCCCGGGGGCCAAAATATGAAATATTTGGGAATGCAGGCTCCATGCAACTATTCATACTTCTTGTTTATCTCACAATGTTTCTTTGCATAATGAATGGGAAAAGGTGATATAAACACAGCAATTTTAAAACAATAGAATGTTTTGTATTGAGGCATTACTGACCCCCATTTAGATTTTCAGCAACAAGGCAAAACGTTTGCTTTAGAGATAATAGTGCTTTTTTTACGTTGGATATGTGTACAAGAGCTCTTTCTCTGCTTGCAGCACCACTTGGGAGGAAGTAGGAATGCCTTTGCAGGCTTATATCCTGCTCAAGTTTGTTTTTTAGAGCTCAGAGTGCCACTTCTCTTGCTCTTGCAGTGGACAGAAGGTGCCCCAGACAAGAGATCCATTGCAAACACAGGCTGTAGCAAACGCATTTGCCCACCAATTCCAGACAAACTTCTCATCATATTTTCCAAGTCCATGGAGATTGTTTGATTTTTACTATGGGCAGAGGTGTCAAAAATGCTCAGCCTGTCTATGGACGTGTACAAGAAACCAACAAGGCTGCACACAAAGTAGCTGAGGTGCCTGTGGGCAGCACTCAGGAGTCCATAGCACTGTCCTGTGCACTCACAGAACAAATGGAATTTGTTGCTGGGACCAGCACATGGTGTCTCTCCTGCACGTATTTCTTCCTCAACACTGCCCTCCTGCTTATGGGGTTTCCATTCAAAAGGGACAGATCTATTATTGTTTAAATCACTGTGAGGAGACTGAGTTTCTCTTCTCTTTGATGTCCAAGTGCTTGGGCTGTTGATGGGAGAGGATTCAAGTGTCTCTGCTTTCAATTAGTTATCTTTAACTAAGAAGAAGTTTCAATACGGATTTTTGGGATCCCATGCACAAAACCATTCAGTACAGTTTTAATGCAAGTCTGATAGACCAAATTCTGTTCAGGTTTTAGAAAAATGTGGTCATTCTGGCTTTGATGAATGCGCATACTGCATAAATCTGCATGAAACGTGGCTCACGCTGTCTGCTTATTCACAAGTCCAATGATACATTTTGCACTGAGGGAGAGAATCAACAACTTGCATATACATCCAGGGATTTAGCTAAGTGCATCACCACATACTGACACCAGAGCTCACATACCCAGGGCAGGTCCTAAGTGCACAGTTAATGTCACTTCTTTCCTGATCTTCTCTTGCAAGGAAATTAAATTATTTCCAAAACTGCAAATGAATAATTAATATCCTATCAGGAAATTAATATTATCCTCAAAGTGTTTTTAGGTAGTACCTGATCCTGCAAACAACCATATCTTCTTCACATAAAGCAGGTTGCAGGCTCAGGGCATTCCTTGCCATGTCAAATAATCATTATCTTTTCAGCAATATCAGGGGAATCTGTTTTTTTTTTCTATGCTCGCTTTTGCGCACTGTAGGGCACTCGGATGCTCATTAACATACATGTCCCTTCCAATTTCACTCTCATTTGCACTGTGTTAACAGCTACTTTTTCATCTTTGCTCAGACAAACGATGGCCTTTGTAACCAGGAATAAAATTAGTTGCAAGTGGAAACCTGTTTTAATGAGGCCAAATTGTTATTTAACTCCAAATGTGTACAGTATTTTTTGTCTAAATCTCTTTTAATTCCTCCCTAGTATTAATTATATCGTGTCATAAACAGGCCTTGGAAATGCTCACTCCTTCAGCCGAGTTCAAAACAGAGCCTCATGCCAGAGCACCACATTAATAAGGTAAAATAAAAAAGGGGAGAAGGGGGGAAGCTCCTTTTGTCTAATTTTTCCAAAACTTCTGATTAAAATAAATGAGATCACTGGAATTTATATAGGCAAATTTGGCAGCTCCTCTATATTTACTGAAACTGTGGCATAAATCAAAACTGAGACTCTCCAAGAATGTGTTATTTGTTATCAGAGTAATTATGTGTTAGTGACTCACACATGAATAAGGTACTTCTGTTACAGCTGTTTATTAGAGTTTTCTTGGCTTCCATTTCTTGCTCTGCCACTGCCTTGCTTCATAACCTTAGGGAAGTTTCTGTGTTTTGATTAATTCAAATGACGTGCATATGTGTATGTCTGTACATACGCACACAACTATAGAAATATGTAGTAATTTCCTGCTAAAAGAACATTTCAAAATACTGTAAAAGACAAAATGAAGATGACCTAAAGACTTTACTTGTTAGCGTATCTTCTTTATTTAACTCCATACATAAGCCAGAACTGTTTTGGTAACATCCAGGCACTATGAAGTTACAATTCATGGATCAACATGAGTTTTCAGGTGAAACAGCAACTATCTCTCATACCTTCCCCTCCCCCCACTACCCCAAAATGACTTATTCACAATAACAACAAGAAGGTATTGTTTCTTCATTAACGCAGCAGTTCTTGCCCAGTTGGAGAAAGAATTTGGAAAACTAGGTGTTGTTACAGTGCCATCTGGTGATTCCAACACTCTCATCAGTGTTGTTACTGCTCTGCATTACTTAGCATACTTCCTCAGGCAGCTTGTCATGCTGATTTTTTTTAACTCTTTAGCATTTTAACGCATGGGAAATTTCAACAAATGGCAATCAAAACATTTTCCAAATGTACTCCTAATCAAGTTTATCCGCACCAGTTTGATTTTAAGAAATTGAAGGTAAAGCAAAGGAAAAAAAGTGTTTCCTAATTATTTGTAATTCATCAGAGGCCGATTTGTGCTGGTGCTGCACCCCTGGACAAAGGTATGTGCTCTTCTTGGTACCCAGAAAGTGCTGCAGGTATGTTGTTAGCATCCCATGTACATGTGCATGGCACCTGACTGTTTCAAGGTGATCAGTAACATTATTGGCACCACTTCTCAGTGAACTGAAGAAGCCTGGTCCCTATTTTACTTATGGGAAAATGGATTGGAGATGCTTGTTTGAGATGAGTCTTGAACAGAGCTGGAGTTAGAGCTGTGGGTGTCTGTTTCTCTTTTCCCACCTGAGAACTGGACATGCTGTCCCTCAGGTTGTGCACTTTTGTGGTAATGTGGTGTAGTGCTGCTTTGGGGCTTGACATGCCTCTTTTGTCAGGTTTTTTGGTCACTTTGCCCATTTTCCCCTCTCAGAAGTAAGAATAATGATTGCTTTGTTCCTCTGTAGTAATAAAGTATTTGTGTATCATTTTATTTAATAGACAATTAGGAGTTTCCCCCAACCTGGGGGCATTTAAGGATGGTCTTATGTGCAGTCCTCATGCAAAAGTGGAGTAACTACTAGTAAAATTTAGCACTAAGTGAGCCTCTGAAGCTTCAGATCCTTGCCTGAGCTGTTCACATAACTGTAATAACTGTTTCCTTCACTTTAAAATAGATTGAAACAAAACAAAGAATCCTGTTGCAGGCAGAAGACCAGTTGGCCTCTAAAAATATTTTGTATGTTTTATTTATTTATCTAGGTAGAGGCATATAAAATTCCAAATTTTGAGCATAAATAATTATTGAAAAGCAATAACACATTCACCATTTCCCTTCCATCTTTTGATAATCTGTTGGGGAAGGAGGCCATTTCTCTCTCTTGCTTGCTCACTTATTCCAGAGGTAGTGCAGTCCCCTCTCCTTCCATTCAGGTGTTAGACTTTGTCTCCTCTGAAAAGCCACAGTTCTCTCCATCCTAAATATCTGCAGTGCCAGCTCACTGTCCTCGCATTCAGCTCAGTTCCAGCCTGCTGTGAATGGGGTCTTGAGGCAAGAGGTGTTTTTGGTCTTCTCCCAAATCCTTCTGAAAAGTCAATGTCCACTCTGTAAAGACAGTCTGCAGTTGAGGGTATCACAGCTCAAGGTGACAATTCCCACAATTCCATGGAAATGGCAAATGGTAGAAAAGACTGTTCATATAGTTGCAATGGGTATGAACCAAAGGGCATTTTTAGAAACACATTCCCAAGAGCTAATAAAAATATATGGTATATATGCTTCAAAAACTGAAGAAAGCAGTCAGAAGCAAAGAAGGTGTGATATCTGCAGACAGGGCCAGCTCTGAGAAGAGTTTGCTGTTTCATTGGCCAAGTTAAACAAGATACAATTAGGGCTAACCTGGTCTCGTAGGATTCATAAACCCTTATTTGGAAATTTTGGGGAGATGGTGGGGAAGCAGTGGCTTTAATTGTATCTTGTTTAACTTGGCCACTTTAATCACACTTCTCTGACTTGGCTTCTTTCATAGATGTCACACCTTTGAACAGCTGACTACCCTTTCTTTTTTCCCTTAATGTAACTTTTTCTGTATATTAACTGCTGCAGATCAGATGGTGCCACATTTGTTTTCAATTTATTATATAACCAGATATGAATAATATTGTTAGTATAATGGCTCAAGTTCTCTGCAATTTATATTCTTGACAGCAAAAGTCTTCTCTGCCATTCACAAAATTATGGAATAGAATCATAACATTTCTTAGGTCAGAAAAGACCTTTAAGATCATCAAGTCCAACCATTAACCCAGCACTGCCAAGTCCACCACTAAATCATGTCCCTGAGTGCCACATCCAGATGTATTTAAAATACCTTCAAGGACTGTGACTCAACCACTTTCTTGGTCAGCTTGTTTTAATGCTTGACAACCCTTTCTGTGAAGAAACTTTTCCTAATATACAAGCTAAACCTTCCCTGTTGCAACTCAATGCCATTTCCTCTGGTTCTGTCCCTTGTTACCTGGGAGAAGAGACCGACCCCCACCTGGCTACAGCCTCCTTTCAGGCAGTTCCCCCAAGCCTCCTTTTCTCCAGGCTAAACACCCCCAGCTCTCTCAGTCACTCCTCATTGGACTTGTGCTCCTGACCCTTCCCCAGCTCCATTGCCCTTCTCTGGACACACTCCAGCCCCTCAATGTCTTTTTTTGGGGTGAGGGGCCCAAAACTGAACACAGGATTGGAGGTGTGGTGTTGGTTAGTTAGCAACAGAAGAAACACACGGGTCACAGAGCAGTAGTGGTTTCACCAGGCAGGACCGACCAAAAAGCCCTGCCCTTCTTTATTTACCTATTTTTATAGGTTTTTAAGGACAGTCAAAGATTGGTGAAAGGGGTCAACACCCCTGAAGGTTTACAGGACAAAGACATGGTCAATCATCTTTCTCCACCCCAGGGAAAGGAATAAAAAACAATTCCACAAGTGCAAAACAATCCTGGTTGGTTAAAGAAAACAAGGACCATGTTTACAAAACAAGCATGAAAAACTACAGCTACAGTGTTACAACTTATGAGGCCCTGTAAAACCAGGGCAACAGTGTGGCCTCAGCAGTGCCGAGTACAGAGGGGCAATCCCTGCCCTGGTCCTGCTGGCCACACTGTTGCTGATACAGGCCAGGATGCCATTGGCCTTCTTGGCCACTTGGACACACTCTGGCCCTTGTTCAGCTGCTGATGAGCAGCCCCATCAGGTCCTTTTCCACAGGACAACTTTCCAGCCCTTATTCCCCAATCCTGTGGTGTTGCATGAGGTTATTGTGACCCAAGCGTAGGATCTGGCACTTTGCCTCGTTGAACCTCATACAATTGGCCCCAGCCCCCATTCCAGCCTGTCCATATCCCTCTGTAGAGCTCTCCTGCCCTCCTGCAGATCAACACTCCTGCCCAGCTTGGTGGTGTTGGCAAGCTGACTGAGGATGCACTCAATCCCTTCATCCAGTTTGTTGATAAGGATATTAAGCAGGACTGTCCCCAGTGCTGAGCTCTGTGGAGCAGCACTTGTGATTGGTCACCCCCAGGATGTAACTCTCCTCATTACCACTCTCTGGGCCTGATCACCTGCTTATCCTGCCTGTGCCCATGACAGCACTCAGGATGATCTGCTCCATGACTTTCCCCAGCACCAAGGTCAGGCTGACAAGCCTGTAGCTCTCCAGGTCCTCTTTACAGCATTTTTCGTAGATGGATGTCACATTTGGTAGCCTCCAGTCAATGAGACCTCCCCCGTTAGCCAGAACTGCTGGTAAATGATGGAAAGTGGCTCAGTGAGCACTTCCACCAGCACTTCCCTCCCTTCCCTTGGGTGAATCTGATCTGGTTCTATTGACTTTTGTGTGTGTGTGTCTAAGTGGTGTAAAAGATCACTGACCATTTCCCCTGGGAGTATGGAGGCTTCATCCTGCTACCAGTCCCTGTCTTCCAACTCAGGAGACTGGGTACCTGGAAAACAGATGGTGTTACTGTTAAAGAAGGCATTAAGTACCTCAGCCTTTATCCTCATCCTTTGTCACTATGTCTCCTGTTGCATCCAAGAAAGGATGGAGATTCTCCTTAGCCCTCCTTTTATTCTCGATGTCAACAGCAGCCAAGGAGCAACCGGGCTGATCATGCACAGACTCATTGCATATTTGTGCTGTACCCAGGGGCAAAAGCCACTTTCCATACCTTTTGCTCTCCACATCAGCCAGTAACTGGAATTACTGATCCATTAACTTCTCCACCAGCACAAGACTGTGGCAATCCGTATAGGTGAGATAAGGTGATTGCTAAGGGCTGCCTACATGTGCCTACCTGTTAGACACAGCTGAGATAGTTAACACTGGAAAAGCAGAGTTGGGTGCCAAAATCCAAAACTGTTTGGACCAATCCTCCGGATGTACTTCACTGTGCCTGCTCTGACACATTGTGACTTTCTTTGTGTGCATGTGCTGCCGTAGGGCTTTGAGTATCAAGAGGTACCAGTTTTTGTGTGATGTTCTTCACAGAGTTTTCTTGATCAAACCAGTTCCTTTCTCTGCTCACAGCAACTGCATATAGTTTGGGAGATGTGGTCTGAGCAGTCTAAGCCATGGAGAAGCATGAGACTTTTGGCTAACCTCTTCTAGGGCAACGTTTTCACCACTGGAGCCAGAGAAATGTTTATCAGGGAAGACTGAGCATAGCTGATCCTGCCTTGGGGCAAGGCTCTGGACAACAGTCTCTTGAGCGCCATGAAACTCTGCGGTTTTAAGATTTCTGGGTAGAAATATTTTGATTTGGAACTTCTTTATTTGGTCTGGTCTTTCCTTTAAAGGAAAACTTTGACAAATTCAGTTTTTCTATGTGAGGAAGTTAGTCGTAAGTAGACTTCAATTTTTTTTCTAAATGGTGCTGTTTTATGAGGGAATAACAAATCCCACTGCAAGACAAGGGATCAAGTCTATCAGTTCCTCTTGTCAGACACATGGTTTGGGCCCTTTAAGGCTCAGAGTGTCATTTAAGGCTTTAGCTCATCACCTATGGCTGCTCAAAGCCGCAGTGTTACTCCTCCCTTACCTCTTTTGTCCCTTGCTATCCAGTCCCTCCCATCTGTTTCTGTCTGAGCCAGCAGTGAGCCACCTCAGTGGGCTGAACCAGCCCCAAGTGCCTCTCTGCTTGCAGTACAGTTACTTTTCTCCCATCGGAGCCCCTTAAACCAGCTTGCCATGATGTCAAAAGAAAGAAGAGCCAACAGTCTGCAGACACAAGGAATGTGGAGGATGGAGAGCAGGATGCCACTCCATGGACTGCTGTAACATAAAATAGGGCACTTCATTAAATCTTTTAGATAAATTGGGCCCTGACCTTTTGGCAAAATCTACATGTGAAGGTCTCAGTCCCGTAGGACATAAAGCAAGGCTGGGGGGCTATGTCCACCCAGCCTCACTGAATGCCCACCCATTTATTCTTGGCTCTGGCACAAGCCGTAGGGCAGAGGCATTTTGGGACAGAAAAAAGTGGCATGTTTGCTCTCCTCTGAAGAGTGGCTTTTTTGTAACATGTGATGTGTCAGTCATGTGAGCCAAATAGCCAAAGGTGAAAGAAATTACCAGTGCTGCTGATGGAACTGCATTTATAAAAGCAGCGTGTCTCTATATTTTTCATTTTCTCTTCTTTTTTTCCTCAGGGAACAAAAGAAAAAAAAAATAAAAGGAGCAGAAGGAATTTAAATATAAAGCTATGGATATTGTGAAATTTGGCACTCAAAAGCATTCCCAAAATTAAGATTTCTCTGACAGTGGTAAATTCGCTGTGTGATACACAAGTAGCATTTGCTATTATTTCCTTGGATTTTGATGGACAGGTGTGATTTGGGGTAGATTTGTCATTCCCAACTGTCTTGCTAGAGGAATGTGTGTGGGCAGATATGTTGCAATGAAAGCCAAAGGCCAGTATGCTTATAATATGTGTATACAATACACACCTCTCCACCAAGCCTCCTACTAAGACAAGGTTTCATGCCGTTCTCCTGGATTTACCCAGATAATTTAAGCCAGTATTCTTATATCACACTTATTCTTGGGAAAGGAGTGTTAGGCAGCAGGCTCCATTTTTGTTGAATCCAACTCTACAGTTCCCAGACCCTTCTATTGTTCCTCTTGTCAGTGGGAAACTTTGGGATCCTGACACAGAAAGAAGAAAAGCACTCAGCTGAAAGATCATGCTCATGGCTGGGAAAGGGGGAGGATGGGGAGGAGAGGGCTTTGAGTCACCTAGTGGTGTTTATCTCTGCTTTTTCTTTTTCTTTTTTGTTTGTTTATGTTTGGTTTTGGTTTTGTTTTTCTGGTTCAGTGTAACATGAAGGGGGACGAAGGGAGAAGAGATGGGAAAGCAGTGGAGGGGTGTGGGGGTCACAGAGGCACAGTCACAGGCACCATTGTCACCTGCTCGAGAAGGACCTTATCTCACCAGTCCTGGATCAATTTGACTAATCTATTTTATCTCGCCATCTAATCTATCTGTTTCTGCTGAGCTATCCATCTGCCTTGTGGTATTGATCCCAACAGTTTTGTAATTGTATTTATAAAATGCCCTTTCACCCTCCTGGGAAGAGGGGTCTTGTGTAAAGGCAGATGGGGGGGCAAAGGGTGGAAATAACACACTCCACTGCTCCTGATGACAAAGCCCCCAGCACCCGCTACAAGCCCTCCACCTGTACATTTCTTCCCCCTCGTGCAGCCCTTCCTCATCACCCCAGCTTCAAAGCCCTGGAGAGAAAAATGCCAGGGGAGCCCAGGGCAGTGTGCAATGGCAGAGGGATGACTGCCAGGAGCAAAGCCATTTGCAGAAAATGGAGCAGTGTCCCATCTCCTGCCTTGTTCCAAGCTGAAATACATCTGTTTCCAACAGTTAGCTAGAGAAGGCTGGAGCTGCCAGATCATCTGAGGGGAGAAAAAGTGAGAGAAGAAGTACGATATTTGTGATTTGGAAGGAAATGGCTTTTTATCCCCACACAAAATCAAATTTAATCCAGAGATGTGCAATGACACCTTCCAAGAGTAAACAGATCCTTGGAGAGGCTCAGGAACATCCCCTGGGTAGATAATCTGCATGGCAACAGAGCCTCCTCCTGACTGCAGGAACCAGCTGCCACGTGAAGCCCACAGCAGTTTGCCTTGGTTTTTTCTGTTCATCCCTATTTAGACAGGAAGGAACCCGTTCTTTGCACTGGGTTGGGCATTTTATTTAGAAATCAGTGCATGTTATTTTGAAATCAAAACTTATTTCAGTCCTAAATTTACCTACATTGACCTCCACACTTTTTAACCATAGAAAACACTTCATACCAGCAAAGTTTCCTGCATGATGATTTGTGTGAGTGTGTGTGTGTTCATGCCTCTGTGCATTCTTCTCATTTTCCATCCCTGGAGTGTATCATGTCTCGTCTCACCTCTGAGATTTGTGGGGAGAGTAAAGGACACTGGGGTCATGCTGGTCTCTGTTTAGAGACTTCTTTCCAACTTTTTCCTAAGCAGGAAGTGCTTTATGATTAGCCTCATTTTTTTCACATCAGTGTAAAGCTTTTATCATGTATTTGTTGTGCAGGAATAATATGCTAAACTGTGGGGACCTACTGCTTCCCCTCTGCAGTATTTCCCTGTGCAAAGCACAGCAACTTCTGAACTACACGTTGGATAGGCATAGGGATTGCAGGGAACACTGCAGGCATCACTGGGCAAAACCCAAGTGGTTCCCATCTCAGAGCATTGAGAAGAGCTGGTTCACAGGGATGCAGGAGCACCAGGCTGCCTTGTGCAGCAGAGTGTGTTTGCCACCCTTTGCTGCTGCGGGCTTACTGGCAGAGGGAGAGGTTTTATTTGCTGTGTTAGGAGACAGCCTTTGAATACAAGCTGCAACCAGGCAGGGTGTGTGTGAGATTCTGCTGAGCTGTGTAGCTGCTAGTTTGGGTTCTGAAATACCTCAGTTATTGCAGCAAGGGATCCTGAGCAAGCTAAATATACTATTCATTGACCATAACACCTAAAAAAGTTCCTTTTAAATTCTGGCAAGTCCCTTTGCTGATGGAAAGATTATGTACCCATTAAGTAGCCTATTACCCCTCTCCTGGCTCTTGTTGGAGACACAGAAGCTGGCAGCCAGTGTAGGGCCAGGCCTTCTGGCTGCAGAGGAGGATTGTTGCTGAAGGGGCATCTCCAGCCCCATAGGAGAGAGTCACATCTCCCCATCTGTTTATGACTTGGTCTGTCCTAGTTATCTGCCTTTCATTAGCAAGTGTGGAAGTAACATTGCATTTGAAAACATTATTCAAATACACTAGTCTAAAACTGGCATTTATAATGCAATTTCATAAAAGTTTTATATCGACAGTGCAACACTTTAAAAGGCCCTTTCTGATTAACAAGGCTCAGAATGGTTCCCCTGATTCCCCTGGTTATGTTTTAAGAGAGGGAATAAAATGCTATGGATCTTGAAACAGCTGAAATCATAATTTTCCAATATTATCCGCAGCCTTGTTCTGAGAAAGCAGAGGCAGTGATCAGCAGAACCCTGCTGCTCCAGAGAGAGGTACAGCTGACAGGGTGGTACGGTGGCCAAATGACACTTTGGCTGCTCCTGCTTCTGTCTGAGCCTCAGGGACCATGGCAGTGCCAGGTTCCTGCCTGAGCTGATTCCATGCACCCACAAATCACACCACCTTTGCTGCCTCCAAGAAGTTCAGTAACCTCCACGAGGTGGGAATTAGTGTTTACATTCCTGCACCCATGGGCAGCTGCTCAGTTCTTGGTATCTCTCCAGGTGAAAACAGATCAGATGTGCAAAGACCTCCCTTGCCCCACGTTCTGGCAGTTCACACACCAAGCAGTGATGTGAACTCCTCGGTATGCTTGAGTGAAGCTCAGTCTCCAAACAGCAGTGTATAGTGAAACAACAGAATTACTGGCCAAGTGGAAGAGCAGGCAAAAAATCTCATTATGTGGGCTGTGCAAGGGAGCTGGTGACATGGACTCTGGATTTTGTTAGAGCTGATTCTGTCAGTGCAACCTGAATTGCACCCCTGCAGGCACATCATGGAAAAGGTGAATATTTCTGATTTTGTTGGTGAGAGGTAGATGGCACCCCTTCATCCAAATCACGCTCTTCTCTCTGCCATGTACAGGAAAAGCTGGTAGGAACACTGTAAGTCCTTTCATTGTCGCAGCCATGGATTTACTTGGAATTTTAATTGCAGATTTTTTTTTGTTTTGCTGAAGTTAATATTACTGGTTTGGTTCTCTTACCCTTCATCAGCACATTCCATAGGGACTAGCAGCTTATCATCATGCTGGCTCACCTGGAGGAAAGCTTTGGAAGAAGGGCACTGAAATACAGAGAGCAGTGTCTGCTCTTTTACTTAGGCAATAAATCTACTGCTTTATTATTGCTGTTGGGAAACTCGGAGCCAAATTCTTTGCTAGCAAAACATTGGCTTCAGTGGAGTTCAGCCAGCAGAGAGTTTAGCTTCCTGTTTTTGTTCCAAATCGAAGACTATGCTCGGCCCAATTGTTGTCGTTGTTTTGCTAGTTAGCTATTTTAATTTAAAATAATTATGTGTGGTAGGTTGGTTGGGGTTTTTTGTTTTTTGTTTGGGGTTTTTTTTATTTTTTTTTTGTAAATTCTTCTTCACACATCACTTTGTTTGTAGCAGTCAGAAACAAAAAAAAAAAAGATGGTATTGCTACATATCCCCTCCTTTGTTCAGGAGTTGTGAAATTCAAGGTCTCATCTGAAGGGAAGGCTTAGCCCAGGCTGAGCACAGCTCAGCATGACCTGCTGCCCAGGTAGGTGCCCAGGGACGAGTCTTCAGCTGGTTCTTGCAGGAGATGCTGGGTATCAGCTGGGTTTTACTGGTAGCACAGCAGCCGCCCAGAAACCCTCCTCTCAGCCCCTCAAAGAGTGGCAGAAATGTAACTCACGACTTGCCAGGGCAAGCCCCATCCCTCAGGTGCCTGGCAGTAAGACACTGAAGATATTTGCTCTGGGGGTTGTTATTAACTCCCTCCTTGTACAGGGGCTGGCACCTGAGGGTCCTAGCTTAGTTGGGGCCTGTAGCTATTCCTGCAGTATAAATGTTATTTATACAATGCAATTAAGCAGAGGTTTAATGTAAACTGCTGCCAGCATTGGGTTAGGTACCAAAGTGAAAGGACATCTCATGAGACATTTTTGAGAACAAAAAGCACAAAGTTTTAACTCGTGTTAAACAAAGAGACAGCTTTCTCAGAGAGGTTAAGCAAGACAAATAGCAAACAATACTGTTTGGAGAAGTAGCTATCTCGTGAGCAAGCTAAACCTCAGTGTAAGCCAGAGACACGAGCATAGCCATCTTGTCTTGTCTGTGTTCTCCCAGCCAGCTGCAGGCTGCCTTATTCTTAATCTTTACATACCAGGCTTTGAGAAAACAACTTGCTGTGTTTTAGTACACCAAAATCAACATAGTTACCACTCTGTAAATGCACGTCAGAGAAGGAATAAAGCAAATGCTCATAAACATCACACCCTGCTGTTTGTACAGTTCTTCATCATACTCAGGTCTGGATTCCCCTGGGGATTTCCACATTCACCCCACCCACAAAAAGGACTCATAAGCAGGCTTTGCCCCCACAGAGGTCCTGAGCATGAGCCAGACTTCTGGGTTTCTCCATAGTCCTGTCTTTTGAAAAAAACAAAACAGCTGGAATTCCATGTCACAGGCCACGTGAACTTTTGGAGTATGTTTTCACTGGTGCAGCATTGATTTTACTAGGATCAATATAAATATTACGTTAGCTTGCAACTTCTAATTATATCAACATAAACTTAATTTATAGTGATGATCACAGTCCTAATGCTGTGCTGCTGCCAGCCCTCACAACTGATGCTTTGAGACATCATGTAAACCCAGCCATTAGCAATCAAGTAAATGCTCCCATTACACATCACTGATACTGGCTAAAGAACTTTTTAATTGACTTCTTAGGATTTATGACAGATGATGCAGACTGTGTGTTTAAGTTCGGGATTCTTTTTTATGTTTTATATCTGCTGCTGCTTAGATAGATGCTGGTCTTAGAGTAAATAATGTAACGTTATGTGCTTGAAATTGAAAAGACTGGGCTTGTTTCTCTTGGAAAGAAGATAAAAAAGAAGGCTCAAGAGAAAAGTCTATGAAGGAATGAACAGCACAGAAGAAGTTAAATAGGAACATCTCTTCCCCATCTGCTAAAATAAAACTACTGAAACAGTCACTGAAATGAAAAGGTGGTAAATTCAAAAGTGGTAAAAGGGTTTTTTCCCATAAACAGAAAGTGAAAATTTGGTTACTTGAGAAATCACTAAGGTCAGTAATTCAGCAACTTTCAGAAAGGGATTGTACCTTTATATGTAAAAGACTATCAAGAGAGGTTATACTTAAAGCTCCTGCTCCCAGGCAAGAATGTAAAGCTTTGGGATCCTGTGGCTAAAACTGCTCTCTAACAAGCCTGGAGTCAGGCTGACATCTTCAGAGAGGCTGGATTAGACAATAGGGGCTTTCTTATCATTTTCCACTGAAGCATCCAGCAACAGCCATAAGGAGAATTAAAGATTAAAAGCACACCACCAACCAAAAAAAGTCCCAGAAAGCCCCCAGACAAAAAACCCCACCAAAAACACACACAAAAAAACCCCCGAACACATAAAACAAACAAACCAACCAAATGGCTTTTAGTCCTGGAAGATTCTAGGTTTGAGATAAGGTACTGAAATTTCAGATGCTCCAGCACTGAAAGGAAGCTTACTGTATGGGGGATTTTCAGTGCCCCTGTCTGCAAAAAAACCTCCCAGAGGTATCAGTGAAATAGGGTTATTGAGTCGCACAGACACTATGGCAGTGAGCCAGGAGGCAAATTATTGTAATAAACTCAGGATCTGAAGGCTAGGGGACAGTAAAATAGTGTCTAGGCTACTGGGGGTTAGAGGCAGCACTGAGCAGTGGATAGAGCAGGAAAAAATCACACAGGACGAGATAAACAGCATGTTTTATTTCCCAGATAAATCACAGTGACAAAGTTTTACACCTTTGAGCAGCACTTGGAACGCAATGTACCTTCATAGTCATGCACCAGACTGATAGAACTTTCTGTTTATTTTTAATATTAAGTATTTTTATGTCCCTCTCTCGATATATCTCTCTGTGTATGCTGATTTAGAAAATTCGTAAGTTTATACATATATAAATATCTATATTAATTATGTGTATAGGTATTGTTTATATGCCATAGCTTCTATGGTGCATATTCATCACATCAAAAGGCAGCTTATTCTGCCTAGACTTGAGGTTTAAATACATTTTTTGAAAGCATGCTATCCTAGCCAAGGTATATCCATAGCTGTCAATATAGAGACATTTTTCAAAGGAAAAATCTCCAAACAAACCAGTGGGCTTAAGCTCAGCAGGTTTTGGTAACTGCAGGAGACATTTCTAAATGCTGTGTATCTCTGAAGCACTGGAGCAGAGGTAGGTAACATCTTCCTGTGAGATGAGCACAGGGGAAGGACTCTGCCCCCACCAGGGGTCTTGGCTTTCCTTTTTATAATGGGGTATTACAAAATGTACCCTTAAAAAAGAAGCAGTGAATATGAAAGCATCCTTGCTGAGCCCTTTCAGATTAGCATACATCTAGATTCCCTGCTAAGATGTATGTCACCATTTATAGGATGTTTATTGATCTGTATTTATCTTTGTCGAGGACTCCTCTAACCATGGCTTCAACTACAACTGAGGATTCAGATGAATTGATTAGAAATGTATCCAGATGAAGCTGTTCACTTTGCCTGGTTTTGTCTGCATCCCTGTCACACAGAATAGTCTACGTGCTAAATGGCAGCTGGATCTCAAGATGATTCTGTTTTGGCAGATTTTCAAAACGGTTTCTGTGTTTTGCCTACCTGATTTGCCGTCTGTTGAATCTGATGACATTTGTTAGCATGCAGCTGGGGGAATTTTAAAAAAAGTGCACATTGCAAGTACGTGTGGATCAGTGAGTATGCTGTGCTTGGATATACAGCTGAAGATTGCTGCCATGGATAGAACAGACTCAAAAATACAATAATTTTCTTTGTAGCAGGAGGAAATTTATGCTTTGATTATCTGGTTTCCAGGTTCCATCACCTGCTGGCTTTTAGGTCGAAAAACCCTCTCCTGGCAAAATAAAAGTTCAAAGAAGATGAAATTAATCATTGTAACGTATCATAGTAAGCAACAAAGGGGCTTTAACTCCTTCCAAGTAAGTTCAGCAATGTTCAACAGCCCATTTAATGGCACGAGACATTTGCCGTCATAGAGGATTTCCTGTTCTGCAGACATAAATCTCTGCTTGCATGAAAAGCAACAGGCTAAAAAGCTCTTCAGATCATTCTGCGTTAAGCACATGCTGGCAAGTGCATTAGAAGTGTCACATACACAAAGACTAAGACAGTTTATAAGAAATATTTTTGGCCTCTGAACTCACAGTTTTGTGCAACTTGAAGGTTTTCTCCTGGAAATAATAGTGGTAGCCATATTTTGATAAGCTTGGAAGGAATTCAACATTCACCTTTTCATCATTGTGTTCTTCACTCAGCCTAGTGTCCTTCCTAAAAGCCAAAGCTGCAAAATTGTGTCTCATCCCCTAGTCGTGCCATTGCTTGGATAAGAAAGTGTAATGGACATAAATGTCCCTCCTGCTAGGCAGCCACTTCAGAGTAATTTGGGCTACAGATTTACTCTATGCAACCGACTGATTAAATTATGACTGAGATACTCTGTTGCAAGACAGAGTGGCACCCTCAAGGCTTCAGGCTGATACATTTACCATAGAAAAGCAGAGAGAGAAAAATATTTGTTTCATTAAAATTAAGACTGTTTTTCACCATGACATAACCTTAAAATGGAGAAATTTGCTCGTTAAAATAGAATCATTTAAGAACCGTTAGTTCCACAGCATGATGCACCCCACAATATTATGCCAAATTACAGGTTAAGCAATTGAAATGGCTTAAAAAAGCTTTAGCATAAAGATTAATTCCTGATTTTCCTTGTCTTCATTCAGAAGCTCTGAAAGGTTACAGCTGGGTCTAACAAAGCCCTTAGATGCAGGATAATACAAATGAAATATAATAGCCAAGATAGTCTGATAAGAAGATACTGTCCCAAAACTGGCTTCTTTTTTTTAACCTACAAAAATTGAATTGAACTACAATTGAATTGATCTTGGAATTAAAAAGATAAATTTGAAAGTGTTCAGTGGACCTGCAGCCCAGTGTGAGAGAGAAGTATTTTAATATTCATAAGGAAACGCTGAAAGCAGAGTCTACAAATTTCAAAGCCTTTCTCTTCTCATCCAACAGTGATCCTTATGCTCACTGAATCTGGAGGAACAGAGTGGGTTCTCATAAGGCTTTCAGGGCAATGAGCATGGTGCCATTCTGATATTAAATGAGCCATCCCACAATTTAACGGATTCATAAGGAATTCTCACGGGAGAGGATCTGAGAGCCGTGGGATGATGAGCACTAAAAGACGTTGGGAGAGGCACTCACTCGTGCAGCCTCACCAGATGGGTGAGTACGTGAGATCGAGGTCAGCTGAGGTTGGCTACTCCTCCTTCTCTCCTGCTGTTTTCACTGACCTGAAGTTCCTCTGAGCAATAAGGAGGCTGAAAGCCTGGAAATGAGCTGGGGGTCAGTAGCACCATGTGATCTGTTGGTTCTTCAAGCCCTGTCAGTGAATGGTCTGCAGACCGTGGCTTGGGACTTGCAAGGGAACTGAAGGGAAAGGAGGCCAAAACTTTAATTAAACAAAAAACTTGCACCACTTTCAAGAATTCAGTTTAACACAGATCTCGTCAAAACAGTGCAAACATCTTAATTAGATGTACATAAACTACTTTAATCCTTTGCTTAAATCAGTTTACAGTGATTCATCAATGCTGGCTAAAAGCAGTGAGTTGAAGGATTACATTGGTTTAAATGTCTACATTATAGGTGTGCACTGATTTACTGACATTGATTTGATATAGATTTGATTATGTAAATGCAACTTCCCCTAATTTCATTGGTTTATTGATAAAGTAGTTAATTAAATGGAAAAGGCATGTAGAAAGAAGGATCTTGTTTTAGAGTAAAAAAGGGTTAATGAATAATTTAATATGCTTATTCTTTTTATAATATTTGATAAAGATACTATTTTGATTTTACATTCTCTTTTCCTTATAAATATAACTAAATTATTTTCATGCCGATTAGACAGATTATACTAATATTAAGGGCAGGCCTTGTGCTTTTATGTCAGGGTGGTAAATCTGAGAGAGCTGTTGCAGCATAAATTCCTACAGGTGAAAACCACAAGTAGCTAAGGACAGTCTGACTCAAGTCAAAAGATTGCCACTGCCCTGAGAAGTTCATGGTGTGAGTGCAAGGCAAGGCAGATACAGTCAGATGTATCTCTGTGTGGTATCAGTCAGCAGAATTTGCTGCTGATCTCAACTACAGTCTAACAATTACCATGTTTTGCATAAATACCGTGATAAGGAAGAGTTTTAAAGACTAGAAGACGGCTAATGATGTGTCAGTGCAGACACTTTTTTTGCTGAAGAAGGAAATCCTGGAATGAGTGCTGATTTTACAATTTGCCATGTTTTTATACTGAGCATGAGATATTAGTATGAGGGTGGTCAGCCTGAACATTTAAGACAGACAGGATGCATCCAATGCAACTGAGAAATGGAAAACAGTGGAGGAAAAAGGTATGGAATCAAAGTAATGGGCAAGGATCCCTGGCTCTCTAGGAACATACTGGGTTGATAAGAATGACGAGGGCACTAAAAGGATGTTGCAGTGATGCAAGTGCAGGGGACTGAGAATTTTAGCAGCACAGCATGACACAGAGGTACCATGGAAAGACAAAGTACATGATTTGTCCACAAGCAGGGAACAAGAATATGAAGAGTGACATAGGCAGAACAGAATGCACAGACAGCAGCAGAGAGGACTGAGCAGAGGCTAACATGGCAATAATTAGAGCAAACCAAAGGAGACTATCAAAAGAATTAAAGAACTCTACTCTTTTAAAGTCAGCTGAATTTGAAATGGTAGATGAAGAGGTGTAGAGGCAAGGTGGCTGTGGCTGTGAGGTTGGCAGACTGAGCCAAGAGATACTGACCTGTGAATTGCCCTCAATCATGTGATTTATGGATGGCTTATAGGTCAAGGAAGCTCAAGATGAAGCAGCGACCAAACCTTTGGCCAAAACAAGGTAGTTAGAAACTCTGTGAAAAAAGTTTCCATTGAGTTCAAGGCAAGAGAGCATCCCAGACACAATTAGAAGAAAACAGTTCTGGATAGTGGTTGTCTGGATACAAGTGAGGGTATTTTGAGGAGTAGGGAAGAGTGAAGGTCCATTCTAAGGTGGGGTTACTGTACATCTTTCTGCAGGGAGACGAAAGAGCCAGAATACTGTGAGAAGAGGATAGAAGAGATGGATGGAGGGGCCAGAAGGGAGAAGACAAAAGGTGACAGAGGAGGAGGTAGAAGGGAAGGTCAGATGGTTGAAAAACTGCTCTGTTTTCACCTCTAAGGAGGCTGGACTGAGATGGTGAATGAGATTCAAGAGCAAGGGAGGGTTTGAGAGGTGGGTCAAGAAGTGAGGTTAAGGAGCAACTGGCAATGTGCACCATCCAATCAAGCTGGGTAGGGGAGTGACCTAGCTGGAAAGATCACTGACATTAAGATATGGCAGGGGATATAGGAGGATTTGGGAGAGGGATATGCCACAGCCACCTAGAAGGGAGTTTGGAGGGAGGCAGTGCAAGAGTATGAGCAGTAGCCAGGAGTAGGAAGAGGCCATGGGATGGGAGTGTTAGATCTGGACTTCACACAAATGGGGGAAAGAAGGCATGAATAGATACTGTGAATTTGCAGTGGTGGGAGGAAAGGGAGATGATATCTAGGGAAAAGCACATGGTGGGCTTGTGGGGACTGCCTGTATGTCAGGATGAGAGGAGACTGCCGAAATGAGGACTAGCATGTGGACAAGGCTGGGAGAAAAGCAGTCACAAATTTGAAGCTGATGTCTGTGGCCACGGCTCTGTCCTCTCCCCTGCCTGTGTGGAAATGCTAACCCTGTGTGATTCAATTACTTCAGATTTCCTTGATTTGGAGGCAATTTCCTCTTCCTCAGCAACAGTGCGCACAGTCATCCCTCTAATTGCAGCAGGAGCGCTGTCATACTTGGCAGGCATGGCGCTTGCAAGCTTTCAAAACATGATGGTGCTCTGGGATCAAAGCTTGCAAGGGTCCTTTTTAATTAGTATCACTTTCTATTTTGTGGGTCTGTCTCTAGCTTTAGCTTGTTGTAAATAAACGCCTTGGAAACCTGAATTAGGTGTAAACATGACTATGTGAAACAAAAGAGTTGAGAGGTGTGAACTGCTTTATATGCCTCCAGGAGTGGTTAAGCCTGACACTTGAAACAATGATTTAAAAGTCAGCATTGTATGGTTCACAGCTGATTTTAGCTAAAGGCTCAGGAGTTTCACGCTGCCATCCCAGGAGATGCAACCCCATATTTAATGCCTCCAGCTCCAATGTCACAACCCGCATCTTCTTCCGAACCACTCCTGTATATACAGTCTATCTTGACACAGGTGGTGCACTGAAAATCGCCCTGGCTGTGGCTGTCACCTGAGCTAGGGTCAGATCTGGACCCAGGGCAGTGGACAGGGCAGAGCAGTGTCACCTGCTGCCAAGCTATGGGCAGTGACTTGTTTGTTTTCAATATGAGTTTTGTTTTCCTTATTTGCTGGTCTTTCCTCCTTGTGTTTAGACATTGTTTTTCAAATGTGCCTCTGTTGAAGCTATATTTAGGGCTTGTTTTCTAATTTGGCACTGTTTAGGCTCTCTCACATAGATCTTCTTGGGTTTTTTTTTAATTTTTATTTTAAGCGTGTGATACCTTTAAACGTGTAAATATCCGGCCTAATTGGAATGCCTAAACAGTCACTTCCCAAACTGCCAAGATGTTAAAATCTGTTGATGTGTGCAGTCCCGAAGTTACCATGGTAACCACATCCACTGCCAGAGAGACATGCTAGATCCCCTTCAGCTTGTGGAGGGCATCCCTCGGCCCCAAACTTTAGGCAGCACGTTTATTTCCAGCTCCTAAGCAGCTTGCTGGGCTGTAGCTGCATCCTGATGGTGAATGGGAAAGGGGAGGGAGCCCTGGCCCAGTCCCAGGTGGTGAAGGTCACTCATACAGCCAAGTCTTGCAGCACAGGAGCCTCAGTCTAAGCAGCCCAAGGTTGGCATCTTTGTCCATCACCCTGGCTGAGGCAGGACACAAGCAGGACTCTCATGGGATTATGAGATATGTCTGACATTTGTCTGTCAGTGGCAAATGGATGAGAACCACCTCGAGTAACTGAGAAGGTGTGTTTGTGGGGGCTGGCTTGCTCTCCCCGTGCAATGGTGAGAGTCTCAAATCGCTGCCTGGGTGGTTCTGGGCCAATCACCACCACTGGTGCTGGGGCAGCTGCCAAGGGGCACAGAGTACACTCACCGTGGTAGCCCACCTCCAGTAAGAAGGGGTGATCCTCTGAAAAACCTGAGGAAGAAACAGTTGTGGGAGAGAAACAGTTACTCAATGCCTCTTTATGACAAATAGCAATCTCCTTTTTAACCTTCATTTTGCTCTCTGAGGCAACTTCTTCTGGACCAACTTCCACAAGCTGGTTTTGTTCTTTGCCCCACAAACTACAGTTATATACTACAGTCAAGGTGAGCGTGTGGTGTTTGCATTTTTTCCTTTTGTAGTAAAGAATTATGTGAGTAAGATGAATTTGCCATTCCTTTTTCACATCCTTTTGTCCTTCTTTAGTCTAAGGGGTTTCCACCCCTGAAGGGTCCACAAAACTACTGCAAGAAGACTTTTGAGGAGAGGCTCTAGCATGTGCTGAGAGTGTCCTGCACTGAGGCTTCCATCAAAAATACATAGGGATGGACTTAAGAGCTGACTTACAGTGTTTGCTGCAGCTTCCTGGCTATGAGAACTTGTTTTCATTTTACATTTGAACTAAATCCAAGAAAAACAACGTGGCTGTGCAGAAAGGTTTGCCTTTTGTTTTTCTGCTTCTGTGTAACTTGTCTGGGCTTTCCATTAGCAGTGAACAGCTTTTATGACTACAGTGTGTAACATCAAACAAAATGCTTAAGACTTTGTGCTTTTAATAGCTTTGGTATTCCCACCATCTCTGACAATGGCAATCGGTATAGCCATTAGGCTTATTTTTACATCCATAAATATTTATTTATATAGATGTGTACTTATATGTGTACACATCCCTTCATTTTCACAGCTGGACAGATCCGGTATCAGTCATCATGAAAGTAGGCTCCAGCAAGTCACCCTCTGCTCCTGTTTAATAACCTCTCAATATCAATTTACTCACATCAGCACTTTCAAAAACCATGTCAAAAAGCCTCCTTGCAAACTCATGTATTTGCCTAAAATTAATAAATACATGTTTAGAAAATAAAAAGCAGACTGGGTTTGAAGTTTTGATTTCTGCTATTTTAAAAAAATGCAACTGTACTGTGATCTTTTCAGATTTGCATGAGTCAAATTTAACTCTGCAAGAATGAGGATTAGAAATTTAAAGATTACTGAAAAAGAATGATTCCAGCCACAAGTGCTGGAAGTGCTCATTGCGGGCAGCTCCTGACACAGTGTGCAGTGCTCATGAGCCAGAGTCCAGCTGAACAGGAGAACTGCAACCCCTTCAGCATCTCAGCACCCTGGAGACTGCTTTCTTCATGTTCTCTCTACCAGTGCAGTTATGTTAGTTTAGTTTATGCCACATTTACTAGCCAAAACTCAATGATGCTATGCAATAGTTAACTTTTGTTGAGAATTACGTCAAGGTCTTAATCGATGAGCTGTCTTTTACTGTGGCCACATCAATACACACTGGTAGCGTAAGGGGGAACACTGTCCCTTGCAGTCTGGCCAGCTCTGCTCTGCCTTTTGACTCTTGCTCCAAGGAGAATCTGTGCTGGGTTTCATAGAACTTTCTCAGTTGCTGTGAAAGCATTGTTGAAGGTTCATAAGATAAAACAGCTTTTTTCTTCACGGTGTGATGGGTTGGCCACTGAATTTTGCCTTCACCTCCAGCAAGGCCTCTCTTGTTGCTGTCTTCTGGGTGATTTATCACAGGGGTGTCTTTTCAGGTCCTGTAGCACTAATAAGCATTAAACAATATTTAAGCAAACATTTTATTCAAAATTCACTAAAGATGATGTGTCAGCTGGGAAATGTAGTGCACTCTTTTCCTAAGAGGATCCCAAAAATTCCACTTGCCCCCTGGGATAATGCTTCCAGAGTAACAGAGAGGCCTCAGGGGCAGGATGTGGGATGCTTTATTCCCCTCTAGTCCCAAACACCTGTTCTTACTTTATTCAGGGTCAGACCTGTGCTTCCCAGCTGCTGCAAATCAGAATAGTTTGGAAGACTTTCAGCTAATGAAGGAAAAAAATCAGCTGTAATCCAATTACAGAAGAAAGAGATGAAAAGAGCAAGGATCTTTCCTGCCCTGTACACTAGGAATGATAATTTTAACTATACTTCTATTCCTAAATATTTTAGCAAATGAGCTGCATGAGCTCACCCTGCTGCTGACTCTTCCCCATTCCAGTCAGTTTATTGCCTGCACAGCCATGCAAAACATCCCCCTCTAAAATGGATGTCTCTGTTTTAAAAGGAGCTGTTCTTTGTACTCTGTTTTTTGACTTGATCACCCTGACACAGGCAGCCTGGGAAAAGGAAACTTTACTGCCAGCTGTCTCACTTTTATGAAAAGAAAGAGACATGGCTTTTCCATTCCTAGTGTCTTTTCCTTGAGCTCCATAAGCAAGAAGGATTGCACGGCTATCTGAGCCCAAACAAGACTACAGGCAGCTTTATTTGTCCACTGATTACCACCCATTTGTCATGAATTAAGGCAGGGAAGGATAAGCAAGTTATTTTCTATTCCCTTTTACTTCCCTGAAGATTTTCACTCTGGGGGGAGATGGAGCACATTTTTCTCTGAATACAAGTTTCAAACACAAAAAGGAGAAGAAAGTGCCCTGCAAAACTCTGGGGACATATGTCAGAGAGGCTTTGAAGTTATGATACACCCTTTTGAATCCCATGTAGGTGCAGCAACCCTGGGGTCCTGCAGTCCCAGGTTAGCTCAAACCTGGTGTGGCTCTTTTGAGCAGAGCTGGGCTTGTGCCTCTCTACTGCATAAATGTAAAACTCTGCCACATGCAGGTGTGTGGGCAACGTCAGGCAACAATGTTCTGTGTGACCTGAGGCACAGCCCTGCCTTTTTGTTTTTGGGTTTCTTCTCCCACCTATTTGGGCTCTGAGTTTCCCGAGGCAGAGGCTCCTCTCCCAAGCCCATGGAGTGCTCTTTGCAGAGGGGGCTCAGTACAGCAAGGAAAAATTATTGTAGTGGAGAAGGAACAACTGCAAGCCCAGTCAGAAAGAAAACTACCTATTTTCCTTTGGAAAAAACCCCCACAACATCAAAGGAATTTAATAGTGTTTAAGTAAGGCTTTTTTAAATGTGAAGATACTTGTTTTCTCAGTCATTTGTAACAAAAGCTATTACATGTACGACAGTGCAATCCATCATAAACACAATGAAACATGTAAGGTGGGAGGAGGAACTCATGACATGTTTTTAATAGACATTTCTTCCCTTCCCCCTCCAAACTGAAGCTATTTGTTATGACTTTTACTTAAAATGGGGAAAGAGGAGAGGGAGGGGAGTATGTTCTGAATTCACTGGAGAAGAAGGAAGATTTGTTTTATTTTATTTTAGTAGCTCCAGGCTGCCTTTGAGTAACTAGGTATTACAGTCCTGGTGCATCTCTAATTAATAAGATCAACTGCCCCTGAATTTTCTTTTACAAACTAATTTAGATATGTCAAGACTGTAATTATTTTGAGAAAGATCTGACTCCTTGCTTATTCATCTTTCCTCCTACTCCATGAGAAAATAAAACCGTCAGCTTAAATGCCCTTTGAAGTCCGTTTTAGGTACTTGATTGAAAATTAAATACTGCCTTGCTGCTGTTAAAAGTGGTCAAGGTTCCCGTTCTTTTTTCTTTTTCCCTCACCCCCACCCTACAATTTGCAAAGGATAATGAACCCTGGGATCTGGTTACATTCCAGATAAAACCTAGCACTGCTGTGGCCATCTGGGCCCCTACCCCCATCTGTGATGGACGTCACGGGTGAGGTGGTGGCACCACTGGGGTCACTGGCAAAGCACCTGGCTCTGCTGTGCCTGGCATGGGAAGGGGCTGACCCTGCAAGGTGCCAAGTGTCCTTTGGCTCCAGCTGACTTCTCAACCCCATGCAGTCAAGCTCTCCCTTAGTCCCAGGGAGCCCTTGGATTAGTGGAGAATGGTGCTGAAAACTCATAAAGATCAAACTGTTTATTGGGGTGAGTGTTTTACTTTTATTTGGCAGTGTTTGTGGGCTGGGCACCAGGCTTGTGTTATAAAAGTTATTGCATGTCAGGTGCCTCCCAAAATCCTGCTCCAATAATCCCTTCTTGCTGGAAGCGTCCAGAAAGAGAGAAATCAGGCAGGGGAGAGGAGAAGGAGGGAGAATTTGGGCTCCCACTTGTTAAATCCTATCAGTCAAGCTTTCATCTCTTGGCTGAGGCTGTGCATCTGGAATAGACCCCTTGGGATGCTGAAACAACAGGCCCAGCCTGGGCTACTCATTTCTTCCTTATAGGAATGGTGCAACAAGGCAGAGCAGCAGTTCCCTGACCAACACAAGAACTGGATCCACCAGCAGAAAGAAAAGCTACCCTGGCCTGGGTTTTACAAGAAGATCTAGTTTTTGTTACACTAGAAGTTGAGTCCCTTTAAATGAGGAAAAGCGGCCTGGTTGTGGTTTTGTTTTGGTTACTCAAGCTGGGTTCCTTATACAGGCAGCATGACTTCAGTGTCCTGCCTGCCACAGAGGAGAAATGTTTTCCCCCTTCGTCCCTCCCCCTCCTCTTCCCTACCAAATTCAAGCAGGATCAGCAAAAAGCCTGGCAGGAGGGACACTAGCAGGCAGGCAATTCTCTGACACCCCATTGAGCATCCTCCACCCTAACCCCTGCATGGTGTGGTTTACGACTTAGACTTTATTATCTGCTGACAAACGAAGCCTTTTTTGGAAAGCAGGCTTTTTTTTCCCAGAAGCTGACAGAGCCTGACCGGAGCATAGCAAGCTCTCAGCAGAGCTTTAGCCGTGCCAATTCATTTATTCTGAGATCTCAAGCTAGCATTACATCCTAGGTGATCATAAATGCCGTCTGGCTGGAGTGGTGAGATGGGAATTTCTAGCCCAGTCCTGTCTAGACCAGGGTTTGTCACGGAGAGAAAGTCACAAAGGGGACACTGTGAAAGTGCTCTGCATGGCGGTGCCATCGTGGGAGCATTCTGGACACATCTAAAGTGCAAACCTGGCATCTGGCCCTCGTTAAGGTTGCTGGAAATAACTGGAGAGCTGGCTTTCAGAGATCTCTGAGAAGCTCATAACCTGAATGCATGAGGGCTGCTGGTGGCCAGATTCTAAAACATACTCGATTTTGGGGTTTTTTCTTTAGACCCGAAAGTTTCAAGGCTGCATTAAGGTGAAGAGCAAGGACATAGCTGTAAGGAAAACATGTTTTTTGTCTTCAATCCCAGACTGATGTTTTACCTGTGTCCAGCTCCACATAAGAAAGTGGGAGAAATAGATAAGAAATTGATATGATTTACATTTATATTTGCATAGTCATGTATACAATATGCTACCTGTGTAACATCCATGCCCATTTGAAGCTGAGTTAAATGTAAGATGTGTCACTGGTACAGAGGACACAGTGAGCAGTTCCCTAAACCCTGATAGTAGCAACCACTCACTATATGAAGAAACTTAATGTTGAAAGCATGCTGGCAGTGCCTGGGAGACTAGACAGTAAAGACCTTGTAGGATTCTGTTGCACATTTATCTATTAAGTCTTTCTGTTTCATCATCATCATCATCATCACCAACTTTTGCTTGAAATTTTGTCCCTTCATGCTCCATATTTTGAACAAATGGCATGAGAATATCGATTGTGCTTTTTCATGATCACATTTAATAGCTGAAGCTATATTTTAAATACAGAAGGAGTCAGAGAAGGAAAATGTACGTATGGAATGTGCGAAGACCACCATCAGGCATGTCTAACCTCCCACTGCACCCCTTCACACTCACTCTTGTCTGGCCTCTTGCAAAGAACTGCAATATCACATTTCCTCAAAGTCGAAGTTTTGCCAAATGAAACACAAACCTCTTTAGATCCATTTTCACCAGTATTTGTTTCCAATTATAACAACATAGCTACTCTATTGAACATACTCCCTATCATTGTTTCTCAGTGAAGCTAACATTTTAAAGTCTGAATGTGAGTAGAAAACGATGACTTATTTATTAAAATGCGTTTTCAGTGGGAAATATACGGCAACTCCCTGGTATTTTGAAATGTTGTTCCCCTCACCCCCCTCACCCCTCCTTCTGATGATGATTTTAGGAACTTAAACCCAACAATGTGGCATTTTCCTATCTGTGCATGTGATGGTTTGTCTGTCAGATGGTTACAGAGCAGGATCTCTCACAAGGACAGGATGCTGACACAGACCTGCCCAATGCCAGAATGAAAGTGGCCGTGCAGTTTATATTACAGGGCATTACTTTCAGTCATTTGAATCTTTCAGTAAATACTTTCCATTTTTACAGAAACTTCTGTGTTTTGACCCAAAACATTCTGATTTTTGCTAAGCCAAGTATTGTAAGCCTATGCTTGTTTCTCCTTCAAGCAAAAAGTGAGTGTTCCAAGCCTTGTGCAAAGGGTCCTCATGAGCATCACTTTATTTTTACTGAAGTCGGATAGAACACTCCTTAGCACAGTTACTCCCCTGCTTGGAGAAGCAAGCTCTCCATACTTCTTATGTGTCTAAAAATAATCCAAAATTAAATATATATTGGTGGGTTCTCGTAATCTGTGTCTTAGGCTGTTATGTATGTTATCTTTGTACATCAGACTGCACAAGTTATTTTTAAGTCCAAATTTTCTTCTCTTTATCCCATTCCAAAAACAATAAACAAAGCTCACAAGAAAAAAGGAATAATAACATATAACCTCCCTGTAAACATATAGGTATCATTCCAACAGAATTCCTCTACTGCCTAGCAGCCACCCCAGATCTCACCTCCTCTTGCAGGTCACAGTGCTCCATTAGATTGGGGGTTGTACTCCAGTAGTAACCACTGGGTATTTATAGTGCTGTTCTGCACTACCTTGTACAAGACTTTCTTTGGCTGAAAGCTCATCTAACCCCACCGAGACACTTTACACCCATGCAGCCCAGCTAAGATCATGGCCATGCTGCATAGGATGTCCATACAATGGACGTGATGTTCCTGCTGCCAGCCCTCACCTCTAAGAGCTGGTACTAGGAACCCCAAGAGGAAGGTTGTGGGACCTTTCACCTTGAGAAACAAACAAAAAAATTTTATCCCTCTCAGTTCGAGGAAAGAAAGGGAGACATATGACAGACCCATTGCCTCAAAGGAGCCAAGTGCCCAGTAAGAGCCCAGAAAGCCACACCACCTTCCTGTCTCATCCAAGAAAGGTGCATTTGTGAAGCTGTATTTAGCAGACATTGGCTACAGCACTGCGGCAAGACGCACACTGGACAAAAATAGCTGCGATCATATTTCCTTGTGTTGGCCTTGTAGGTGGGGAGATGTGGGAAGATTTCTCTCTCTGCTGGGGTCACAGCAGGGCAATGTTTGTTGTCTTCTGCCTACTGTCATGTGCCCCATAAAACCCAAAAGAGGCCTTCTCTATATTGAAAGAAGTACTTGGCATATTTGGAACACATGCTGACACCAGTTGCTTTTCAAAGGCTCTGTAAATTCCAGCTCACTCTTCTATCCAATTTTCCATTCAGAGACACAGCAAGGGGCATTTGGCAGACCATGAAATAAAATTGCACGTGCTGTAATCCTTTTCAGGGTGAGGCTCAAGCTCTCACTCCCTCTCCTCCCTCCCTCTCCTTCTCATTCCCAGTCTCTTTCTATACGAGTGTGACCAACCACAGGAGCACCTTGCTTGGATTAGACAAGGTCATGGAAAACGCTTGGAAAATCTAGGGCTTGTTATGAGCTCAACAAGCAGCGATACTGACCTTACCAGTTTTAATAGCACAGGGGTTTAATTCTACCCTGTGAGCTGTCTTGTTTTCTCCCCCTCCTTTCCCTGCTAGCCAAGGTTAACTCTTTGCAGGCTTGGGAAAGGTTGGCTCCCTTGTCTGCTGTAACAGAGTGACACACAGTGTCGAAATCACTTGTCCTGCACTTGTGAACAGGCAAAACAGGCAGTTCTCTGGTGTGTGACTGAGCCCAGACAGGTTTGCAGTAGGTGTGCCAAAAGCTTTGGTGTATTCCTGGATTAATTCGATATTCCCTTCTTGGCACTGAAGGAGCTTGCTACCCCACTCGGAATATACACCATGAGAGCAAAAAGAATGTTCCTCAGCTTTGGTGTCTGTCAGGTCTACTCTGCAAGGGGACCTGTGGAGTGTACAAGTGCAAAAGAGGTGCAGAACAAGGCAGTGGAAGTGATCCTTAGGAAGATCAAAAGGATGGGGGGAGAGACTTCATGCCAATAATTCGTGAGTTTTAGGGACCAAACCTACTTAGTTATTTTAAATTGGCTTTGTTCCATTGACTTGGTTTCTCACTTATGTGTAGCTGTGTGTTTCCAGATCCTTTAATTTTAGGCCTCTGAGAAAAAGAAAAAAAAAAGTCTATCTGACTTCCCAGTGTCTATTTTCCTGAGCAGGATTGCTGTTCCAAGCGTCTCATGGGTCAGTTCTGCTGGCTGTCAGTTTGCTCCCTCTTCTCCTCCTCTCCCCTCCCACCAGCCTCCAGCCACTTGCTCCCATTCCACTCCTCAGTTAAAATGCAGACAAAACAGGTGCTGGAGGCACCAGCCAAGCAGTGGGAGAAGGGATGGAGAGGAAGGATGGGAGAGGGGAATGGGCTTCCCCGTGGGTTACTGGTGAGGTGTTGTGTTGGGTCATCCCAAGGGAGTCATCTTCTGTGACATTAATGATTTACCACTGGACAACCGTTTAGGTCCATTGAGCCTGCCCGCCAATGAAGTCCCTGTTATGAAGTCATGTGTTGCCACAGTGATGGAGAAGGTTCTTTTCCCATGGAGCTGACAGCTGGAGATGAGAGGTGGCCATAGGCTCACCGACAGGTAGAAATCATCCGTGGGAGAAGCAGCTGCCAGGGAATGTAACATGACTATGGCAGCCAGGAGGTGAAGGCACAGATCAAAAGAAAATGGAGAAATGCCCATGAGGAAAGGGAAGACTCAGGAGGGAAAGATGAACTACTTACATTAATACCAACCAAGTCATATTCAAAGGGGCACTTTTGTTTTGAGTAAGTAGTTTTCCAGTATAAGACTCTGGCATGACTTCCTAGCCTTATTTCTCTAAATTGAATTTAAAAAAATCCATTCTCGATTTGCTTTAAGCAACTTGGAGAGAATTCATATCTAGATGCAAACCTCATGGCTCAGTCCAGTCCATGCTGCCTCTCTCTCCATTTATTTAGTTTCCAGTTTAGAGCTTTCAGATGTGGGTAAGGGATAATGCAAAGTTGTTTTGTTAACTTAGGCCCATTTCAGCTGCCTTCTGGTAGAATAGCCTTCAAATACATATTTGTACATACTTGTACTGCTTTGGTTTAGAAACTTGCAAAAATAAGTCAGCAAATATGAATATATTAATGAATATAAGCTGTATTTCTCCACTTACTCTAGACCAGTCTCTTTGTACCGAGCAGAGATACAGTTTTTAGTTGCCTTGGGTTTTAACCCAGTGACATCAGAGAAGCACAGAAGCAATAGTGATGGGCCCCAAGGTGTGTTTACTTAATGTCTTTGGAGCTGCTGTAAATCCATGCCTACTACTGTCTCCTGTAATTCAGAGAAGCTCTGTGGAAAGGGAAAGCAAAAAATTCTGATCTCAGCAAATCTGATACAAATTTGGGCAAAGGATCAAAGATTCTGTTTTTATGGAAGCCAGTTCATCAATCCTTATCTTCCATGAAGCACATCTTCCTCTCGCCCTCCCCACCGCCCCCGTTTGTTTTCTTCTTCTTTTTCTTTTTTGGTCATTTTTGTTAAAAATTTGAAATGAAAAAAAAAAAGCTTTATCACTAGCCAGAGCATGATTTTCACCAGCACGTGAAGGTTTCTTTGCCTTGATCTTTTCTAACAACCATTAAATATCCAAACACATTGTATTGCCAGATAAAAGAAGAAAGTAATAACACTGTATGAACACTGTAATAACACTGGGCAGCTAGCTAATGAGTTGGCTTTCTTTTCTTTCAGAATGAAAGGAATCAAATCCAGTTCTCTGCTGGTATTTACTGTCAAATGGCCTACTTCAGATTTTAATGATCTCTTGAGACCCTGGCCTGACCCAAGTTGTTGTTACAACTTGGCCCTCCCCAGTATAGTAAACTACAGTCCTGTCACATGGTGCTCCTCATTCAGTAATTAGAAATGTCCTAAGAACAGTATTAAGTGCTATGCCTAAAAACAGGCTGAGCAAATGCAAGTTTACAAGGGATTCATGGTCAATATGCTGAGTGAATTGCTGCCTGAAAAGGCAGTCCTCAAACAAAAAGAAATTAAAAGAAACCTTGCTAAGCTCCTTTAGGGAAAATTGTAGCAGCCTCCCCTCTGCATAATCAACAGCTGCAGAAGGAACAGTGTTGCTCATCTGTTTTCCTACCAAGTGGAAAATATATACTGTATGCATGATGGAGAAGAGTTATAACAACACTATAGATAGAAAACATTTATAAATGGCTAGTTGGATGCTACTTTTCAGGCAAAGAACCGGAGAAGTAAGAAATTGTTGCAAAAAAATGCCAAAATGTGCTTCAAAAATGGAGGAGTAATGAATATACTCTCTTGTGTCAATACATTATGAATGCAGAATTAATTTATATTGCATTTCAGCAATGTTATACTCTACTTCACACTTAATTATACTAGATAAATACCTGGAGTGAGGAACACATTGCTGACACTTGCAGCTAAGAAAGTCTTTTGTCATAAAAATAAGGACTACATTTTTGCAAGGTGGAGACAGCTTTTAAGTATTTTTGTAGTTAACCCAATCTCCACTGCTATTTTTACGTAGGCTATTAACACCCTACAGTCCCAGAGGCTTTTCTGCTTGAAGACCTTACAAGACACCTCACATCAGTGAGATCAACCATTTGATGCACCATTTCTACCCTGGGCAGCTAAACCAGGTCCACAGGTTTCTCTCAGCCTAGGTCATGTGTTTAGTTTCCCCTCTGTTCCTTTTTAGTACCTCCTCAATCCATGGAGGTATCCCTTCCTGTTGCATCAGTGGCACGTGCAGCAGGGCAGGTAAAGCTGCTCCTCTTCCTCCCTGCTGCTGTGTCTCATGGGCACAACCTTCCAACATGCCCTCTAGCTCAAAAGCAGTCCCCAAAACGTGGAACAGTTTGTGTAGAACTGCTTTTGCGTTTTGTAGCCTCATTTCAGTAGGTTTCCTGGTCCGCCGAGGCCGAGAGATATCCTAGGTAATGGGAAACCTCCAGTAACATCACCAGTAGTACAGCTCTTAAGTGAGAAATTGAGCAGATGCTTTCACAGGGCCCCTTGCAAGCCATTGTGTCCTCTGACAGTAGAGAGTTAACTGCACTTGCAGTATCATTAACCCCACTAATCCTCTAACAAAAAAAACCCCAAACCCACGTGCCCTCACACAGCTCAAAAGGCACTGGTTCTAAATATATTTATTGAATCTTTACAACCTAGTGGATCAGGATCAAATCCTTTCATGTATCTTTATGCCTTATAAAGATGCACAAGAATCATGCACATGCAAT
This sequence comes from Drymodes brunneopygia, assembly GCA_013400955.1. NCBI lineage: Eukaryota > Metazoa > Chordata > Aves > Passeriformes > Petroicidae > Drymodes > Drymodes brunneopygia. The sequence continues at coordinate 1,100,162 of VZTZ01010062.1, read as the reverse complement.
TTATTATTCCTTTTAAGGTCACCTTTGGGAGCAAGGGAGGCGGGTGCAGACATGGCATTCCCTTGTGTTTGGTGTTGCAGACCTCCAAGAGGACTTGGGATAGGCTCACAAGTGGGAGGGAAGGAAGCAACTGGAGGGGAAAGGCAGGTTTTAGAGACAACACTGTGCACTGTCCCCCAGCTCAGTGAGTGATGTGATGCAGAGCAGGGCCATCACACCTTTCCATCATTCTGCTGCTCTGCTTGAGGAGGGAGGGGAAAAAAAAGGGCTCTGCAAGCCTTCAGCCAGGAGGCCCACTTGTGCATCTTTTGTCTAGGTGTGGTGCACACCGCTGCTTCCAAATCCTGTCAGCATGCCTGGCCACACCACTGTAATGAAAAACTTGGACACTGCAGAGACTGTTTTACTGTCCTGGAAAATGGAGCCCATAGGAAGAGGCTGCTGTTTTCAAAAGAAACCCTATTAGGAGCAATTACCAAAAATGAAAGATAAAATTAACATGTGATTAAGTCCATGCAAATCTCAGATGACTATTTGGGGATACAACAAAAGAGCTGACTTGATGCATTAAAATAATTTTTCTATTAGTGACAGCTAGATTATGATTTGAATAAAAAAGAAAATCACCATGTGCAAGGTTTAAGTGTGCAGTAAATAGAAACCAGCTCTCAAACCTGACACAGAAATAATATTGTTGTGGTCTTGGGCTTGTTGTACATCTGTCATTCTGGCACTGGTGGGAAGGGTTTGATCCCACAGACATGGGCTCAGACCCCTGGTTTTCTGGGGCCTCTTGGTCACAATTTTCAGTGAAGAGTCTCACTAAAGAGCTCATAACTTGATATAAAGGTGAGCTGGTGGGTGCCTCTGGCAGGATTCCCTGCTGTAGAAATGTTTAGAGCTCAGTATTGATGTGATTTGATATATAACATGCCACTTGATTTGGAACTCTTTCTTTTTTTATTATTCTACGAACACTCTTAGAATTAATATCCATCAGATTAGTAACTGCCCAGGATAGTACTTAATCCACTTTTAATTTGAATGAGAGGATTAAAGATCTCTAAGTAAATTTTACACTACTGCCCTCTGGGTTTGGTCCCTTTCCCAAGGACATAATTTAGAGTGTTATCAAAGGCTAAATAGGTCACTGGTAGGACAGCTCTTGTCCATATGATGACCCTGAGTTGGCACACAGAGTTGCCAGGTTTTAGGTGACTAAAAAGAGGGCAGACACTGATGGAGAATGAATGAATGCATTGAAATCACCCCAACTCAGTCCGCAGCTGGTATCTCTCTGCAGTAGCCACCCTCAGGAGTTTGCTTGCGGCTCCATCCAGACATCCTGCTTGAGAAGTCTACAAACTCAGTAGTCTCTTCATGGGGAAACAAGCTCAGGTATCTTATTTTGTGTTCACCAGAAACCCAGAATGGCTGGAGGATAGTCACACCAAGGGAATGTGTTTCCTGCCTTTCTCCATACTGCTTCTCTCTCCATTAGCTCCTTGAAAGCAGCAGTGTGTGTCTCCATGTGTAACCATGTGCCATCCTTCTCAGGGAGAAGTTGTTTGCACAAATATTATAGAAGAGAAGTACTGGGTTATTCCTAGTGCTTGAATGCTCCAGAGTTGAAAATAGATGCTTTGCCATCAAGTAGGTCAGAGGTGTACTCAGCTCATGGATCCAAATGATAAGGTGGATAGGAAAAGGAAACAGAGGGTTTCACAATACACGGTTTTAATGGATGTTTAGATTGGCTGTAAATGTGCAACTGCATGTTTGTTTAGAGTTACCAGGATATGAATCAAAGAAATAAAAATAGGAATGCATTAAGGCTTAGAGAAACTCTTGGGAAGGAGCAAATTAGTATTTCTAAATGTAAATATTTTGACCCAACCTATTAATCATGTTCTCATGCCACAGTGGGAGAGAATTGAATTGGATGTGGTAACTTGTCTTCTGTTTTCTGCAGGAACAGCACATTGTGCTTCATACACCAGCACCGTGTCTGACTGATTAAGCTGTGCTATTTTCTTCAAACTTTCAAGTATTATGCCACTGGGTTATTGGGGTTTTGTGTGACAAAAAAATTAAATCAAATCAAAACTTCTTTTCCCAGCTTTTCTGTTTCTGATATATGGCACAGCCAGCAAATTCCCAGTCTTGGCATTTCTTTTAATGTGTTTACTACTGTGAGAAATTGCTGGAGACCTTAAGAATATGTCTTAATTAAATCAGTGAGTTTGCTCATCCCTTTTTCTCTATTCCTTAATATTCCCATGGTCTTACATAGCTCAGATTTTTAAATATGGGTGATGTCTAAAATGTTTAATAGATGACTAACAGATGTAGGAACATTACAAGCATAAGCAGCATGTTATATATTATTAAGACACATTGTCATTCAAAGATGTCAACATAGTCTTCTGTCAATTTTTGAGATACCATAACGTTTTATAGCAGTTGATATCTTTTATTATAACATCCTCCTAAGAATTTGCAAATATAAAACTAAAGCTAAATATGAAATGCATTTGCAATACTTTATCAAGTTCTTAGAAACAATGATAATTGGAATAATTATCTCTGCAAACAGATGTACATCCAGAAAGATGATAGCAACAACTTTGTTTGCCTCTGTCTAGTATTTCTCAAGAGTGCTGCTAAGCCAGAGGAATCACCTAGAGTTTGTGCAGGGATAGCTCCTAGCCATATGATTCAAGCATTACAGTTGTGGGGAGAGTGCATTTACCAGTTCCATGCCAGCCTCTAGTCACCCAGGTAGAATTCAGTGCGTGATGGCAAGAGCTGGAAGTGTTTAGACCAAATCATTATTATCAAATGCATTAAAGCTTAGAATTAAAATCTGGGCTTGTAGAAGAGGCATGGCTGTAGTGTGGTGGACCCAATTGCTGGAATTTCCTTTTTCCATTGGTCTGAAAACAGCACAAGCCCATGATAGGGAGCCTTTCTGCTTCCTCCATTTCTGCCCTACAGAACAGCTATAGTGAGGAATGCAAAGACTTCTCTTCCAAGGAACTAGTCTAATGAGGTTTATAGTACTTGTAGATTTACATTTTTTATATGTCTCCAGAGATGCTCTAAAGAATACATTTTACAAATGCTAGAACAAATAATGGAATTGTGAATAAAAAAGAAAAGAATTCTGTGTCAGAGCTGCATACTTTGCCAACCTTTGTCTTGAGGAGAAATTCAAGGAGAAATGAAGAAAAGACTCCTTTTCCTGGGCTCACTTCCAGTCATTTGGCATTTTTACTGTATATTAGGCCAACCCTCTTTCTGAAAGTTTTGATTCTTACAGAATTTATAGGCAAAGAACAGCAGTAAGAAGAATAACAGTAGCTATATCAAGCAACAGAGTGTTACCAAAATTTTTTGCCCATTTAATGTTTTTAAGGTCTCTGTAATTTATTTATTTATTCTTTCTTGGGTACCTGTCAATGTATGGAAAGAAGAAAAATTTCTGCATTTATTGAATATCTTTAATTATTTTATTGAATATTTTTATTTATTTATTGAATATCTGATGTAGTATAAAAGATATTTTATTTCCATTGTCTATCTCTGACTGACTGTTAGCTGACTAAGTAACAGTAGACGACTCTGCCTCTTTCTGTCTGTTTTACTCATTATCAGAGATGCACAAAATACTTATTTAACTTACTTTGTGCAACCTTAGTTTATCACCTAGGAGGTTAGTGAATTGTACAATAGAAGTACTGGTACTGAAAATTGGGTTAGAGATTCTCATGGGATAAAGGATGAGACAGCTGGAGGTCAGACCACATCAGACAAGAAAAAAAACAAGAAAGTTTCAAAATTGGGCTCCCATAGATTATTATTGACCAATGCAGGTAGTAAAATGTGTCACCTAGCTCCAGTCACTATATCAAATCACATTAATTTTACCACAGCTCTGAAATCTCCTTCCCAGATTGCCTCTCTCTTATACTGTCCCCTGAAGACTCCCCCTGACTTTGAGGTGACATGCCGATTTCCCACTGGAGTCATAATTCAGATGAAATCACGTCACGGTGACACCAGCACAATTAAATCATAAATGAAGACCATGACATGTATTTCTGAAAGTTATTATGAAATACATATATATATAGACATATAATCTGCATTAGATTGTTATTTAAAAGGGGTTTTTAAAGCTCAATTTAAGCCAACGTAGATTGCACATATTTACTGCCCTTCCTTTCTAATCTCAGGGTTTAGCAAACATGAGCCTGTGTTACACCCTCAATTATATAGACAGGAAGACTGAGATATTAAAGGTGACTTTCTCCTGGTCAGAAAGCTGAGGGCATGGGAATTTTTCAACTCTCAAGCTCCTTAACTTCTCTGCCCTTTCCGTTGCATTGATATGTTTCCATACTTCCTTATTTAGCCATAGACTAGGAGTGATCTGGGCAATCCTTTATTAAATCTAGAATACTACCACTTCTATTCGCACTAGGGCCATTCTTCAGCTTTTACAAGCATCTTTACTGTCCATTGCCTTCCCAAAAGTAACTGCGCTAATTGACGGTTTTACTGTATCTAAAGCAGATTCTATTAAAATTAGACATGAAATTGAGTTTGTAGGAATGCAGTTACTGGCATTAATGGGCATTAGTTTTGAGGGGCTCCAGGCAGCCAAACCACACCCTGTTCCCAGCTCACTAAGAGCAGCATATGACAGAAAAAGAAAGGAAAAAGCACTAGCACAGTTCTTCCCTGGGGAATTAGGAGTCTGCAAGAGACATCAGCTGGTCCCAGGCCCTCAGGAAACAGCTGAAGCATCATTTATTGGCATGTAAATAGTGCAGAATAATCCTGTGCCAGATGCCATCTTTGCATACCACATGTCAAACAGGAGCTGGGCTGCATTAGTGCCGTTTGAGGATGGATACCTCCGAAGGAAAAGCCAGCATTTGCAACACAGTGCAGGCTCGAGGCACACAGCAAATGTGGCATCTCATGGTGACACGTGATGATGAGGCTGTGGGAGTGGAGCACTAACTGATCTCAACATGTGAAAGTTTGGCCTCCAGACTTACTGTTTTGAAGCTTGTCCCTGTTTCCTAATCCACAACTATATTTTCAAGAGTATTTAATTTCCTAGGCAAACGTTATTGTCTTTTTTCTCTATCTCTGAATAGTGAACAGTAAGAAATCAACCAGATTAAAGTTACCACACAAATAAGGAAAAAAAACTACCCACGTGGTGATGACCTGGAGATTCAGTTCTTAATTGGCAAAGGCCCAGAGGAATTGAGACTCTGAGTCCATGGGGTCTTAACAAGGGGGCAAGTGGGGATATGGAGAACAGCACTGAGACTGCATGGGCTCGCATTAGCCTGGCGTGTGTTGTGTGTCAGCAACATCGATGGACGGCACAAGAATTCAGCGCATTTTGGCTCCACTCCTGCAAGGGTTTAGGCCGGCACTTAAGATGCACATAGGAAGAGTAATAAAGCTTGGAGTATGCAAACAACATTATGGAAGAGAGGCCTTTTTTCTATCCAGAAACAGCCTTTGCTGCACAATTTTTTGTGCCTCAGAATATCAAGCAGCGGCAGAGTTAAATGGAATCATATTAATAAGCATGGATAATCTCATCATCCGGGGCGGGCTGACAGCAAAGCAGCTCCAAACACACGCAGCTGAGTGAAATGTTCCTGCAATTAATTGGATTTGATTAAATTTCTCAGTTAATGGCTGGAGGAAAAGAAACAGACCAAAGACAGCGAGCAACTTTCTTGCTAACCTGGAGCTTTGAGTAATGGTTATGGAACACCAGGTTCCCCACTGCATTACATGGGGAAAGTGTTGTTCTGGACATAGGAGCACAAGAACCCAGTTTCTCACAACCTTTCTCTTTGTCATGACCTTCTGCTTTTCTGAAAGAGAAGATGAAAAATTTGAGTCCCAAATAGCTGTTCTGACACTGCTACTTTTCTATGAAAAAATTGAAACCATTAAATTTTTGTTGCCAGGAAGGGGGAAAACCAACTTCAAGGCCTTGAAAGCTAAGGGGAAACAGAGTTGTCAATCTCCAGCCAGCTTTAGATTATGATCTGTGAACTTAGATGGAGGCACAGAGCTACCAATCCCATCCTTGTCCTTGCTTATGTAGGGTTATGCTCTACTCAGAAACACTGAGTCTTGATTAAAATCCCTTACAGCAAGGTCCTCAAAAATCCCTAAGTAAAACAAACATTTGCTTTTACCATCTTGCTAAAATTGTGCCTGACACATGGAGGCTTACATGGATAAAAATTGGGCCTGGTTTCATCTTAATTTTTCATTGTATGATCAAATTGTGTTACCTGTTGAAAACTTGATTTATTTTATACAAATTACTTGAGTCCTTTTTAGTGCCTCTTTGAATAAAGAACTAAAAGGAGCAAAGGAATTTTCCATGGAAACCCCACAGCATTTTACAAATATCCCAGCAGTGACATATAAAACAGCTTTTTCAAAACCCAGTGAAAGTCTTAGTGAGCTCTCTTTTGCATAATTTTCCATCATGGGTAACACCAGTGACACAACAACGGTGGGAATTGACTACATCTGCTAGATCATCTGGTTTAGGTAAGATTTGCACATCATAGTGTTTAATGTAGGCTTTCTGTCACAGGGGCACGCTGTCTCTCCAAGAAGTAGCAGTTGCCTCTACACGGTGACAGGGAGGCCAAGTCCCATGTGCAGCTCCTGGTGGTTCAGGCATTATGAGATCACTGTCAGTACACTTACTTCTTGTCTTGAAATATTGGAAAATTTCAACACACAAACTTAGTTTATCTTGGACTGATTTACAATACCTGAACAAACTGATTTACGATACCTGTACAAATTAGAATTAAGACTGGATCAGTGGGCTGAGGCCAGTTGTATAAGGCTCAACGAGGCTTAATGCCAGGTCCTGCCCTAACATCACAACAACCCCATGCAACACCACAGGATTGGGGAAGAGGCACTGGAAAGCTGCCCAGTGGAAAAGGACCTGGTGGGGTGTTGGTCAACAGTGGCTTAACATGAGCCAGCAGTGCCCAGGTGGCCAAGCAGGCCAGTGACCTCCTGGCCTGGATCAGCAACAGTGTGGCCAGCAGGACCAGGGCAGGGATTGTCCCTCTGTACTTGGCACTGGTGAGGCCACACCTCCAATCTTGTGTTCAGTTTTGGGCCCCTCACCACAACAAAGACATTGAGGGGCTGGAGTGTGTCCAGAGAAGAGCAATGGAGCTGGGGAAGGGTCTGGAGCACAAGTCGGATGAAGAGCAGCTGAGGGAGCTGGGGGTGTTTAGCCTAGAGAAAAGGAGGATCAGAGGGGACCTTATGAGGCTCTACAACAACCTGAAAGGAGGATGTAGGCAGGTAAGAGTCAGTCTCTCCTCCGAAGTATCGGGAGACAGGATGAGGAAATGGCCTCAAGTTGCTCCAGGGAAGGTTGAGATTGGATATTATGAAAAATTTCTTCAGAAAAAGGGTGGTCAAGCACTGGAACAGTGCTGGCTGCCCAGGGTTGAGTCAGCATCCCTGGAGGTATTTAAGAGATATACATGTGGTAGTTGGGGACACGGCAGTGCTGAGTTAACAGTTGGAGTCAACAACCTGAAAGGTTTTTTCCAACCTAAATGGTTCTCTGAGTCAGAGAGAGAAGCAGCATCACAGCTCAGTCTCGTGTGCACATATAAACACACAGAGTCAAGTACAGATAGACATGTCTGCATATACATGCTTGAACACACCCCACCACAGTTCCTTAACATCAATACAACTTTTTCTCAGATTTGTGTCACATACACATAGATCATTTCTAAAACCATTGTAGGATAAAAGAACTTGTGAATGACAAAAAACCCCCCAATCCCTTCTTTTCTTTCCCTCTTGGGTTCTTAGGTGTGCCAGTAAAGGAAAACCCAAACATCTACAAAGCTGGCCACCCTGTAACTTACAGTGATGGTTGTTAGAATGCTGGTCTAAGTCAGCCTCCACAACTGTACATGAGTGAAACTCACAGGGGATCGTGCCACCTGCTTTACCCTTCGCCACAATAACTAATACTCCACTTTGGAAAGTTTCCAGGCCAAAGAGTGCCTTAGCAGGGCACTGACAAGCACTACAGCGGTATCCTAGTTACTTCAGCTTCAATCTCCACCATCTCCGCAAGCAGACTCCAGCTGAGTTCTCTAGAAGGACATGCTCATTCTACAATCCTGCTATGTCCCTGCTTTATTATTTGTCTTTCCTGCCTGCCTGCTTTAACCATTGGCACATAACTTTCAGGGTTCACCTTGTTACAACCACGCTGGCAGCCCAGCAACATTCAGCCACACCCAGCTGCTTCTAGCCGAGCTCTGGCAACATCTCCTGCCTGCCAGGTGCTGGGACGGCTCCTCCTGGATATCCAACCCCTAAATTTGCAGTGAAAGAAATGCCTTCTCTGTCCCTCTTGGCAGTAGGTGGGGGCACTTTACCAGTATGAAGATAGATACTGTTCTACCACTGAAATGCACCTAGGCTGGAAAGAGCTGTGCTGGCAAGGATGTGCCTTTTTTCCCTATAATGTTATGGGTAATACCAGCCCATACAGGCAATAGAATCTAAAAGCATAGTTTAGTGTTCATCTGTTTGTTTTTCATAATTGCTGTGTAGAAGCTCCCTGTCCATTACAGAAGACACCATTATCCTTTCTTCACAGCCAGGGATTTACAATGCACAGATTTAAAGTGGAATCCAGGCCATGCTGAAATCCACAGATGAATTCCCAGGCCTGACCTTGGCAGGGCTGGGATTTCACCTAAAATGACCTGTGCTATGTATCATGCAGAAAGGCTGTGGCGTATCATGGGATTAAAGACTAGTTTTGGGGAAAGAACTGGTTTAAAACATCCATCTTTTTTGAAAAAAATAAACACTATGCAGAAATAAAAAATGTTTGGTCTCAATTTAAGTGGTGATTTGTCAACATATTTCTTCAGGAACGACTAATAATAAAGTGGTTGTTTTGTTACATTTTGCTATGAGACTGTTATTTTTTGTTTGAATATGTTTTTCGGAAATCTATGACACATTGTTATTGCGAGAAAAACCTGAATGTGCTCTTACTTTTCTGAGTGAATGTAAGGACAATTGAGTTGAAAAGGTCAGAACAAATATGTGTTACCTCAGCTTTTCAACATGTAATCCTCAACTTTAGTTGAGTATCCAAAGTGAAATAATTCAGACTTTCTGCACCACAAGAAATTATCAGCATTTCTGTGCTCCTAATTTGAGGTGACAAAGTTCCTGATCATACTTTTTTCACCCTCTTCACCCAAGAAAACAGAATTTCTATTTTTCAGGCAGCTCTGGCAGTGTGTGGCCCTATGTGGTGTTTGAAAGCTTCATCCTTGTTTTGGCATGGGAAGGATGCCCTCCCTATTCTACATGGTTACTGGTTCTGGCTTCATCTCTCAGAAACTGCCTGGCTGGTGCTCGCCCTTTGCAATGACACACCCACTGCATACAGTGACAGGGATGTGGGCTAGACTCCTCTGGGTAGCTGGCACAGCCAGGCTTGCCTGGAAGTAAGGAAGGAAATGCAGCAGGCAGGCCGTGTTTCTTGATGAAGAGGTCTGACCATTATTCCTTCAGGGATAAACCCAGGCCAACAACTTATTTCATATCAGTTAGTGCCAATCTGGCATCTGAGGGGCTGTGAGAGCTCTGCTGCTGTGAGCCTGCATCATATTCAGGCAGCTGACCTCGAGGCGAAAATCTCTCTATCCCATTATACACCCCCTGAGACACCCAGGCCCCATCTACTTTGTTTTCTCTGCTCCCTGTCATTTATTTTCATCACTCGTTTTAATCCCCTTAGCATGTCATGTGCGCCCATCAAAGAGATGCTTTCTGTGCAGTCCAGCGAGCACATTAATGGGGTTCCTTTCTCCCCACGTCTGGGTATCAGTGGTACTTTTTGGCCACTTGTCAAATATTTCCGCAGAGATCATTTTCAGGGTTTCACATAATCATATTAACAGGGCAGACATTAAATAGAAGTGGGGAAAAGGTGCGCGGAGGGACTGGGGGAAGAGAGAGTAGTTCTAGGAAATGGTTCCATTCTTTCATTGCAATGAAAAGGCGACCGGGGCAGAAGATGATTGCTGGATTTGTTTCCACACCAAGGCTGAGAAATAAATAAACCAAGCTAAGGATCAGTGAATTTAGCCCTGTTAAAGCTGGGATGCAAATATTCTGTAGAAATGGCCCAGAAATTTTATTTTGCAAGTAAATGGCGGGGGCGGGGGGAAACCCCTCAGGGTAATGCTCCAAGAATGGAGAGCAGCTGGGAAGAATAAATCTTGTCAGTATAAAAAGTTTCACTATTTAGGAAAGAATGACCTTCATTTTTGTAGGGCAGATCTTTGTTAGGGCTTTCTGGACTACTGTGGTCCCTAAGTGAGGCTTCTTTCCACATCTGGCTTTGCACAACATGTCCCTGCAGAACACAAGGTGCTCCTGAGGCTGTCAGTGGTAGAAGCCCTTGGGACTGGTTGCAAGGTTCAGCTAAAAGACCCTTTTGTTTGTTTTTTTGTGCCTGAAGGGACCAGCTTTCGTCAAGGTGAGGAATATCATCTCTGATTCCTCTTGTATCAATTTGTCCACAACTCATTAGCTTATATGTAAACATTGGATTTTAAATAAACAGCAGTACACCCTGATTTTGTATCATATCATCTATCTGAATATATATATGATTTTGTTATGAACTGGAATTCATGACATATTAAGGGCAGCTCTGGTTTTTGACATTTACAAATGCCTTCTATTTTTGGTAAGGCTCCAGATGTTTCCTTCTCATGAAGTAAGACTTGCATCTGGAACCACTACTTCCCCAGCTACCTACCTACTTGTATTCCTTATGCTAGGAATTAGCTTTGCAGGATCTTGCAACAGCTTATTGTCTCTTGATGCTTTAAGAGGCAGTTCTGTACTTTGATGCTTTATTCCAAATACTACATCCAGGTAGATGAATGCCAGTATCTTCAACACTGCTGCCTGTGCTAGTTGCTCAGTTGAGGAGAGGTGAAAAAAAGACCACCTGAGAAAAAGAAAGTGGATTATTAATATGATATTTTTGCTTGTGCTTTGCAATTTGTGTTGCTGGAAGTTGCTGAAGGTACAAAATTTGTTGAATTCATGGTTATATATTAACATGTGGGGGGGGTCTGTAATTTCTATGTGACATTGTCTGAGGTCTTTTTGGCAACTTTTCTGCTCCACCAACTCCTGCATAAACATCTAACTGGAGAACTTACTTGCAGCATATTTTATCCAGGTGTCTTCAGTGGTGTAGGAAATTGGACAGTTTTTGTACTCTGATGACTCTGTACACCTGGGGGTGCAAAGAGCTTTGACTTTTCGTCTGACTGCCTCACCGTGGCTCTGAATGCCAGTCCTTTGCCATTTCCCTGAGGTTTAAGCAGCACTTCATGCACCCCTGGCATTCTGCTGGTTGTGGGTTGTACTTAATGATGTCATCTTAAGGCAACTTCCAAGCTGCTCTTCTGTCATCTCTCTTCCCTATTTACAGTAGTTTCTGATTTGGGAAGAGTGCTAACTGAGGAGGGGCTGGCGGGCCTTTTGGGGGGTGAGTTTGAGAGGGACAGGCACAATGAAGATGGGGAGAGTGCTGAACTTTGTGCCTTGGGGCACCAGAAACAGGAAGGCAGACAAAAACACCTGAAAAGCCAGGAAAAATATAAAATGCTAAAGGAAATTGATGCTGTAAAGGAGGGGAAGGGCTGCAGTTGGGAGTCCTCCCAAATGACTGCAATGCAAGTTGCACAGCTCGTGCTGCTCTGTGACCAGCAAGCACCCAGATACACTGTGGTGTCCACCCCATGCAGCCTGCAGCTGGTAGCCACACAACATGGAAATTGTGCCACAGCTGCTGCCAGAACTCTAATATTGCACGGTTTGGCATTAATTTTTGTTGTGTGGGTGGATTATTCTGCCTAGAAAATATGCTTTTCTTAACTAAGCGAGTATTTTTTTGATGTTGTCTGACCTGGCTCTTGATGCCAAAGATATCACAGGATGAATAAGTATATCACAAATCAGGATAGCAGAGAAGGCAAGGGCGTACTGAACCTGGTTGCTCTTCTGCATCATTTCCAAGTGTGAGGGCCAGGTTTGCCTCTGGCCTCAGTCTATGAAGTCTAAATGAAAAACGTTGTTATATAAATCTGAAAAATCTTTTTCAGACTTTCTTAGTAATGTGGTATATTTCTTGTTTGCTGGGTGGTTTTTTGCCATCTTTTTTTTTTTTTTAATGTGGCCAGCATTGGAAATGTTATATGCCTGAGTACAAAATCACACAAGTTAAAGGTAGGATAATGAAAGCCACACTTTCACCAAGCTAATGAGATAAAACAGTCCAAGGAGGAGCTTGTTAATACAGTCACAGGAGTTTTGACTTGGATATCCCCTCAATCATCTGCATGTAGCAAGTCTGAGTTTCATAACTCTGTCTGTGAAGACTAAACATTATATTTTGTGGACAACCACAAAAGCCTTTTAACACAGGTTTAATTACGAAACCCAGAAAAATGATTTAGCTCTGGAAAGAAAGTAATAAGCAGCACTTCAGTTGAAAGAGGTTGTTTCATAGCTGAGAAGAAGGATGCACAAAAACTTTTTATTATGTTAGGAAGAACATTAGAATAATGGATGCTGTTGTTTTTATGTTGTGCATTGCGATTAGCACTGGAGAAAGTACTTAAATAAGTTTAGGTCACTTGCAATAAGGTAAGCACTTATGCACATGATATAACTTTATCCAGGTATTAAAAACTTCTCTTGTCTCTAGAGGATTTACTGAATCAAATTCAGTATTTATCAGTAAATTGTATGAAAAGCTACTTTCATATACACACAGCTTGAGTTCTCAAAACTAAATGTGAAATAGAAATATTTCCATTATTCTTCCATTTAATTGCATGATAGAGGAAAAAAAAAAACCAGTTGTAAAGAGAATAAAAACAGTTCCCTGTAGGATATTATTAGCTTTTGAGCCCAGATAAAGAGCTCATGGGTAATAAATAGAACAGGACAGTGCCTATTAAAATAAGAAACAGAAAACCAATATGAAAGGGTAAAAGGTGGGGGTTTTAAACCTTTGTCTTGGGAAGCTTTAGCTGATTATCCGGTTTGCTATCTGAAAAGTGTCTTAAATCAGGCTTCTGTCCAACCTTCAATGCACCTTTGTGCAGCTTGAAGGAATACTTGGAGTGTAGCAGTATCATTTACAATAGTAAAGGACCACTAAGCCTGGCACTTCAGAAACTCAGATCCCCCTCCCTCCCTCCCTCTTGAGCAGTTCTCCATCTTGAGTAACAACCCTCTAAGTGTTATTTGTAATGGGAGTCAAGGCATTCCTATGTACACCTGGATTTCAATCTTTGCAGCTTCTACTTCAGTTTTCAAGGGAAAATACTAATGTATAAAGATGCCCTCTGACAGATTCAGGGCATGACTCTCCTACATCTCTTGAATCTAGCAGAATAATATCTGTTATGGTGTTAAGAATATGAATGTCAATATCAGCACCAACCAGCCTGAAGGAAAACAGACACCAGGGAATATAGGAAGATATGTAAGCAAAAAGCAAGTATATGGATTGAATGCTATTTACAAAGCAAAGAGCTCAGACAGCCCATGCTATACAGCCACAATCTGGGGCAATAGCTCCTAGCTTTCTTGCTTCCCTCTAAATTTTTGTTCAGTTTTGGAAATGTGCCTGCATACACATACCAACCTTTTAAATCTCCTTGAAACGTGGAAAATTTGGGTTCCATGTGCCTTTTCGGTGAAAGAACCATAACCAAACCAAACCCCCACCAAGCTTTAACGTAAATAAAGAAGCAGGTTACCCTGTATTTTTGTGTGGGACTGAGCACAGAGGACTCACAATTCAGAATGAGACAAGAGTAACACAAAGTACAGCCAGAAGAGAGTCAGTGATCAAAGTTACACCTGCTTTGCCTGTATGTTTATGTATTTGTTGCAAAACATAGGGCCCAGTTCTTCTCTTGGGCCTATATAGGTATGAGAAGTCTCTATAGTAAACAGAACAATACCAAAGGAAGCAAGGAAGCAAACTGGGCTATTTATAATTGCTCTGTTACCAATATACTCCTTCAACAGCTTGCCCAGATTAGACATAATTGTGTATTTATACTCTCTGGGAGAGCTGTTCTGAATAATTTTGTCTCTTTTCAGAAGATGCTTTTATAATGCAATCTGTATTTGTAAATGGATTCTACACATCCTATTACACAGATACTTCAATATTAATTACTTTGACCTCTGCTTGGCTATTGTGTGAAGGGGCAGGGGGCTTTTTCCAGGAACATAGTCCTTTTAATTTTTCCGGAGAAAATAATTTTGGTTTAATTTTATTTCTCTCCAGTTATTGTAGCATTTGTCTTGTTCCCAGGGTCCTTTTATAAGAAGAAATTATCTTTCTGTGTGAGCTTTTTCCCCTTAAAATCTTCTCTCAGACTTTCTCTCCACCAACAGACAGAGTAGAAACTCTGGCATGTTGAAAAACAACAAAAAACTCAGGTTCCTGCAGGTATCCTACCAGTCTGTGGTCAGGTGCAGACCAGCACAGCTGCCTGCCTTTTCCACAGGGCAGGCAGGGGAAGGAGGTTGCAGAGGGAGGATTTAACTGTTACTGGTGTTTAATGTGGAGCAGCACCCACATTAGGTGTGACTGCAGATTTGGCAGAGGAGGACAGTTCACGCTGTGCCAGGAGACCCACTCACTCCTTCTTCTGCAGCAGGTCAGAGGGTCAGCCACCTTGCCGAGACCCCAGGCCTTCCTGGCACTGCTATTCCCTTTTCCACCTTCCTTCTACCTTGCCTAATTATAGTGTCAGCTCTTCAGGGCAGTCTCTGCTGCCATGTGCCCAGTGCAGTGGGGCTCTGATGTGGGTTAGGGCCCTGGGGCACTGAATTCAGTAGAAGTCATAAATAGGTCAAGAGAGAAATTTTGAAGTATGCGGTAAGGATGGAGAATGAGCAAAACCCTGAAAATTCCCAAATGTTTACTGACCAGAGCTCAGAGCAAAGTGTTCTTTGAAATCTTTGAAAGTTCTTGTCTTAATACTTTGATGTTGCTTCTTTTTCCTGACTGAGGATCAGTGGGTTTGGCCAGTCACTCTGCTTCCCTCTTCTCCCTTCTCTCATTATTCACTGACAAAAATCCTCAGCATGGTGCAAGGGTTTGGCTTGCAGGGGAGAGTGTCATCTCCAACAAAGGAATTGGGCTGTCCACTTCTCCACTGCCATCCTCTGGAGTCCACCAGCCCAGAGGATTACAGTGGAGCAGACACTTTATTTTACCGTAAAGCAAACATATTGACAATGTCAGCGATTCCCATATTGAATTCAAGCATTAAAAAAAAAAAAACAAACCAAAACCAGAGAAACAGCAAACAAAATCCCCTGTAGCTGAAACCTTTACAATGATGGCATCAGGGCAGAGGTTTCTCTCACCTCGCTGGAAGAGGGGACAGGGAAGGTGCTGCATTGTAATGAGTGTGTTACATGCCACATAAGCAGGCACTCATCTGCTGGTACCCATGAGGGAACTAATGTTCCCTTACTTCCCCATCCCTCCACTGCCAGCTAATCTGTGCCTGCCCGTCTAATTTCCTGGCAACTGCTCTAATGTACAGGCTAATAATGTTTGCAGCAATCCTGAGAGATGTCAGTATGCAGGCTAGCTATGAGGTTGTAGGGTCCAAAGGAGGATTAATTAGGGGAATTGTGGCATCTGGTTAGGGGGAGCTTTTGAGAAGCCCTTCATCCAGGTGGTATGAGCAGTCCAGATAAGCACCCAAATATTTCTGTGAGGAACTGGGATGCCATCCCTAATTGAAGTTCAACCGCTACTGAGTCCCCTTGATGATTTCTCCTCCTTTCTTCCTCAGAGTATCTTTTTTGTTGTTGTTTCCAACTTTAACTTAATGAAAACACATTTGAAAGTAAAATTACAGATTTCTCAGGGACTCTGACCCTTAGGGGCAGCCATGGAGATACTGCAGAAGGAGCTGAGTACACAAGGTCTTGTTAATTAGAACAGAGTGAATGATTCATTGGAAATAATTTATTCAATTAATTTAGTCTCTCTTTCTTTTGCAAATTCTCTGTGAAAAGTTTGCAGTTTTATTGCATTCAGCTGCTAGACAGCAAATGATTTCTCTGCATGTAGTTGACCCCTACGTGGCTTGAAATGTAACGTCTGGCTTTTAGTTTTTCAGTGGACAGGGGTACTGGAGTTAGTGTTCTTCCTTGATTAAACAACTGACTTTTAGTATGTGCCTTGAAAAACTGATGTTCATTTTTACAAATGTAGAGGTGACCTTCCAAGAATATTATTAACCATGGCATAGAAATATCTCTGCCAGTGAACTCATTTACTAGAACAATGATCTGGAAAGTCTGTCCAGCACTTACCCTCCAGTGTCCGACATGGTGTGTCTTTGTGAGCCTTCCCCTCTGGCATGCTCAGGGAATTTTCACTCTTTCTCCTTCACCAGTCCTGTGCAGAGTCCTTTGCTTAAGCTTCTCTCCATGTGGAGACAACCTCTCCAGAATATCAATTGTCTGATCAAAGCAGCCATGAAGCGCAGTTGTTAAAGTCAAAGTCATAAAATTCATTGCCAATAATCTGATGCCTACTTGCTGAAGTCCTTGTCAGCAAGGTGGGTATTTATTCACTGAAAAACATTCATGGTGCTTACCATTTTCCACAATAAAGAGTACAGAATACTTCACAAGCAGGAGAAAATCCTAAATAGTACCTGTAATGACCCTCCACTACCAAGCAAACAGCCTTGCTCTATAACCTTGTCGCATTTCCCTTTGCCTGACTTCCATACATAGGATAAACTAAATTGGCACAGACCTTGGGTGTGAGCAAGTGAATTTGCATATCTGTCTGTCCTGATTTAGAGCAGGGTCATTGTCTCCATCAGACTTCTGCTGCCCTGGGAAGAGAGACATGCAGAGAGCCTGACCCATGGCAGGCAGGCTTTTCTTGAGATGTATCCAAGCGTGGGGTTGTAACTCTGAGCTCAAGGTAACATTAGTTTCAGTAATACTCCATCAAAAAGCATTTTTAAAGAGGGACGCTACTGAATGAAAATTAATGCATGGGAGCATTCTTGTAACAGGTGCATAGTATTTCAGTAATAGGCTTGTGGGATGTTTATTCACTTGCCAAATTAATTTATCAGGTATTGGATTCAAAGGATTTCCCAACAGGATATCTGCAGAGATTAGTGAGCTAGGCAAATGCGCTTTGAACAAATACATCCTTTCATCAGGCAGTCATTTGGATAATTCCAGCATCAACATGCTCGCTGCTGGAGTGGGTCTGCTGGTAATTGCATTAACTATTTTTCCTGTGGTGGTACATATCTGTGCCTTTAGATCTTACAAGGACAGGGTTTGGCCTGTTAGTCAGGAGGCACCTGCCCATCTCTGCGTGCACATATGCAGTTTTAGCCAGCCCAGTCTTGCCCAAAGTAACCTTTCCTGCCTGGAAAGATGTGCTGTATCAAAAAAACCCCAAACAACTTCGCCAGCACACACTGACAATACTTTTTTTGAAAAAAAATTGAAGAAAAATTGCGTCAAAGATGTAAGAACATTGTATTTCAAAGTATTTTATAACAAAGTATGCTTCATTTTAATTTTCTTGCTTTTTTGGAGGTCTTTGATTTTGTTTTTGAAGTTGAAAGTAAAATTAAACTTGGTTTTACCAGGAGAAATTTCTCATCTGATTTTACCCTTGAAACTTTAAATAGATTGTCATTTTGATGGAGGACAGGTATCATTACTGAAATTAGAGGAATTACCATGAATTGAAAACTTCAGAAGTTCATCTTTAAGATGACAAGTCATTCAACAGATATATTGGAACTCATGTTTTATTATCAGATTAATGAAGAAATAGCAAAAGTTTTGTTAGTCTTGTTCCAGCAACTAAGTGGCCCATTTCCTTTCTTATCTTCTGTATCCTATCATATTTCTGGTCTTAAACACTGTAGTAACCAATCATGGAAAAACTAATGAGCTTGGCTTATTAAATGGCCAATTACCTTTCAAGAAATTATTTTTTTCTCTTTTTAGATACCTGGCATAATATAACTAGTCTCTATTTGAGAGACCTGAAGTAAAGAACTCATTCTGAAGTAAAGAAATCATTCTTTCATCAATTTTTGGAAATGTGGGTCACCATATATAATGCACCAAGCTTAAATCCTGTAATGACTGTAATGTGGTTATTCTGTTCCTTGAGCTGTAGAAGTACAAACAAAACTGAGGATTTGAGGGTTAGCATATGATTTTTCAACTCAATGTATGGGGTTTTGCCCTTTTTTTTCTTGAGCCTTTTAAATTGTGGGGGGCTGAAAGAACATTCAATAAATTTATTTTTGAGTGTACCAGTGCTTCTCTGCCTCATGAAACCAAATCTTACCAAGCCTTCAGCATGAAGAGAACCAAAGAGAACCATGGAAACAGCACAAAAGCAAGAAGGACTCTGAGAAACAGAAATGGGGAACAAGGAGAGTGAAAGTGTTTGGGGATTTGGGAAGGTGGTTTAACATCCTTGTGCTTTTCTTTCTTTTTTTATCTTTTTTAAAATTATTATTATTTTTGGTTTTTTTTATTTTGTTGTTGTTGTTGTTATTTGTAAAGCATAATATTTTGCTGTGCAAGCAATGGTACTCTCCCAGCAACCCCCTCCCCTTGTTTGCATCCTTTGGAGGTCACTAACTGCTCACGCACACTGCTGAGTGGAGGACAGACTCTTTCTTGTGTTCTTTATAACAACATGAGAGCAGATGCCTCAGGCTGCAAGCCTCAAGTTGAGTTCTGCAGGCCCCAGGAACGGTGAGATGTCGTGCATATCTGTGTTCTGGGCTTGGCCTGCTCCAAGGATGTGTGCCAGCTGTGTGCTCCACATCTGAGTTCGAGTCCACATTCCCCTGAAAGCTCTGCTCGGAGCTCAGGGTTGTTCCCAACCGCAGGCGTTGCACGTGCCCACCTCAGAGCATCAGGAATGGCATGGGAGGGGAATGACAGCCTTTCACACAGTTTTGCCATGGTGATTGCACAAACAGGTAGGACATCACCACCTCATCTTCCCCTGCCAGACAGCCACACAGGGCCACAGTGTCTTGGCTCATCCCACCATGATTTGTCCCGGTGTCCCTGGGCCGGGCTGTCCTGGGGGACCAGGACATTGTGCCCTACATGCCCAACTGTGGCAACTGGTAGGAGGCAGTAGGGGAGGATGCTGGCAGTTGTCATGCTCTCCATCATGAGCAGGCTCCTCTGGGTGTCTCTGGCATGGAAGCAAGAGTATGCAGGAGCCCTTCAGCAGTGAGGGAAGGAAAGCCAGAGCCCACTACTGCTTTCTGTCATGGAGAGGTTGAAAGCAACTTGCTGTCTGACAAGCAGCAGCTGCAAGGAAATTTCCCCATCACCCCCATTGGCCCCCCCCCCCCTTTCTTTTCTTCATTTTTTTTTAATGACAGCAACATTTTTATCAACTTGGGCTGAGCATGAAAATCTGAGTGGGGGGTGGGAGGACTGTGTGGGGAGGGGAGGAGGAGGAGCAGAAGAATGGCTGGCTGCTGGCATATGCCTGAGCTGAGGGATGCTCTCTGCCTAGGAGGACAGTTAACCTACACAAAATGTTCTGGCTTCTTGCCTGTGTCAGCCACATCATGCTGCTCCAGCCTTTTGTGCCAGATCCCCAGGATGGTTACTGTCACTCTGACAGAGGGAGAGAGAAGGAGAAAAAATGAGAGGGGAAAAAAAGGCAAAACAAACCCACAAACACACCAAATCTAATACCACAACACAGTAATAAGCTTGATGTCAAGCCCAGGTAGAGAAGCTGTATTTTTCAAAAATGAGCAGCAGTGGAAAAGTAGCAAGGCAGCTGTGTGCTTCTGCAGAATAAATCAAGGTTGGATGGAAGGCCTTGGAGGGTAAAGTCAGCCAAGCTCCACATAAATGGATATGAACATATAGCATTTAATAAGGAATCTGAACTAATAGAGTCTGGCTGTGAGCAAACCACAACTCAGGCTGGCATCTTTTTTTTCCCTGTTAAATCCAGGTGGAAGAAACATTCTGATTTCTAGAAGAGAAAAATCAATTGTCAGAAATGCTCTGATAACGCCTTTGTTTATACCCACAGACTTTCTTATACAAGGGATACTATGATAGCCTATTGACCAAAACTGCCCCTGATCTTGGGTCAAATTCCCTGAATTCCTTAAGCCAGGACTTCTGTCACCTCCTCCCTTACAAACTTCTTAAAATCTTCTGTAGAAGGCTGTTATCTCCAACAGATAAAAAGCTGCCTTTCCAAATTATTGTGGAAAGCTAAGTGGTTGCTCTCCACCCCAACACTTTCCACGTAGGAGTTGACAGACCCATGTCATTACCCAGTCCACAAAAAATCTTTTATTATTAGCAACACAAATGCCTTTCCCAGGTTACAACACACACCTCTCACAGGCTGCTCCAACACCAGTGAATTAGCTGGACATTGTCAGTGCAGAGCAAAAATGTTCTCCTTTGTCCCCAGATGTCTTCTCAGCCTTGTGGCTTGAGTTTGGAGCTGGCAGCTCCTTTGGCAAAGCCCAGAGGAGGGACTGCCTGTGCCCACTGAGTGCTGGGGTGGGAGCAAGGGGGCAGAGCAGCTTTTCAAAGCATGATGCAAAAGCTGATGCAAAAGTGAGTATTCAGAAATGAAGAGACTGCTGGAAAGTGCATCTTAATAGCTAAAAGCTGTGTGTGACTTCACTTTGAGAGCTGGCTGCTGATCGCATAGCTTACACTCAAGTTGTGCTTTCAAGCTGTTCTCCAAAAGCACTTACCTACTTCAAAAATATTTTTGATGGAGCCCGAGATTCTCCATTAGCTTGAGTTCTAAGGGAAAACACCAAATACAACGAGATTCATGTCAGAATAATGCATTATTCCAGGATATTTGAAGATGAAGGAAGATACCTAAGGTCACTCAAATGAAAGGGTGTGAAGTGGGGAGGCTTGAGCATAATTTCATTTATTTTACTTAAACTCATCACAGAAAAAAAAAAGTATCCAGGGACCCTTAATGTGATTTTTTAAATCTGTGTAAGCCACAAATCAAGAAATCTGTTGGAAACAAGGAGACAAACAGTTGGTTTAAAGTACACATTAGGTGCATTTGGACCCACAGCTGGTCATATTCCAGCTGCCACCCAAAGTACAGGTTTTTCTGTGATCCAGCCTGTCAAACAAGGGCCTTGCAAAAACCCTCTCAGCAACTCCCTCTTGTGCTGGCAGTTTCTGAAGGGCAGAAAGAGAGAGAGAGTGGACAGGGGGTTACAGCAAACACCTTCCAGGTGGTAGGAATCTTTCATCTGCCCCAAACGGGTGGTAAGGCTGCTTAAATAAGCTGTGTATTTATCCCACGTCTCCTCAGAGAATTATAGAAGTGACACTGCTGTACCTCAGTGGAAAGGCAGCAGAA
Source organism: Drymodes brunneopygia (assembly GCA_013400955.1). Taxonomy (NCBI): domain Eukaryota; kingdom Metazoa; phylum Chordata; class Aves; order Passeriformes; family Petroicidae; genus Drymodes; species Drymodes brunneopygia. The sequence goes on along the minus strand of VZTZ01010062.1, from coordinate 1,078,549 downwards.
GTTGAAAAAGTAAACAGAAAAGCCTAGTGGATGGATTTCTAGAAGGTTCAGCCCTTACTGCTTTCTTACTATAGATCCACTGATATCTTGCTGCAGGTAAGCAATGCAGATTTATCTGTGGTTGTTTAGGTGCCAGCTTAATACCATGCATTATATGGGATGTAAAAGTCAGAGAGGAAAAAAGTAATTTCTATGCTTTTTGCCATTTGCTTAGGGCTTACGTGTAAAGAATCATGACAGATGTTGTTTTCAGGGCCCTATTTTCTCCCTCCCCCCCTACTTTTGGCAATATTATCTCTGTCAGATTTTTTGTTCGGCTATCTCTGGTGGAAAACTCCTTGCAGGCATCAACATCAAAGGTCCTTCAGGACCTACCTGGATGTTTTAGCTCTTGAACAAAGGCTCCTTTCTCTCATATCTGTTAATAAAAATACAAGCCCCTGGAGCTTTTAATAACTGTATAGATATTAGGATAAGTGAAAGATGTTAACAGAAGGAGGGATGCTTGTTGGTGCATCTTTCGCTGTGAAAATTTTACAGGCATCTCACCCAGCTGTCCTCTGTGTCCACCTACACTGAAAAAGCCTTCAGCAGGCTGGGCTTCCTTGGGCTGTAGCGCAGAGATCTGCTCTGACAGTGGCCTCTACCTCTGAAGCCAAAAATAGAGGTGAAAGGTTTGTAGGAAGGAGGTAGCAGTTGGGAGTGGCATTTACTGCACCCACTCGAACTCCATCAAACTCAATCCATGAGTCAGGCATCAAGACCAAAACAGTGACCACCAGGTCCCTGGAGAGAAGCTGCTCATCCTGATGTGGACACAAGTCCTTCTTGTGTTAAATACCCACCTTGGAGTGCTCACTCCCCACAGGTTGCCCCCACACTGGGCATTTTGTCAGCCTAACCGAGTCTGACTTAAAGCTTCGCTTTAAGGTGGATAAAGTTTTAGACAGTAGGATAAATGCCATCTCTGGTTTCTGAACAGCTAAAGCGACAATCAGTTGTTAAATAATGAATGTTTTGTCACATTGGCCTAGCAAGTGCTGTGGTCAAAACAGACTCCAGAAATTCATTTTGCACCATCTCCCTAACAGAAAACCAGGGCATATCGTGTCATTTAATGGATAATGTTGGACATCCAGAAAGAGGTACTGATGCAAAATGGGCTTTGGTTGAATCATGATAATTGGATTCAGCACTTACTGAGTTAATGTTAGACATTGGAACAATCTGTATTTTGAGCAGGATGAATTTAAGTGTGCCATAAGTGTGAATATCCCATAAGAGGTGGTGCACCTCATTCAGCTGATGAGGGATTTAAAATGAGAATTGCCCTCAGAAGTATATGTAGCCATCCAGAGAGCAGCTTTTAGAAAAACCACTTGAGAATGTGTGTCATTGAGACACCAGATGCGTCTAAAGGAGGGTACATGGTACCTGTAAAGCAGAGCAGACCTCTTTTGTGTGAGACAATACCTGGTCACCTGGCATTCCCAGTATAATTTCTGGGAAATGTTGTTTTTCTGCAGATAGTAATATCAGTCTTATATAGAGATCCTTTCTGCACTGGAAAAGAGGGAATGATGTATGTACTTTTCAGCTTAAATAAAGGAAGAATTATGAGTTCAATTTTACCTGTGCAACTTATTAGGGAATCAGGTTACACAGGTAGACTCACTGGCTTTGGGAAGGCAAGATTATCTTTTTCCTGCAGCCCTAAAGAAATAAAATGCTTTGCTCAAGAAGGACCCCAAAAAACATAGATGTGTGTCTGCTGAGCACATGTGCTGGGGCTCAAGTTTGTGTCAAGCAGAGCTCTGTATCTGAGGGTGGATTTGGACCATGTTCAGGAGCTTTAGAGAAGGCAGGAGCTTCTATTATAAAATAGGGGTTTCTACTGCTTGATAGAGAAGTGTCAGCTATGATGTTTCATATGTGATTTCATGGTCATATTAAAGGCCTGTTTCTTGGCAGTCATTACAAAATGAGCTGAAGTCCAAGTCTGCTTCTGAGCCCCGAACACCATCAGTGACCAGATCAGTAACATCCTGTCACCTCTCACTGGTTGTGAGGAGAGAGGAGGGATATTTTCATCATCCTTAGTTCAGTCTTCAGCAAGAGTTAACAAAATAATCCTCAAGATCTTTGGTTCATCCCTTCCAGGTCCACATTGTGAATGCAACAGCAACATTCTTGAGAGGGTCACGTATCTCCTTTGGATTCTCAATCTGCAGCGATAGGCAGGAGAAATGTTTGCAAGGCAAATGCTTTCTGATGGGCCTGCCTCTGAACTCACCAGTCACAAGCCATTTGTATGGAAATGACACTAAAATTGCTATCCTAGAGTTGCATCCAACCTCAGCTTCTGCCAGCAGAAGATACAGGGTACCAGATGGCAGAAATCCTATCCGAGAACCAAGTGGTTGAAACTGCTCTTTTTGCTAGGAATTTAAATTGTCCATATGCTGAAAGTATAATGCTCGGCTGCACCCTGGCTGCCTAGTGGAGGCCTCTGCTGCCTGAGCTAAAGGAGAAGAGCAATTAGCTCGTAGCAGCTTGGAGTTTGTGTCTCCCGAAGGTCCCAACGTCAGGCAGTGCTACAGTCACACACACATCAAAATGTCTGATCATGCATCTGGAGGAAGATGGTGGTGTCTGCATGCACAGTCGTCGTCAAACTGGGGCTGTTGTGTCAGAGACTCAAGAGAAAAGCAAAGATTGAGGGTGTTCAGGGTATCTGGTCTCCTCTTTTTCTCAGCTTCTGGATCGCCTGGTGAACCCCAAGCTGAGGTGCTCAAGGGGCACAGTTAGTCATGGATTTCAGAGGAGCACAGACAGTGCTCTATGGGGGATTTGCAGCCTCAGATTTCCAGGGCCTGGTGAGACACCAAAGCTGCTTTGCAGCATGATGCACAGTGCCTGGAGCAGAAGGTCCTCAGCTCTGGTCACAGGTTATGCTCACCATTGTGCAGCTAGGACAGCTCTGCTCTTTGATCATTTGAGTGATTTCATTTAGTTTCTGGAAAGGGCTTCCTTCTCCCTGGGCAGATCCCCTACTTCATAAGTCATCTTTCAAAAATCTGCCATCAGTCTGGCTGAGGCTTTACCCATTCCAGGGCAGCAAAGTCCTTTTTTTGGTGTGTTGAAAAGGTGACCAAGCACAGTGTTTGAAATGAAGAAGTGCCCTACCTCGTGCAGAAATGTTATCCCCTCTCCTGGTTTATAGTCTCTTCCCTGATTCATCCGGTTTCTCCTTGCCTATTGTGCTGGAGTTGAACTCCAGATGGATGGCTCAGAGGGCTTTGCTAAAGTAATCCCTGGAGAAAATTCCTTTCCTGGTCAGATCACTCTGAATTACTCCTCTGCTTAAAATGTAGTCTTGCTGCCTCTAGATTTATTATGTAACATTTTCCTAATTTAAATTGTTTTCTATTTACTGGCCCAGTTGCCTGAAAGACCTGCTTCATCCCAAATCCAGTTACATTGGTCATTATTCACTTTTTCTCTCTCCAGTTCTGCCACAATCAGCAGACATTGGTATCTCACATCTGATGTCCTTATCTAAATTATTTACGTACATTCATTTAAAGGATAGGGAGGTCAAATGTTTCGAAATCTTTACAAGGTCACTGAAAATAAAGCTGTCGTTTGTTTTTTTGCTTGTCCTTTTTATGTGGAAAATTGTATTTTGGTATTCATAAGGAGACTTTTATTAGCAAATGTAAGAGTGCCTTGAAATGGATATTTTAATTATGCATGTAATTTTTNTATATATATAAAATAATACAGTGTTCTTTCTAATAAGAATAGACATCAAGAATTTCCCAATGCAAATGAGTCTCTACCTGTTTCTTTTAGCCCTGTGCCAGACCTAGATAACTTCCAAGGGGCTCCAAACCTTGAACTTTAGGAGGCTCAACCCCTCCTATTACGTAGGAACTTGTCTGCAGTGTTTCACTGGGCTCCAGGGCAAGTTTGTTCATTTCAACAAAAATTATGTCTCTTCCCAAATGCAGCAAATTGTAGGCAATCCTTAAAAGCAGACATTAATCCATTTTCACAGGTATCAGGTCTTACATCTCAGCAAGAAGACTCCATTTTCACAGAATATGTAGATAAAGGGGTTGAGGTTTGGAAATCTCCAAAGAAAGAATCACATGATGGGGTGATGAAAAACTTTCTCACATACAGCATACACTGAGCTGGTGTCTCCACAGCTTGCTTTGCTGTACATCTCCTCACACTAATTGTGTCTCTGAAGGGAGAAAGCACTGTTATTGTTACCAAATACATGGGTTTGTTTGATGATGGACATGTGGGAAATCTGTAAAAAAAGCTAGAAAAAAATAACCTAGATTTCACAAGTTCTGGACAAGGAAAAGCAATTTAGGGGGTCAAAAAGTGCTGTGGATTAGAGAATAAGTCACCTGAAGAGAAGAGTGGAATGTGTTTCATCAGGGATTTATTGCATTTACTCTTTTTCAGCTTACAGTGGTGAAATAAAAATGTCAACAATTGACTAAGAAATTAAACTGATCCAATATCTATTAACGTTTTATACTCCTCAGATGGCATTAGTCACAAAATAACCCATGATTAATGTATGTGCTAAATATCAACAATAAGTTTCAGTATTTGCCATCAAATGGGCTTTAATACTGAAGCTACACATGCACAGAAAAGTAGAAGAAAGTAATGCTAGCAGACAACAAGAAGACTAGAGATGCCATACTAAATACAAAAAACCCCAATCCTTCAGAAAGCCATTCTGGTTACTAGTAAAAGAGAACTATTAGAGACAAAATAAGCATTAAAATGAGAAAACTAAAAAAGATAAATTTTTGCATGCTAAATGCTAAATGTAAAGCTAAATTAAGCAGGAATAATAGATTTTTCAGGAGATATTTTACAAAAACATAAAAGGCACCAGTGATAAAAATGGCAGCAGAATCAGCAATAACAAAAGCAACCACCTTTGATACAGAAAAAGAGTCAATGAAACCAGCAAATGGACAAGAATCAAAAGAAGGATTTAAGAGAGAAAAGGTCATTATGGCAAGAGGAAATTAATTCCTGATCTCAATACTCACTACCTGTGAGACAGTGTCTCAGTCCAGAATGTAATTTGGTATTGAGTAGCCTAAGAAACTATCTAAAACAGGAGTGTCAATGGAAGAGATTGCTGGACAAATCACAAGAACAAGGCAGAGGTCACTGAAGAGTTGTAAGGGAAGTCAGATATGAAATTGTTCAACAACTAATTGTCATGTGTCACCTACCACTTTTTCTGCAGAATAATGTACAGTGGCACATGTGTCAACAGCCTTTAGTAGTGACTGCAGGCTTCACTGGGAACTACAGATCAATAAAACCACAGACAAACTTGTAGAAACAATCATAAACAGAAATCTTAGACACAAAAATAGGTACATGTTGTTCAGAAACAACTGTACAGATTTTGTAATGTCCTACTTGGAGACTTGGAGGAGCTGGCAACTACCTGAAAAATGTGATCAAGCTGCTAAGTATTGAACTTATGTTTGACAATGCTTTTGACAAGATCTCTCACCACAAGACTTTAAGGAAAGGAGGCTCTCGTGGAGCCCACAGGACCAGGGATGTGGCAGGGAGGGGAGTTATCAGGCCGCAAAGTTCTTGCTCTTGTTCTATGTATTTGTGTGGTTTCCAGCAAAGCTGGTGAATCTTGAAGTGGCAGATTTTGTAGAAAAGATAAAATTACTCAGAATAATAAAACAGGAGACAGCTTCTGGAGGAGACTATCAAAGAAGTCTACAGAATGGGGAGTGACATGTAGCAAACAAATGGGAAATGCTGATCGATTATTTCGGTCAGTTCCAGACCCATGAGGTACCCAGTGAAACCTTTGAAGTAGCAAGACTGAAATAAACAAAAATGGGTTTTGTCACAATATATATAAACTCTTAAACTCCGGTACTCATTACCACTGAACATTGCAGGAGCCAACTAAAAGCAGGTTCAAAACCAGATCAAGAAACTCAGAGCTATCAGTGAATACATTTCAGGTCAGACCTAGTATGGCAATTTCAATACGCTGTGGAAAAAAAGTCATATTGCTGATGGTACAAAATGGTACTTCTTGAATTAAAGAATTCTTACATTTAAAATTTGTCCTTAGATGGTGAAGTGAGCTGTCAGAGTTTGGTTCTTGGCACAGTTGGTCAGAAAAATTGCAGAAAGTCTGAATTGCCATCAGAAATCAAAACAGTTTGCAAAAGAGGATTGCTTTCAGTAGATTCCTGGAAGAAAATCACTGAAAAAAGTGCTGACAGTTTAAGGTTGAAACATCCCAACCTATTTTTTACTTTGAAACAGTTCTCTGCCTTGATTTTTCTTTTTCTTACTTTGTATTAGCTTTTTAGCTATAACATAATATTAACTTTAAAATGTCAAAATAGAATGTTTCAGTTTCCATTACAACAAAACCTGTCAATCAACTTGAAATGCATTGAAGGTTTTTTTTTTAATTCCCCTTTGCAGAGAATTTCAGACTCTGTGGGTTTCATTGCAATTCAGAATAAAGTCAACTTCTGAAACCTGCAAGGTCTGTGAAAGCAGAACTCTTATTCTTTAAAACTTGGCCCAAACCACTCTATTTTCTTTCTCTTTCAGTTTGCTTATCTGAAAGGTCATAAGAATGTTGCAGATCCATTTTTGCAAAGCCCTTTCAGACTGAGCATCCAAGAATTCCACATTCGTGTGTCTGATGCTAAAATGGTACAATTCCCAAGCACCATCCCAATTCCACCATCTTCAGCTGAGTCTCTCTCTCCCTCATATGTTCACAAATTTCAATGGTACTTCTTTTTCCCCTCTCCTTTCCTTCCTGTCCCCGTCTAATGTTTTTGGTTTGCCTTCTTATTTGTGCAAACTGGGAACTGTTCCCTTCTGGGATGGGGGGAGGAGTTACTTTCCAGGAGGCTATTGGATTTGCCCGTGTCCAAGATCTTTTCATGATTAGTGGCTTATTGAGTGGAGCATGCAAACTCCTGACAGCCCAAGCAGAGCTGAATCAACTTTGGCAGGACAGTCTGAGGAAGTTCGCAGTGCCGCCACTTGTGCTATAAATACAAAAATAAAAGGAAGAGCTCCTCCTCTAAACTATGCACATTACATCCTCAGACTGGGGACTCAAGCATGCTGTGTACTGTACATTAGCCATCTGCACCAGAGGGAATATCTTCCTTGTTCTGTTCCCAGGACAGATGCATCAGGATTGCTACAAGATAGCGTGAGGCAGGAAGAGTTTTCTGGATCCTGGAATGCCAATAAGCACTTCAAACATCTTTCTTGGCTTCTGGAGTCCCTGCATCCAGCACCCTGGAGCGTGATTTCTTTTTATAAAAAGAAAGCCTGTGCTATTTTTCATACCAATCACATGCTGTTCTAAATGGCTTAAAAGTTTCAAGGACTCCAAATGCTGAAAAACAGCTGTATGCTGATGTGAGCAGCATGTGTAAGGATGATTTAAATCTAGTTTTTATCCTATTTAACTCCCAGTGGCTTTTATGTTTTCCATAAATGGATGAGAAAAGTTCTTGGCTGGGAAGAGTCATAAAAACATGTAATAAATTCTTTGTAGTCCCAACATGAGCAATTCATCATCTTTTTATTTGTTTGTTTTCTGGGATTTTGTTTGCTTTCTGTGACTTTGACATGTCGTGCATTTCTGATGAGTCTCTTATTCCTCACTACATGCTGATCCACACTGATAAACTGTTCTTCATGTTCTGGTTACAAGGTGGTGACCTACATCCAGAACAGAACATCCACTGCCTGGGATGGCCACGAGGACAAGGACCACCTCTGTCCTGCTGAAAGGTGAGTCTTCCTAAAAATCTCTCCTGTTGGCTAATTACTCTCAGCAGCCCAGAGACCACAAGAGGCAGCAGGGCTCCTTAGCAAGAGTGTGGCAGATAACAAGTAGAAGTTTGGGGGTTTGACTGTCCCCTGTTGCTGATTTGAGAAAGTGCTTTGTGGCACCCAAGCCAGCCCAGCAGAACTGCTGACAGAGGATTCCAGGCCCTCCTGAACAGATCCTGGTGTGTGTATTCTCATCACATCTCCAGGGTCAGATTTAGTGATAATTTGACTCAAACTAATATCTACATAAGGGGATTTTGCAAATTTATAATTTCCAAAGGGCACATCTGCTAATATTCTATTATAATTTCTGAACTCCATTTCTTTCATTAAGGAGCTAATTTTGTTCCCAAGAGGATCATTAGCTTTTACCCATTTTGATTAATTTAATTCATATTACCAATAGCTACCTAAGGCTTTATGAACTGGTTGGGAACTTTTAGCTTTTGCTTTAACGCAGTCTCTCACCATGAGAAATCTTGTCACCTCTAATTGCATTTAGAGGAATTTAAATTAATTTCCTTTGACATTTTTTTTCAGGTCTATCCTAAGTGCATGTTACGCTCTTCACAATGCTCTTATTCTGCCTTCATAAAAATGTTAAGTATGCCGGGCTCTTTGTCCAGGATTATCCCAAAATCACTCTCAGGAGACTTGATCCCAAGAGGTATGGGATTTCCTCAAGTCCTAGTGAGTTACAGAGCAGAAGTATAGATTTTCTTTTCCTCATATCTGTTTCAGCAGAGTTTAGCCTCAGGCTCTTCTCCTCCGCAGGTCTCCCTGGAGTTCTTACATCCAGCTTTACAGCTGTCTTGGAAGATTTGTGCCCAGGAGAGAGAAAGTGGCCAAGGGAATTACCTTTCACCCACCCTGGACATGGGGATGAGGTAATAACAGCAAAGAGAGAACCAAAGGGTGCTTGGTGTGTGGCACTTGTGACAATACCACTGCTTTTACAGATGTAGGAACAGATGCTGCTAGTGAATGGGCCAAACAGGGCTTCTCATACATCTCTGGTGGCTACCACTCTCTCTGCAGCTCCTGTCAAGCAAAACCCATCATGCTTCCTCTTTCCCCACTGTCATATTCAAGCTCCAGGCCCTGGCTATGATCATGTATTTCACCATTGCCAGCAATTTCTTCTCAAATCATCATGGCAACTTGAGAGCAAAATATAAGTGCATGTCCCTGTAATCCTCATTTCTTTCCATTTTTGTCTGGATTTGCAAAGGCGACAGTGTTGTTCAATCATCCTTTCTACTGACTGTCAATGGGAATTCACCCTAGCTGGACGAAAAAAATCACCCCCCTCAGGCCTAAAATGCCACTCAGCATGTGCCTAATAGCTTGTTATTTTTGGATGCTTAGCTTCAGCCATGGGGATTGTAGTTGTTTCTTCAATATCCCTGATATTATCATTAAAAGTGGTGGGTTCTCACCACAGGTAAAACCATGTGATATAAGAAACAGGCCTTCAAAGCCCTTTACAGTGGCAGCTATAAATGGCAGAAATGCAGTAAATTTTAGCATGGGCAAAGTACAAGCAGAGTCTGCATTCTCCATTCTCCATTCTCCAAATGGCACATCCTTGGAGACCACACAGTTGCTATTCAGAGACCTTGAGCATCCACTAAATCCAGCAGGAACTGTGGACACTATAAATAGTCCACGCTGGGACTGACGTAGCAGAGCTGGAGCTGAGGAGCAGTGTTGCGAAACCTCTGGGATAAAGGCTGAGATGTAAAAAACCAGGTCTGGATGCAGAGTCTGGCCCATACCTTTGAAGCTGAGGTAGCTATACCCACTACTTACGTGAATTCCCTTGCTGTGTGTGTATTTTGCAGTGCACAAGCAGGACGTGGCCTGCAAAACCCACCTCACCTTGCTGAGTGCTGATCATGAGCTGAAGACAATCCTGAGCACGAGCACAGATGGGACCTTCTGAAATGGCCAGCTGCCCTGTGCATGCAGCACAAAGGCAATAAATTCCTTATCTCACCAGCCTATAAATCTTTGTTGACCATCTCTGTGCATGTCTCTATAAGAACATTTGATCTAATAGCCTTTTTAAAAATTTCCCTTAATTTTCTGGCATAATTCCCCAGTGAATCATTAATGTAACAAGATAAAGATCTCTAGCTAAGGAATTATTCTTATTATAAAGTTCCCAAGTTCTAGTATACCTCTCCAGGGTATATATTAAGCCAAAAAGGTCCCACACAATCATTTAAATCTACAAAATTCAATTCATTTCTGACTCCCTCCAGGCACTTGTTTTATAGTGATCTAATAAAGGAGAGTTGTGGCTGTTAAATGATAAAGTCTCCAAAGGGGACGTGGGAACTCTGCACACTAGTCCCCAACATTTGCTGGGAAGCTTTATTCCTCCATCTCACCTGCATCCCATTTGGCAAGGAAACCTTTCATAGTCTTGCAAAATGAGTAGATGATTCTGTTTTTAAAGGAAAGCAAAGCCAAAAAAATTTCCTTACATAAATGTACTGCCCAAAGATATAGGTTACAAAAAGATTAAACACTTAATTGTTCCAGAAATTATATGTGTGTCTTCACCAAATCACTGAAACTGAAGATGGAGCAGATGCACATCTGCTCTATTTCCTTGCTGTTGCATCCTTGAGATGCTTTTTCTGCTACTTCCTCCAGCCTAGTTCTAAATTACCTGTGAAATTATCATTGGTGCAATTCTGTTGTGCGATAATGCACGTAGATTCCCTGAAAGACAGTGATGATTTGGGGTTTTTTGCACATAGTCTTGAGAATAGAGAGTAGGGATAATACAATACTAGTTCTCCTGATTGCATCAAAAGCATAACTGCAGGTGTATCAGCATTACCCACTAAACTGCACTCAAGAGGCATTAGATACTTCTTTTTACAGTTGGAAAATGTATTTACATGAGGTTTTGTGTTAGAAAAATGAGTCTCTTACCTGATGAAAAACACAACTTCCTACCTACTGCAGACACAGGGCTGGGTGAAGCTAGATACTATGACAGCTAGTTATAGTCCACCTGAGAACCCCCAGGGTTAATCACCATCAGGTAATACAGGTTTTGCAGTATCCATCTTTGTCCATCCAAAAAGAGATTATTTATGTTCATTTTTATCTTTGTGGTAACCACTGTATTTTGCAACACACTCTATTTTCCTTGCAAATATGAGGCATGAAAAAGAAAATTGAAGCTTCCTTCCAAATTGCAAAAAGTAACGATTCTGAGGTGGATGCACAAAGACCAGGGGAGAGCCAGGTTTATTTCTAAGGAAGCCAACTCAATTTGTCCTCCAGTGCCCACACCTTAATGCATTAAGTGTTTTTGGGGCATGCCACTGGGACTGAATGCTTTTTTCCAGGCAAAGACAGGCTTTGTGAGAATGTTTAAAGAAATCAATATGTGAGGTTTGTCTAAGGTTACGTGTTTGTTAATGTTTTATTGATTACACTATTGGTTGTGAATTATGTAACTTAATAAAGCTGTGGACTCTTTCTAATAAAGACAAAGAGGTTATCCCATTATCTGGGAACTTAAGGCAAAGAAACTTAATAATATAGCACATTATAAGACCACAGCCCAGAGACTGACAAATCCAATTCACCATGGAAGTGGCTGTGATGTTGCAGACTGGGCTGTGTCCTCACGCAATTAGGCTGCACAGGTCAAGTTTAAAAGAGGGTGAGGTCTGCTCTCTGAAGTGGTGATGTGGCCATAACAAGCAGATGAGAACAATGAAGTGGCCTGAAAGGACACACAGAGTAGTTCTGGAGCCTCAGGCACCTCACACACAATTGAGATGGCATGTGTGCCATCACAGCCTTCTATCACACGTTCATGTATTTAGCTGAGACTTTTGCTGAGCGTTAGTTTTCCCCAAAACTGCTTCTCACATCTCCTTGGAGATGAACCTGTTTTGTTTTGTTTTACTTTAAAGAAAGCTCTCAATACCCCGGGGGGGAAAAGAAAAAGCCCTGAAAATGCTTTAAAAGGAAATGAAACGGTGAATTTCCGTGTGACAAAAGATTGCCTCTCCACAATACAATTGCATTTCCACAGCTGTGGAGAACAGATACTGCAGCTCCTCTTGGGGCATGTGGGATTGACAAGCAATTGCTTGCAGAAGTGGGTCTAATATTTGGCTTGACTGCAGTTGCCAGGCATCAGAGTTGCCTTGAAAGCAGAAAAAAAGCACCCCATGTCAGCAAGTGATGGAGCACCTCCTCCAGCTACCTTCACAGCCTGATGCTTTTTATTCAGCTGGGAGTAGAGGCTCCAAATCCGGTCTCCGGAATGACGTCCAGCCCTGGTTGCCTCCCATTCTCACATCCCTCCCAGCATTCTCTCAAATCTGGAACCAGTAATTAAGCACAGTAATCAGCAAGGCCACCTGGACCACTCTTGGGGTGCTTGAATCAGCATCAGTCCACAGGGCACATGGCGAGTACACAGATTTCATAGAAACATAGAATCATAGAACAATTTGGGTTGGAAGGAAGGTTAGAGAACACCTGTTCCAGCCCCCTGTCTTGGGCAGGGACACCCTCCACTAGACCAAGATGCTCAAAGCCCCATCCAACCTGGTCTTGAACACTTCCAGGGATGGGACAGCCACAGCTTCTCTGGACAACCTGTTCAGTGCTTCACGGTGCCACCCTCACAGTGAATGGTTTCATCCTAATATGTCATCTAAACCCACCCATGTTCAGTTCAAAGCCAATTCCCCTTGTTCTATCCCTACATGCCCTTATAGAAAGTCCCTCTCCAGCTCTCTTGCAGCCCCTCTTTAGGCACTGTAAGGCTGCTCTAAGCTCTCCCTGGAGCTTTCTCTTCTCCAGGCTGAACAAAGCCAACTGTCTCAGCCTGTCTGCATAGGAGAGGTGCTTCAGGCCTCAGGCATCTTCATGGCCTCCTCTAGACTCACTCCTGCAAGTCCACATCCTTCTTATGTTGGGGGCCCCAGAGGTGGACACAGTTAATTTCTAATAAATGCCAGCTATGGACTGGAGGAGTGGGTCTGCTGCTAGCCAGAGTGCTCCTCACCAGGACAGGCAGGCCTCCTTTTCCCTGCCAGTCTGTCAGCACAACCAGTACTTGCTAACATGGAAACTGTCTGTCAGACCACACATGTCTCCCCTGCCAGGAAGCACCGGGTGTTGTCAGGTGAAAAAACCTGAAATCTGTCTCTCAGCTCAATGAATTCAGCCACCTAAAATGGACATACTCAGGGTCACCTGGTACATTTTGCAAATGAAAGGTCTTTCAGCTGCTGCCCTTCGAAGCTTTTCAGTTTCTCATCTAGGTAATTAAACCCCTTATTTTCACAAGAAATTCAGAGGCTGAGGAAAGAGTCTGCTCATGGTTACATCTGTGTCAAATCAAGGCAGTTACCAGGTGTTGCATGCATGGAACAGGCTCTATGGATTTGAAGCAGCGAATTAGTCCCACAGGAAGACACATTTACTTTATTGGGAATTTAAGGGGAATGGATAACAAAACTGACTCTGTGTATTTGGGCTTTTTAAGTGACAGAGGTATCCTGCCTGCAGTACCTGTTGTTACAAACCCACTAATCTTGTAACCAGCATCCTAAACTCAAGTCCATCTTCACAACTAAAACCTTTCCCTTTTACTTAAATAGCTGACATCTCAAACCTGGAAGAGTAACAAAATTCACAGCCCAAATATTAACTCAGAAAAAAACCCTAAAGTTTAAAGAAAATATCACAATAAACTAAAAATAAAATCCTTAAGGACAAGGATTCATTTTCATACAGCCCTGTAGGAAGGAAGAGACCAGGCCACACTAGTACAAGACCAGGCAGTGTGTTTTGAATGAGGCAGATCTCCAAGACTGAGCCTGTGTGCCAGCAGTAATAGAGGTGGTGCTTCATCCTCCCCATCCCCACCAGGTTTTGCTTTTTAAAACGGAGCAGTGAATGAAATGATGGACTGACAGTGCTCTGCAGGGCACAAAAGGAGCTCCAAAACATATGATCCACACAAGAGCAAATTATTCTGACTTGACCATTAGCCACAAGTAATGAGCTGAGCCTTGGTCTTGAGTGGGAGACGTTGGCCTGAACCCATTCCCATTGCAGCAATGACAAGTTAGTTGTGCATCTGTTAGCAAAAGAGCAGCTTCAAATCCTTCATTTGTCTGGTCAGGAGTTCAGTTTTGGGGGTCAAAATAGTGGTGGAAAGCAATGATTAAACAGCTTAAGTAAGAAGATTAAGGTCATCTTTGCAAGCTGAATTTCTGCTGTAAGAAAGTGAATTTCCCAGCTGATGGTTGTTTTAGCCACACTGCCATTACTCCATGCGGCTGCCAGTTTAATACTGATACCACCCCGTTGTTCCTGGCTCTCTCTAGGCCTCTGGTTTCTGACTGCAAGCAAGCTGGAAAGGACAAAAAGGGAAACCAGAAAAGCCGCTACAACATCCAGGTGAGCTGTACTCAATCATTACATTTTTCCACCTTTCTTTTGTCTTGCAATGTGTCATGTTCACATCTAATTATGATCTGACAGTGCCAATACTTGGTATTATTTTAATATTTATGCCTGTGAATAACTCCTCTAAAATGAAAGGATTAGTGCTCGTATGATCAAAGCCACTCTAAACTCTGTGTTCTCTGTGGTGGCAAGTGTGTTTTATATTTGCTCCCTAAGCTGCTTTGAACACTGTGGCCACTGCAAAAATAGTGCATAATGATGAGTTTTCAATAGCAATATTTAACAATTTTTCAGCTGGTGAGAAGGGAAAAAGTCTGATTCAATCATAATTTTGCTACAGTGCTGTTGGGTTTTTTTCTTTACGAGATCGTTAAATAAACATGAATGAGGTACAGTATCCTGGGTTTTATTGGAGGCAAAAGCATCAGAGTCATTCACAAAATGTTCCCTATTATCACGTGTAATTGAAAAACAAAAGAAAATAGTCTCTTTGGGAGTTTAACATATACTATTTCTTTTAAAGACCTAATGCAGTGGGAGATAGGCAGCATTAATTCTGTACATGCTCTTTCTAACTTGCATTATTCTTTTAATCCTTTCAGCTACTCAAGACCCAACGTTCCTCGTTAAATGCGCCTTTGTTTTTTTTCCTCCTTTTTAATTAATGCTTACAATTCAATGTCAGTTCGCTTTCTCTGTGCTTGACTTGGATACTTAACTTTATTGCTCATTGATTTATGTTATGGGGGACGCAGCACTGTCAATCATTGAGCTGCTCTACAGACTTCAGACAAAGATGATGATCAAATCTACATGATCAGAAACAACATTTGGGCTAAAGCAATAAGCAGCAGCTGCCAGGCAGGGGGAGGGTGGGGGCATGTGGGCGGGAAGACAATGCAAGAGAACAAGTTCAGATGTTGTTGTGGAGTTACACAGAAACCGCTATCCCACTTTCCCAACATGCCTTCTCCTTGTCTATTGCATGCAGCTTCTTAAAAATACAAATCACTAGAAAGAAATAGACAAGTAAATCTAGCACCAGAGAAGGTGGTGAAGTACAAAGCAAGATCTTGATGGGAATTGTATTTTATTATATGTCCTGTGGTAGGAAAACATTTGGAAATTAGATTTCTGTTCTGCTTCAGTATTTTTGTCCCTGGGAGAGGTTGTCTCACTTCCCTTCCTGATCACATTGACTCAAAGGAGAAATATGTGCTGAGGTAGCAACCGGGCACAGAGTGATGGCTGAGGCACAGGGAGGCTGCAGTGCAAGGGATTGATGCAAATGCTCAGAGAAGGTCTTTCCCGTGCCTGCAGGGGGTGTTGATGGTGACATTTCTCCCACATCTCGGGATAGAGTAGTTCTCATCCACAGCCGCGATGAAGCCAAGGCAAGTTTCTTGTAGCCAGCCTCACAGCATCTGGGACTGGCACAGAGCAGCAAAAGGTGGGAGGAGAGTAAAGATGTTATTGAAGATCATCAGTTAGGTACTGGAAAACTCTTTAAACTTACCCTAATTTTGTCTACTTAGCATTTCATCAAAATGCATCTGTGTTTTTAACAAATCTCCGAAGCCTCTCTCTCTCCCGTGAAGCCCATTACATTTTGTGCTGCACAGCTTTGATCTCGCAGAACAGTCTCTTTATATTAAGTAATAAGGCATCATTTGGTTTGCATTTCATCCATTCTTTATCACATCTACATTCAGGTAATTGCTTCCACATGCTCTTCAGTAAAAGAAAAACTCAACTGCAGTTCAAGCGTGTTTACGTTTATGGATGGATTGAGTATGTCAAGTGTCGACACTTGACTTTTTTTTCTGCAAGGCGACCAATCCTCACAGACCGTTTAAAGGGGGGAGGAGAAAGAAAGTCAGCAATACGTGTTTCAAAAATTTCCAAAATTGCTCCCAACTGAGATGTTTTTCAAAGCTCTAATTTACCATACACACAGCTTTAACGCTTGCGATGCCATTGTGTTTATGTCAGGGTAGGCCTCCCATGCATTTGGTTATGTGTTGTTATTTAATGTGGCAAAAGCTTTAACTCTTTCTATACTACAAAATGTTAATAAGGTAAGCTGTGACTATTTCTTCAAAGTGGAACAAAGCTGTATTTTGTCTTTCCTAGGAATTTGCAGTGAGTAGCTCCACCTGTCCCCTGTGCTGCTAGCAGAAAAAGAAATAGTTTGCCAGCTACAGCATGAATTGGGAAGCCTGAGAGAATAGCAGCGTGAACATAACAATGCTAAAATACAGTGATTTTAATTTTCATACTTTTTCTTTTTTGCATGAAGGCTGTTGTTGAGGAGTAGAAACAAAGTACAGGCTGTTCTGGAAGATGTAGAACAGATCCGTGTTCTGCATGCTATATAAAGATTAATCTTCATACACCAATAGTTGTTGTCAGCCAAGCTGGCTTTTTTTTTCCCTTTTGCTAATGTTAATGGACATGTACTAGCACAATTTACCAGAGACACAGCTTTTAAGATGGAGTGAAATGGAAAGAAGCTGTGTGAAGACAAACCCAGGAGATTTGAGACCTGCTTAGGTGACAAGAAGCATGAACTGAGGGGAGAATCTCTTATTCTAGGGTCATTGCAAACTTTGCCAAATTTGGTTGTTTAGGAGCTGTAGGAGTATTGCTT
This sequence comes from Drymodes brunneopygia, assembly GCA_013400955.1. Classification (NCBI taxonomy): domain Eukaryota; kingdom Metazoa; phylum Chordata; class Aves; order Passeriformes; family Petroicidae; genus Drymodes; species Drymodes brunneopygia. The sequence continues at coordinate 1,061,535 of VZTZ01010062.1, read as the reverse complement.
GTCTTGTTTTACTGATGTCGGGTGTGTTTTGGGGAGGAGTAGCATGGGAGAGTAGTTTCTTTTTTTTTTCCCAAGGGAAGGAACACTTTAACCAGTCCTTTTAAGTAGAAAGCAGTGAACCAGTGACAATGGCCTGGATCTTAATCCACTTGACTCTATTTATGTAGTAAGTAGGACAGAGGGCCTGGCAGCCTGATTTGCCTGTAGATACTGCACTGTGCACTTAACAAAAGAGCTCCTACTGTATACAAAGCTCTCATTTCTTCTTGGGCACCAGGTGTCCTCCCGAAAGTCCCACACAGATCATCTGTTTATCCTGGGCACTTACTGTAATATAAGGGCACTTCATAATCCTTAGTATAGGCTTGCTGCTACCCTTAGGAAATTAGACAGCATAAGGAGTTTTTGGGTAACTTAGGTCCTGTGAAATCCATGTTTAAAAGAGCTTAGCTAAAAGATGTAGCTTCAGGACCAGTGTTTTGCATCCTAGCAGAAAGGTCCCAGCATCTGATCCAGGCTCTCAGCTTTTGGCAAATTAAGGGCATAGTTGTAAGTCTGAGCAACTGTGTGGGAGCTGAGTGAGACAGTAGGGAGAAGGGGAAGCTGCTTCCCCCAGCCAGGAAAGTGGATTCACAGCTCTCTAGCAGTGAACTCCTGCTGAACTGCTCCACAAGGCAGCAGTTCCCAAGACCTGATGTCTGCAGTGATAAAGGCTGTGTAAACGTGAGGCTGGCTCTTTTTCCACAGTGTGCCACAGGTTAGGAATTTATTTTGGTTGTTTTTATCCACATGTAAAATCCAGTATGGTTTAAGTGCTGCACAGACCAAAAAAACGATGAGACCTTGTGTTGGTTCCTTGAGCCCCTGTGTGTGCATGTGCAGTCACTTGCCCATTGCTGTCACATGGAGATATGATGAAAACAAAAACTATCTTTATTAAACATCACATTTTATGAACACTTGGAAAATTCAAATACAAGATGTACTGGAGACTGTGAATTCCTGTAAGGACCACCATCAGATCTATTTCATATTGAGAAAAGCCAGAACACAGAGAAATGTCTCTGATAGCATCCCATGCATCCTTACATGTTTGCCCTTGGGTGAAGAAGTAGAGTTTAACAAATAATGTCTGTTGCCATTTAATTGCATTCCAATTTTTGAGGCATAAATTGTCCATAGCTTGTTTCTTCTTTCATCCCACAACAATTTTTCATACTGTATTCTAAAAATTTTGTCTGAGATACCTTTGGTCATTACTGGCAGAGGGTAGATGTCTTGGAGTGGTCCATTCATAGTGTGATTAACTTGAAGAGTGGTAATAAATAAATGTTCTCTGATATGAAAAGCACAGATTTATAGGATAATTGAGGTGTGAAGGGACCTCAGGAAGTCTCTACTCCAACCTCCTGCTCAAAGCAAGGTAAACTTTGGGATCAGAGCAAGTTGCTTTGTTCAGATAGGTCTTGAAAACCTTTAAGGATGCAGACTCAACAGTCTCTGTGAAAAACCTGTTTCACTGTTTGGCTGTCCTCAAAGGGAAAACTATATTCCTCTCTGAACTACTCTTGTTCAATTTATGCTTGTTTTCTTTCATCTTCCCACCATGCAGCACTGTAAAAGGCCTGGCTCTTTCTTCTTGATACCTGCCTCATATTTACTGGGGCACTGCTTTTAAGACCTCCCCAAACCCATCTCTTCTCTAGGCTGAGCAAGCCCCAATTGCTCAGCTTCTCTTCACAGGATGAGCACTATAGCCCTGCCTTGGGGGCAGTTTTGGGGGTCTGGAACTGGATGATGGAGCCAGGTGTGGTCTGAGAGGCTGAGCTGAGGAGATGGAGCTGCTTGATCTGCTGGCTGTTCTCCTGTTCACAGAGCCCCAGATGCTGCTGCCCCTCCGGACCTCTTGTGGTCAGTGTGTACCAGCCAGGCTATTTTGGCAGTAATGTGCTCAGCACACTCACCACTTGGGGAGCTGACATCCCCATCGACCCTGCTGCCCACCCAAACAGCAGCAGCTACATGTCAAGAGAGGTGTGCTAGCTGGTGCTAATGAAGGGAAGGGGTTAATTTGTCCTGGCTTCTACATAGCCCTACACTTCCAGCTCAGTAGATGGAAGGAATGTGATTAAGTCGGTGTTGATACCAAGTCTGAGAACAGATGTGAGAATGAATTGGCAGAGCTGGAATTCAGATGGGACAAAAATAGCAAAAGGGAGTGGGTGGGAACAGTCACACATTTGTGTTACAGGTGCTTGGTCTAGACCCCAGCATTCACAGAGACTCCTGATTTTTTTTTCTTACCAATTCTTATTAATCCAGTTTCTCTTCTTAGCAGGGCCTTTTCCCTTAACAGTAATGTCCAGCAGCTCAAGCTTGCTGTTCTCTACCCTGAAGGACAACTTGGACAAAAAGTTCCTTTCAGCTCCAAGCAGAAAAGTTGCAAATATTGCCAGTTGCCCTGCCTCTCACACAGGGCAATACTTGAACCAAATTGTTCCCATTTATAGACAGGGAAACTGAGGCTCACAGTGCAAATATTTTTTAAAGTGAACACATAATAAACCCCAACCACTTTGGGTTGTTCTTATTCTCTTCACAGAAGCAACTGAAAGACTCTGCAGGGAGCAAAGCCCATGTTTGTGCTGGGCTTGTGCAAGCTGCTTTTCCCCCTAGGATGTCTCTTCTCTCAGTTGTTGCCCCTTGCCTTCAATCATTCCATGGGGTTGGTTTGTGGAGTTTTTGGGGTTTTTTGTTTTGTAACAGAGCAAACACTTAGAGTCAGCCCATGCTGTCCATTTGCAGTGTAACAGATGCACTCGAAACTCAGCTACAAGGACATAGTATGCTTTTCCATCAAAGGGTTTGAAGACTCATCAAAGGGTGGGACATAAGATGAAGCCTTCAAAGGACCCACCACTCCTTGCAGCAATCTGTTGGTCTGGCCAACGCCCATTCCCTTGGATTTTTCAGGATTTACGTCACTGCTCCGGAGAGTTAACAGCACTCTTCTCGCAGCTTGATGCAGAAGTAATATCAGCTGTAGCCAGCAAAAAGCAGAGTGCTGCAAACACAGGTCTTGGCAGCAAAGTGAAGAGAGAACAGACTATCAACCAAAAACTTCCATATTGCTTTTATTTGTAACTTTTTAACGTCCCTAGCAATTTATTAAGAACCAAAGTTTCACTAATATTTACTTAAAGAGGAGCTGTGGGGAAATTACTTACAATTTACCTATCTATGTAGCTGTAACACAGTGTAGAAGCATTGTCTTCACACGTAGAAATGAAGAAAATCAATTGCAATTCCCAAAAGGCAGATGCATTGGTTGAGAAGGTCACAAAATGCTTGCAGTCGCTCGGTGTACTTGGAACCGGATCCCCTCTGCACTGCATCATTGCTCAGCCCCACACTGAAAGAGGGAAGAAAGGGGACTAATGCCCTAGGGAAAAGCTCTTTATGCTCCTCAGATGGATCTTATCAAGGGCAGAAGAAAGAAGGGAGGGAGGCATTTGTCGTGCCCAAAGAGCCATATTCTGTCTGTATCATTGACAGGCACACACCGAGGATTACTTCGGTCCAAGTTGCTGCACACGAGGATGCTTGTAGCTCTGGCTCAGGAGAAATGGGCTGAAAGCTGTCCAGCCTTTACAGAAAATATTACTGTTGCAGTGCTGTCAAGGTCACTGTCAGCCTGGGTTATCTGCTGTGTAAGTACTAGCCTCACAAATCAGGCTTAGCTAAGGGCTATAATTCATACACTCAGCATTTTGTGGATTATGTCCTTTGGCTTTCCCTCATTGCTGTTTTGGATATGCATTTAGCTCCAGTGTGTGACTCCTGTGATTTCTCTTTGGGGTAATTTCCCCATGTGATGCAGTGTTTCCCTGTATATTTCTTAATCACAAGTGTACAAACTCATTCTGTATGAGTAATTTTATGTATAATGCTTATATCTTTGAACACAGATCACTGTTGGATAAAACAGTATGAAAATGCAGGCCACAGGGACAAAAAAATCAACAGAAAAGGTACAAATCCCACAAGAAATAATAACAAGAAAGCTCCTGTAATGAAGGCACCCACAGGAGAGTAAGGAAAACTCATCTCCCTCATTCTGATCTAGACTTTTGCAGGAGATTTCTGTTTTCCAGATGTCCAGCTTTTATTCATAAAACAAAGATTATGGGTTTTCACGCCTCATGGATTTATCAACATAAACTGAATTGCTCAGTCTAAAAAGTATTGTAAGAAAGTACTATCAAGAGTGGTTCAGGCACACATTTATGCTATTAAATTATTTTACAAAATTGGGGACACAGATAATAAGAGTGGTTGAAAAGAAAACAATTTTTTGTCCAACAGAGCAAATATCCTGTGTAATCAAAACAAGCTTTAGATTGTGCAATACAGAAACATGTTCCCTTCAACAATGCAGTGTTAAAGTCTAAAGAACATGTGCATGTGCTCATCCCCTGTATGCTGGGCTAGCTGGGGCAGCAATTTTGAATCAGGTTACTTAGATCCACAGATCCATATTGCAAGGAAAGCACTGTCTCTTTGGAGATACTATGCTGAAAACCATGTGTATCTCATTCTGCAAGATTGTCAGGCAATACATGATTTTTTAAAAATTTTGTTCCAGTTAGTGCTGCGGTCATTATAGTATATAAACTTATATTCTTCTTTCTGATTCATAATAATTCCAGTTAATGTTAGTTTTTGTCCTACAATGGCACAAAAATTTCTTTATATCCTTTACACCCCAGATGTGCAGGCACCTTCATAGCTTTAGGAAGTTGCCTGTTTCTCTCCAGCTTTGTGATTCAGCGAAGCATCTTGGCATAAGACTTTCTCTCTGCTTTACTTCTTCTAAACAATTTAACACATTTAAGTGGCCTTGAACATGATCACTTGTACTGCACAGCTGGGCCTATAGCAAATCCCCAGAATCAACCAGCCTGAAACTTCTAAGCCTGAAATTTGACTCAGTGTTGATGCCTCAGGCCCAATCTTCTGCATTGCAGACAGTTTGGCTCAGGAAAAAATAATGGGCATAGTTATTTGTACAAAGCCCCACTTTTTTATTCTGTTCCATCTGATCTGATCCTATTTATCCTTCTGAAGAAATAATTTTAAATGTATTTCAGCCTTTGCTGCTGACTAATTATCAACTTCTTTCAAGTGAATTTTCCTGTTCTTCCTCTTCTCTGGTGTCCTAAAAAAATATTTAAATATATTTTAAAAATATACAATGATAATGCAGAGGCATCCCAGATACTCCAGCCAGCAAGCTGACTTTATCCAGGGCCTAGCTCAAATGCCTCTACACAAACACATGGATCATGGGGAACAAGAACTAGAGATGTGCACGCACCTGCTTGGGGACAACATTATCGGCATAATGGAGATGTGGTGGGATGGCTCCTGTGACTGAAGCTTTGGAATGGAAGGTTTCAAGCTTTTTAGGAAAGACAGGCTAGGGAGATGAGAAGGGAATGTAGCTTTTGTGTCAATGACCTGCTGGAGAGTCTGGAACTCTGCCAGGGAAAGGACAGGGAGCCAGCTGAGAGCTGGTGGGTGAAGATTAAGGGGGAGGGAAGGGACAGGGGATGTTATAGTGGGAGTCTGCAACAGGCCACCCAATCAGGAAAACGGTATGGAATCTGTAGGCAGATGGGTGCCTGCACACTCTTAATCCCTGGTCCTTGTGGGGGATTTCAACCTCCTCAATGTCTGTCAGAGGGACAATGTGGCAGGGCAAAAGAAATCCCAAAGGTTCCTCAAATGTGTCAAAGACAACTTCCTGACACAAGTGATTGAGGAGCCAACAAGGGGAGGGGCCATGCTGGACCTTGTGCTCACCAGCAGGGAGCAGCTGGTGGGGAATGCAGTGCTCCAAGGCACCATAAGTGACAACGAGATGGTGGAGATGAAGATCCTCAGGGCAGTGAGAAGGGCAAGCTGCAAAATCACTGTCCCAGATGTCAGGAGAGCAAACTTTGGCCTCTTCAATGGACCTACTCCATAGAGTCCCATTGGAGAGAGCCCTGGAAAGCAGAGGGGCCCAAGAATGCTGGCTGAATTTCAAGGATCACTTCCTCCAAGCTCAGGAGCAATGGATTCCAACATGAGGGAAATCAGGAAAAAATGCCGGGAGGCCTCCATGGATGGATAAGGAGCTGCTGAACAAGCTTAGAGAGAAAAACGAAGCTTTCAGGAAGTGGAAATAAGCACGGGCGACCTGGGAGGAATACAGGGAAATTGTACAGGAAGCTAGGGTCAAGGCTAGGGAAGCCAAGGCCCAGTTAGAACTGAGTCTGGCCAGGGACATCAAGGATAACAGAAAGAGCTTCTATAGATATGTTGCAAGCAAAAGAAAACCAGGGATAATGCAATCCCTCTCCAGAAGGAAACAGGAGGCCTGGCTACCCTGGACAAAGAGAAGGCTGAGGTTCTCAATGATTTCTGTGCCTCATTCTTCAACACCAAGTGTTCCAGGCACACTACCCAAGTCAAGGAAGACAGACACAGGGATTGGAAAAATTAAGACCCTGAGCCCTCTCAGGTTGAGACCATCTAAGGAACCTGAATATACACAAGTCCATGGGACTCAACAAGAATCATCTGCAGGTCCTGAGGGAGCTGGCAACGTTTCTAAGCCACCATTTTTGAGAAATTATGGCAGTCAGGTAAAGCCCTCAATGGCTGGAAAAAGTGAAATATAACCCCCATTTGTAAAAAAGGGAAAGCAGAAGACCCAGGGAACTACAGACCAGTCAGTCTTACTTCTGTGCCAGGCAAGATCATGGGACAGATTCTCCTGGAAAATACACTAAGGCACATGGAAAACAAAGAGGTGATTGGTAACAGCCAACATGGCTTTACAAAGGGGAAATTGTGCCTGACGAATTTGGTGACCTTCTGAGATGAGGCTACAGTGTTGGTGGACAGGGGCAGAGCAACTGACATCGTCTACCAGGACTTATGCAAAGCATTTGACACTGTCCCACACAACATCTTCATCTCCAAATTGGAGATGTGGATTTGATGGGTGGGCCACTCAATGGTTAAGAACTGCCTGGATGGCCACACACAGAGTGGTCAATGGTTCACTGTCCAGTGATGAGTGGTGTCCCTCAGGGGTCTGTACGGGAGCCGATGCTGTTCAACATCTTTGTTGGTGACATGGACAGTGGAATAGAGAGTGAACCCTGAGAAAGTTTACTGGCAACACCAAGCAGTGTGGTGTGTTAGACATGTTGGAGGGAAGGGATGCCATCCAGAGGGAGATGGACAGGCTTGAGAGGTGGCCCCGTGCAAACCTCATGAAGTTCAGCAAAGCAAAGTGCAAGGTCCTGCACCTGGATCGTGGCAATCCCAGACACATCCAACAGCGTGGGCAGAGAAGTGACTGAGAGAAGGCCTGCAGAGAAACACTTCGGCGTGATACTTAACGAAAAACTCAACATGAGCCAGCAGTGTGCACTCACAGCCCAGAAATCCAATGGAATCCTGGGCTGCATCAAAAGCAGTATGGCCAGCAGGGTGCGGGAGGGGATTCTGCCCCTCTGCTCTAGTGAGACCCCACCTGAATCCATCTGGAGTGCTGCATCCAGCTATGGGGTCCCAATATTGTGGTCCTAAGAAGGACATGGAACGGCTGGAGCAAGTCCAGAGGAGGGTGGCAAAGTTGACAAGAGGACTGGAGCTCCTCTCCTACAAAGACGAGGAAAATTAGGGCTGTTCAGCCTGGAGAAGAGAAGATTGTGTGGACACCTCATAGCAACCCTCCAGTATATGAAGGGGGCCTACAGGGAAGCCAAAGAGGAATTCTTTGTCAGGAACTGTAGTGACAGGACAAGGACTAATGGGTACAAATTGAAAGATGGGAAATTCAGGTTAGAGATTAGGAAGAAATATTTTACTGTGAGGTTGCTAAGACCCTGGAAGAGGTTGCCCAGGGAGGTTGTGGAGGTCCAAACTTCAGCAGGGTTCAAAGCCAGGCTGCATAAGTCCTTGGGCAACCTGGTGTAGTGGAAGGTGTCCCTGCCCATGGCAGGGGGGCTGGGACAGATGATCTTTAAGATCCATTCCACCCTCTTAGCATTCTATGATAATAAACCCCAACAAACTATGAATGTGGGGTATTAAGCCTTTCTTGACCAAATGGAGAAACACATACACCTTCAGTTCATATTTTTGCCTCCTAAACATACAGGTCACCCAGGATGGTGGGCCATGTTTAAAAGTGACTGTGGGCAGACTGAAACAGCCTTGTGTTTTCCCTAATAACCTGCTTTTTGGTAGGGAACAGGTGTTTTATAATGTACTTTGGACAGAAAGTGAAATTTTGAGGAACATTTAAATGGTGTTAGGTCCTTAGAAGTGCATAAAATTATCCATTTCCTAATCAGTTATACACACTTACATGCTTTCTCCTGCAAAACAGGCTAAATCACATATCTACCTTATTTGATGTGATTATGCTAGTTGTAAAATAAAATGCAATTGATAAGGAGTTTTTCTGGGTTTATTTGCCATATGTGGCATACAAAACCAAATGGTAGGTTATCTCTGAATTTTTATTTCAAGTATCCTACACACATTTAAATGTAAAAATTACAGGGAAAAAAAAAAAGCAATGTAGCATTACTTTACTATGTTCTATGTAGTTCGTACATCCCTTGTAACTAGAAGTCATTCTGGTCAGGAGCCTCTTGGACTCCAGAAATGCAGACATCTACCCTGCTGACAGAGGCAGTGCTAAGTGTTGTACAGCTTTCTTCCCATCAACACTTCAAAATTAGTCAAAGGATTACCGAAAGATCTTTTTATCAACAGTTTGGAATTCCAAACTGCATTGAAAATTCCAATGTTGCTGGCCAGTTCTTGAAGTATTTTCTTAAGACTGTGTTCTTCAGGGTATCCAAGTTCTGGTGTTTGGGCTCAAATTCTGACATTATGGCATAAGCAACCACAGTCACTCCAGACTCCTCTTCCTTCACCTTCTGTACTAACAATCCAATAAAGGGAAGTTCCTTGAATTCAGAGTTCAGGATCCCTTGCACTTTGGTCCGAAAGGGCAAATCTTTTCTCCCCTTTATTGCGTGCCTGAGTTTAGCTTTTCTCATGTCCTTTTTTCACATGTGCCAACACCAAAAGCAGGTGCTCATATGTCCCATCTTCCATTCCTGTTTATCATAGCTAACTTAATACATGCCAAACATGTGGTTGGTTGATTTCTTCCAAGCCATGGCTTTGGTCCTCACTCATGTAACTTGACTGATGTAAGTGTTGCAAACATTTGGCTCCAAGTTTTGTAAACCACAAAGTAAGTCATCTTTACGTGTCCTTAATATCACCGTTTTCTTCATTCTTATTTAAGATTAACAATCTCATTGAAGCTTCCTGTAGATTAATCTGGAAAATATGTCCCTATTTCTCCTGCTGAGATAAGAAGTTCATTCAGTCCAGAAAGATTTTGAGAAATTCCTCCTCCTCAGCCTTTCACTCTAAGATTCAAGAGCAGATGTTGCTTTGATCCATCCAGTGCAAGAGCATGAAGTTACCTCTTCAGCCTACTTGAACATTACATGACGAGTTACATCTCATTTGCAGTAAAGGAACTCCATCTAGGATCAGGCTCAGAGCAGAGACAGCCCTGCACACTCATCTTTTCATACCACAGCACCTGCTGTGTTTGCTTTGGAGAGGTGGGAGACATCAGTCCAGTGAAGAGCTTGATCTGCTGGCTTTGCACAGCCATGGCCTCTCTCTAACTCAGTCTTCATGTCAGAAGTGTGTTCTTGCTCAGAAAAAGAGGGCTTCTAACGTATTTCTTAGCTGACTAACTCTCAAAAGTTACCGTAGTGCATAACAGTGCTCGTCAAAGTCTTGTCCAGCACAAGCAGATCACTGACAAGGTACCTGTACTTTCAGGCTGCTCTGAAGAGACATCTATTACCATTTATTTCCTCTCCATATCACTTAGCCATCCCAGCTTGTGTTTACTGATGAGTCCACAGAGCCATCAATGTCAACTTAGACAGAACTTGAAGTAAGCTCATTTTTGCAAGGGCTGTTGCTGTTTAAATGCTGGAAAGTTGTCATTTCATGTACATTGATGAGGGTGAGCATGTGCTTCATATCTGGTCTGGGTTTTTGGTAATTGGGAGACATACTCTCTTTTCTTAGACATGTCTAAAAGAGAAAACACAAAGGAAAGCTTAAAACTGAGAATTCCTATGAAAGGCAATTTAAAAAAAACCAAAACTTTTGAAGGTTTTCCTTTTTGTCTTTGCTAACCATAGCTCATTACACCTTTCCCATTTGTTTGTCACTGGAAGCATGCAGTACCAATAAAAGCTGCTGCCTCTAGCTAAATCAATTAACTTTTTAGGAAAAACGTCATAGTAAAAAAAAAAGAAATTTAAATTTGATTCACATTTTCATCTCAACAGGCCTTGCATCAAGCTCTTGCAAGTGTGCTTCCACCTGCCTTCAATGCAAGCCAGCACCTGAAGTATTTTCATCAAGTTGTCAAAGTAGAGCCCCAGTCCTGCCAACCAGTTCTGAAGTTAATGTCGCTGTTGAGTTTAATGGAGATAAGGCACAATCTTCACTAAAGAAGAGGACAAGGCAACCTGTAAGAACTCAACTGGCATTTTAAATAATGAACCTCACTTGTGAGATCAGGTCAATATTAAATTTTGATGAAAGCTAGGTTGATACCTGAGACAGGGCCTCACCCAAAACTAAGATGCACGTAATTCCACCAGAGCGATTATCTTCACTACACAGTTCTGCTTTTTATAACTGCACCACTAAAACTGGGACTTTTTTTATGTTAGGGGAGGAGAGATTTCTGTAGAGATCTGAAATTCTTTCAGGACACTGAGAAGAACATGGGGCATCTGTCTCTTCTGAGTGATATCCTTGCTTTCATACTTCCATCCTAACAAATTCCTACAAGATTTATCTTGTCAAACTTTAGTCTGAACGGCACAAACTACTGACAGAATTGTCAATCTAAAAAAGAGACAGGCATAAATTTAATTGCTCCCTGAAGATACATGGAAAGCTACATTTAGCACAGCTAATTAGATATACTCTGATCAACAGTTATGATTCATCTGCTGAGGAGCAAAACAAGAAGGCAAACATGAAACAGGCAGCAAAAGTTAAATCTGACCTCCCAAAATGCTGGGGATGGTTTTGTTTTGGTTTTTATCACAAATGCAGCCAGTGATGCACTGTACTGGCACCCTTCTGCCTCTGACCCAGGAGGTGCAGACCTCTGCATGAAGGGGTGACTTCACTGCCACTGCAACCAAAGCATCGTTTTCTTTCTGTGGAGTGATTTCCCAAGTACCTCCTCTCCCTTCCTTTCCCAAAAGTAAAGGTATGGATAAACTCCTTCAAGGAGGTTTTTTTCCATGTATCTTAAAATGTCTGTTTAACAAGAAAGATGTGACGTCACAAAAATGCTCATCCGAAATGGAGCTGTCACCAATTTACCGGTGTGGAAACTGAGGCAAAAAGCAGGTGGACTTGGACATGTCCATCATGCTACCACAAAAAGCAATTCCACAGGTGGAGAAGGCCTGTGCCTCCATCTTGGACAAATGCTGTTTCCAGGTTCTAAACTAGAAGACCTGTTGCTGTGCCCTTAAACTGATGAGTAGCTTACATAGAGTAATTGGAAGCAGTGAGAGTGCAGGAAAATAACTGATAGTTTGAATTAGATCAGAGTTAGACCAGGGTACAGTTCTCTCTCTTTGGAATTCCATCCTCATGTACCTGAGTTTAATCATAAATTAAGTATGGATGCCCACTTCAGACCAGCTGTGTTTAAGCAGTGCTAGCAGAGAAAATGAGTGGAGATATTTCAGTTGGTTTGGTTGCTTTGCTTATGAGAAAGAGACTTACTTACACAGGTAAAGAAGATGAGCAGCAAGTAAAAAATCCCAAGGCAAGTCAGCATGAAGAGCTCGCTTTTGTATTTTTTTAGTTTGTCCTCTTCTATTCCAGGGCAACCTAAAATGTGAAGCAAAGTGTTACATTGCTCTGGTGTTTGTAAAATATTTCAGAAGTGTAACCTCCCTGACGTGCCATGCAGAGCATGGGACAGTGAAAGCTCTCTACTGTACCTGTTACTTTCAATGTGACTGTGCTGCTCCGGTTGTGCTCTCCGCTCCCCCCCCCCAAAGTGCACTTGTATGTCCCGCTGGTTTGGCTGGTCGCATTTTTGATCCTCAGGGAAAAGGAGGTGTTGTTGGAGAGCTCCAGGGACCCCCCAGCTTCTTGTGGATGAGATTCCACATCAAGGACTTCCCATGTTATTCCTTCACTGTCTCCAGCCATCTGGAAAACACAAATATATTTCTCTTCTTGGGCAACAGTGTCATCCTCAGTTTTAGCGTAAAGAAAATTTTAAAGCTGGCTTATGGCTGAAAATGCAGAGGCTGAAGAGAGGCAGGGGGGAGCACAACCTCAAATCCATTTAATATGTCCATGCTCGCAGTCCAGAAGTATATGGGGTTTTGCCTAAATTGATTCTATATATAAGTAGGAATTATAGAACTATTCTGTAATAACTTCTTAAGCTGCCTCACCTGGACAGCAACATGACAGAAGGCAGGGGTAGAGTCTGCCCTCCATGGGCCTATGCAGAGGCCCCAGAAGAGTTCAGAACATGAGAGACAGTCCATGGGGATGGAGCAGAAGCAGCAAGAGGCAGCCCTACCCAGGTGCTTAGCAGTGGCCCAGGGGACCAGAGGAGCCCAGGAGAGCCTGGCAGCAGACAGGGAGGCTCCACTGCAGCCTGTGCTTGCCCTGCCAGCACACCTTCTGCCATGCAGTGGTGACAATTAAACCTGCCAACCCAGCAAGTGTGCCACTGCATGAGGGCTCTGCCAGGCACTGGCTGGCATCCTCCCAGCAGCTCTGCAGGCCAGAGTTCCTTGTGGGAATGCAGTCCTAGAAACTGTGCTTTCCTGTGCCAGTTTCTGTGTAGCTGACCCCTAAAACCATGCTGCCTCTCTGGAAGGAATGAAGGTTTCCCCCCACCCCACTTCCCTCCCTTCCACTCATTATTGGAACCAAAGAACAAAAAATTGCTTCGACTCCTTTAGATTCACTTGCGTGAAGGTCACAAGCAGGTTCTGGTGCACTTGGGGAGCATTTGTATGTTGAATTTCTTAATTGTAACCAGAAGAGCTACATTCCTTGGCATTGCTGAGAGGCTGCGGGAGGAATGAAGTGTATTCCCAGAACAGTTCGTACTGCAGGGTGATAGGATGCACTGAAAATGACAATTGGCTGGGAACCACAAAGAAGAGAGAAATCACTAAGTTGATTTGAAAGCTGGAAGAAGGGTTTGAATTAGCCCGTGTCCATTCTTATTCATCGAAGTTGCTCCTTGGGATTCAAGGCAGCATGCCCTCCATGAAGGTTTCCCAAGTAATGAATTCAATCTTTCTGTGGACCAGCAAAGCCAGAGCCAGCTTGTAAGTCCAAGGCTCAGCATTTCAACCAAACATACAACTAATGTAAGCCAAGGCTTTTTTATTATTATTATTTTATTTTAATAGACACATTTTTGGGTCATATGTTGGTGCTTACTTTCTATCAGCAGAGCTACTGCATCGGGGTATAACAGTTACACTGTAAGTTATTAAAATTAACACAATTTTCTCATAGTGAGGCTAGGAGTATCTGGTTTCCCTTTCATGTGTTTGCAGGAGGAAAGCACACCCGGGAGTCTGGAGAGAAGTATGGGTCTGATGCTCCATTATAAATTGCTATTTTTGCAGTCTAAAATGGTGTAAAACAAGCTGTGAGTTGGGGAACTTTTCAGGAACTGAGGAATGAGACTAAAGCTGAAGATTTCCCTAATTGTAAAGATTCTTTCTCAGAAAGGTTTTGGGTTTTTTAGTGCATCAACTGAAACACAGAGCAGTAATTTCCTGGGGCTTTCCACACTTTACCCAGAAAGAGGGAAGAAAGTACCTTCTTCCCCTTAATCCCCCAGTAAATTTACCCCAGCTTCTCTTTCTTATTATGCTCAGCCCCAAGCAGCTACCAGACAAGCAGTATGTAAGGTGGTTTTCAGGCTGTAGGGATTTCACTGTGCTACAGGGATTTAGGTATTTTCAGGCCCTGTACGTTGTCAGAGATGTGGCCAGAGGAATTCCAATACCCAGGCTGGGCTCAGCTCTGGTTACAACTAGGTCAATAGCAGTTAAGTGGATATAGTTGACCTCCCTCAGATCTAATTTTTGCCACTCTCCCTTCCCGTACCACCCCCTCCCTCGGTGAAATTTAAAACTGCCCACAGGGCAATAAGAGGAACCAGCCTGGCTGCCCTTTGCATTGCCCTAAATTACAGATAGGAGGTCTGAGCTACACGCAAAAAATTAGATTTGTTTAGGGATTTTTGGTTTTGTTTTTTTTCCCTGTAATTTACTGGCAGCATAAATAATTGCTGTCTTGGGTGGTAAATAGTGGTGGGTTCTTGTTGGCTGATATCTGAGAACGAGAAAACACTTTGATCTTCCTGTATGCAATTACAATCAGCACTGCTCCTATAAGGGAGAACTCAATTAAGTCTATGCATCCCATGCCAGACCATGCGCTTACTCCAAGTGAGATTTTGGGTAAATGATTTAACCTCCCTATTTCATGGGAACAGTGAGGGATAGAATTGATTATTGCCTCCTAAATTTTTTAAGGTGCTCAGTGCCATTGCAAGCACAATGATGGTGACCGTGCAGACAAGACTGTCAGAATTTTGCCTTAGACATGCTCTGTGTACGGCAAAGCAGTGTCATGAAACTGCACTAACAACATGCTTTTCCCCAAAACAAGAAGAAAAAGTTACTTTGTGGCGTAATCTGGCTCCCTCACTCGCGCAGAAACCAGTGGTGACCCGGATGGGGATTGTGAACCTTGCATGTGTGGGTTTAATTCAGGGTTTGCACGCCTTTCTTCCTCCATTAAATCTCCCCTTTACTGAAGGACAAGGGCAGGCAAGGCAGTCTGCAGGGATGCTGTGTGCCCGGCAGCATCCCAACATTTTTTAGGCAGCAGAGACATCTGGTGGCATTTTTCCAGCCTCTGCAGGCAGTGCATCCACCCCTACTCAGAGGTCACAGCAACCCTTTCTCTGATGCCTGAACCGAGCCTTTTTCCACAGCAATCTTATCTCCTGCTAGCTTATTAAAAAAAAAACAAAAAAACACCCCTTCCCTATTTAAATTCTCTTTGTAGCGACAAAACATCTGAGCAAATTTGCAGAGTGCATTCTCCTATCCCAGCTGTATAAGAGGAAGTCCATGAGATGTTCAGTGAGGTCATTGTTCTGCCTCTTGCTCTATTCAAGATAACCTCTTTCCCACCCCAAACCTAATTAAAATTACAAAAATGCCACTGTGCTTGCCACCTCCTGTGAATTACTTGGCAGACTCTCTCACTAGACAGATCATTTTGCAGCTCAAACTTCTATGATAAACTAGCTCTAATTCATGCCAAGTGTCCTCCAGGTGATACCACAGCCCAAGGTAAATGCTGGGGGTTTTACCTAATTAATTCCACACAAGCTTAGAGGGATCAAAGCAAGCACTGCCAGAGACAGCAATCCACTTGTGTAGGGACTATTCTCTTCTTTAATCAGTGAAAAAAATCTTTTCTTCCCACATTTCATTTGTGTTTCATTTCCCTTACACCTCACTGCTGAGCAAACCACAGCATGCCAGCTTCCCCTGCTCCCCACTTCCAAATGGAGGAGAAAAGGAAAGAGGTCTGTTCCTGCTCCCATGTTTGCCGTTAATGGCTTTACCAAAATTCAAAAGGCAGATGATAACTTGTGTGGGGACAGCTAGAAATTCTACTAAATCTATTTGTATAAAAAGGACCTTGTTACCATGCAGTTTTCTGGGGGTTACTGAAGTGAGAATTTTGCTGGGAAACAGGGACTTGCTGGCAACATCATTCTGCCTATCTGCATAAAACTACCCATTAGGAAAATTTAAAAACAGAAGAAATGCGAGTTTATGTTTAGTGTTGCATATACATTGTCCTTCAGTAACGTCTGTGGCAGACTTTCAGAAATCACCTGGCAGAATGTCTTCAGCAGATGCTGAAGTGAGGTGATCCTTCCCCTCTGCTCAGTCCCTGCTGAGACACACCTTGGAGTGCTGGGTTCAATGCTGGGCTCCCAGAGCAAGACAGCCATGGTTGTATCTGAGGGAGTCCAGTGAAGGGGCACAAAGATGAATAATATCTTGGAGCGCCTGACAGGAGCAGAAGGTGGAAGAGACAGTTCAGCCTGGAGGAGACCAGGCTCAGGATCATCTTATCAGTGTTGATTCGACCTGATTAGCAGGGGATAGAGAAACTGAAGCTAGACTTCTAAGTGGCCTTCAGAGACAAGAAAAGAGGCAATGGGCACCGACTGAAGTTCAGGAAATTCCACTTAACCAAAAGAAAAACCTTTTCTACTGTGGGAGTGGTTGAACACTGGAATGGGCTGCCCAGAGATGGTGTGGAGTCTCCATCCTTTGAGATATTCAGGACTAAACTGGACACAGCCTTGAGCAGCCAGCTCTAGTTGTCCGGTTTTAGTGAGTTAATTGAAAGTTATTCCAGTTCCCAAAATCTTGGAAACACATGGCCTAAAGAGGTTATGATTTCCCCATATATATTCTCTAGTCAATTGACTGATTCCTATTAAGTTTCTCCTAGCCCAGAGCTTTTTGATAAGAACAGTGTTAGTGATACAGTGGATATTAAAATGGGATATGTTTGATTGAAAATATCACTGAGCTGATATATTTCTATTCTCTGACTGGATGAATTATGAGAAATAGGTAGAATAATTTGGCCCCCAAAATTTAAGTGCTCTTCAGCAAAAACAAGGTGGAAGAAGGAGGAGAAATACTTCGCTCAGTTCTAGCTGGCTAGGTTTTGGCTATTGTTTTGAAAACTGCTACAGCATTACATGATAGTACCCTAAAAAAAGGCAATTCACCTATGCTGTATTGTTTACACCCAGCTAATCAATTAATATTTAGTTTTATCATGAAGATATGACAGTGAGCAGTTCTTACATTAACTCATGTTCTCTAGTCTCATTAAATGCCTTTTCTCATCAAACTTTTCCCACACTAATGTGGTACACTGTCTTCCAGGTAAATCAAAGTGCCAATATAAACAACTTTTCTCATAAAAGAAAATCTTTATTTAAAAAAAAAATAGTTGAGGTCCAAAACTGATGTCAGTTTAAAGGTGGAACATATTAACATCAGATTATTTTCTAGTGAGGGTGAGATGATTGTAAAAATGGTTTTGTTTAAAATAATACCAGGCATAATGGCCAAGTTGAAATTTCTGACTGTTATAGAGAGCTAAAAATCTACATACAGCCAGAAGGAATTTATTTTCTGAAGCAAAATATATAGAATTCTGGCAATGTCCAATAGCCAACATATAATGAAACACAACTAAGCTGAAACTGCTTAATAGGTGTATTTTTCAGCACAAAAGTGCTTCCACATTCGATTAATGCTAAAGGTGCATCCATATGGTTCCTATACAGTGCCATGTAGAGATACCAAAGTTAAATTTGAAAATAACAGACATAAATTGTGGGCACATGTGAGTGAACTCTTGAGTGTGCTGTAAAAGCCGGGGGGGGGGAGAAGGAGAATGAGGAAGGAAAATCCAAAACCCAACCCCAAAACAACAGTAAAGGAACTATGTGTGACACATGAGCCAGCTGAAAAAGCCCTTTGACTCACTCACACAGACTCTTTATTGTTTAGCTGGCTTGGCTTCGTTTG